>CM068370.1:47412629-47981953 GCA_034769895.1 Magicicada septendecula | reverse complement strand
TGTAGTTGCATTCATAAGCGAAGTTTTATATGTGTACTACGTTATTGACAACAAAGAAGTACTTTCTATGGAAACTCACCGGTTCCCATTTTCGATCATGCACCAGCGGTCGTTTTAAAATGTGCGACACGTCGTATTAAACATTTCCAATGTTAAAAAAAATGTACCCTTGAAAACATATAAATAAACGGGCATGTTACGTCTGGTTAAATATAGGCCTATAGGACAGCATGTATTTGTGTGATCGCAGACTAGCAAGAGCAGTCATGTTGTCGGATGAAGTCGACACGTGTGCAGTATAAGTAACTATTCAAGCAGAAGATTAAAGGCCTACTAATTAGACGAGGACGTAACAAGGCTGGTGATGCGCGTTAAGTAGGACAGACTCGCGTCCTCACTTCTACATATTATTGATGTGTGTACTGTAGTACATTTCGTAACAGCTGCTCGTTTGTTACTTGTGGAAAATGTTGGAGGCTGTGAAAACAAATTCAAGAACGTTTACGACTGGTCATTGTGGTATATTTCTGTCCTGCCTCGGCCGTTTTTTCTTTTTTAACTCGTCCTCAATTTCACGTGACCCATTAAGGTGTAAGCTTGTGATAAATGATATAATAATAGAACGAGTAATGCAGATAGACTACGTAGGAACAAGGCTTACAAGTAACAGTAGTGCAGATGAAGAAATGGAACATCAATTGATGAAAGCAAGAAGAATTGCTGGATGCATGAATACCCTTATATGGAATAATAAATACCTCACATAAGAAGTACGTCCAGTAATATCCTATGCATCAGATACAGCAACAACGCAAAGAAAACGACAAACTATAGAAATGACTGTAGGCTATTACGTAGTGTACTAGGAAAGACAAGGTACGACAGGTTGCCAAACAATAGTATAAGAGAAACGTGCAATGTAACAGATATTAATTCTTGGATTGCGGAAAGAAGAAGGATATGGAATGAACACATACCACGAATGGATGGCACAAGGCTAGTGAAAAAGGCAAGAGATAGCCAAACGCGAAGAGGAGCATTGGTCGGCCAAGGAAGAGGTGGAGTGACACCATGTGGGATCTGTACTGTAGTACATTTTTTACAGAACCATTGTAACAGCTGCTCGTTTGTTACGTGACATTCGTGTGAAACATGTTGGAGGCTGTGAAAACAAATTCGAGAACGTTTGTGACTGGAGATTATGGTATATTTCTGTCCTGCCTCGGTCTTGTTTTATTTTTTATTATTATTTTCTTTTATTCGTCCTCAGTTTGTTTGGCCTTCGCGTTGATCGCCTTCTGTTCGGAAACCATGAATTCTCTCAAACCCATGTCTACGGCCCCTTAAAAACTCTTTCTTAGCGTTTCGCTTCTACAAATGTTACCCGCAGTGTCACCGTTGTATAAACATAGAACCCAATGTGTCTCAAACGTATTTATCTTTTTATTGACTAGGGTTTTAAAAAATCTTTTTTTCTCCCTGGAACACGTATTTCTCTGTGAATCCTTCGACACTCTCCTGCAGTGCCATGCCCAGAGATGCGCCAGAACTGTAATTGGCGCCCCTATACCCTACACCGACAATACAAATTCACTTAATAAAAGCGTATCAGTTTTCAATACAAACGAAATATATTAATTACAAGTTTATTGATAAAAAACCAGGAATTACAAAAAAATGTATAAAAACAATAAACATACAAGAAGGGCAAAGAAACGAAAACATTAAAAATAATTGGGAAGACATAAAGTAACTTATGTTGTTTGTCAAGAAAATCATTTCCCGTTTGCACCTTATATAGTTTTACGTAAATAAACAGATAAACGTACAATTTTATGAAAACAAAAATATTAAATATTTTTTGGTACCGTACATAATTAAACTTGCTATATTTTATTCGGCAAGAAAATCACTTTGACATTTGTTCTTTGTATACGCGTAGATATCATATAGGCCTAAATAAAGAAACAGATAAACTTGTAAGTATATAAAATAGGAATATATTACAAACATTATTTGATAAAGAAATAGATAAGTAAATATTTAAACAGAAAGAAGAATCATTTAGTGAATTGAAGTTTCTAGCTTTCATTAATGAAAATTTTCGAACAATACCGTGTATATCAAATTGATCCAAAATATCAGACTATTTATATAATGGAAAGATTTGAAAGTCTCTCTCTTGTACCTTTGTGGAGCGCAAGTAGTTTTTAATAATCTTAAGTTTAGAAAAGGATCGTTCGGAGATGCTACAGATACCGGTAATGACAAAAGAATCCGAAGAGCAATTGTAAAGTTTGGATAAGCTGTGGTTGTCATTTGAATAAATATATACTGAATTATCTGAAGTACATCGTTTCAAAAATTAGAACGTTTGAAAGTTTATACAGTTTAATTGTACAAACTTGAAGATAATCTATACAATTAACTTAATGAATAATACTTTTTTTTTCAAATATTTCCTCTTCGCCTTACATTTTTGGCGCTTTTACTATTCTGGCGCCTGTGTGCGCGCACGCATTGCGCATTGTATCGGCTCCCCACTGGCCAAGTCTCGAAAAACTCTTTTCGTACATTATCAGTGTATTACAGTGGAACGTTTGTATTTAAATTTTAAAAACGAACATTGTCCTTCACTGATTTAATTTTTAAAAGCAACATGCAAATAAAACATGAAACTTGCAAACTGTATAAAAACTGCAAATTATGTAAACACTGATCCATCACTTCAGTGATTGAGAACCGCGTCTGAATGATAGTCGTTTATGTTTCAAAATTATTGGCCCCAAGAAGTCTACCGATTGCTAGTGCAGCCGAAACATTGCTTACAAATAAATTACATCCTATTCGTTTTTCAATCTTTATTCTCCGCCTCATCTATAGACGATGATTCAGAGACCTATATAAGTTTGTTCTCCTCTTTTTGACTTCAGCGTTTCTTAAGGTTAGCAGCTTTTTCTTTTTATCTATGGTATGGAAGATTTAATGTCTTCATCGGCCGTTCTATTTGTCGAGAATCGTTAATATGGTAATTGAAAATTCCCGTCTTTTAACTTCACACTCCCGGTCGAGTATTCAACCATCTTGTGCCGTTCCAGTTATTCTAATTTTCTTTTATTCTAACTTAGGAGACTAAAAAAAAACTCGTGGAAATGTATTGTGTGAGCACGCACGCGTTTGTGAAAGAGTTAAGAAAGGGTGGAGAGAGAGAGAAAGAGCCACAATATGAACGAAAAGTATCGTTAATGAACAAAGTATATGACCGAACAAACGATCATTGTGATTGAACGCCTTGTCAGTCGGACTCGATATCTCGGCCACTTCACCTCTTGTTATGTTCCAGTAAATTACTTATTATCAAAGTGCTCCATGTCATTAAAAAAATCTGTTTTTTTTGTACTCATTCAAAAACTGAAAGAATTTTTAAAATACAGAGTGCAACGGTAAAATAAAATTCAAAGCGCTTTTGTGTAAGCTCAGAACTGTAATGTCAGAACTGAGACATTTCTTGTACGTAGTACGTATATTGTTGTGTGCATTTTGCAGGGTTACTCACATCGGGCTGTAGTGCGCGCTCGCGGAAACGGCTGACCCGTCACGTGTGTAATTGACCTCGTTTCGAGAGAGAGATGCGCCGGGGGTTGCGGGCGCTGAGAGCAAACCCCTCGCCCAGACAAAACATTAACCAGTTTGTTTACGTTCTGACAAACAAATATTACTACTATTGTCGACTGTAAATCGCTTCGCTGAAAAATCGACAGCATTTCAAAGATTTCCGATACAATCCGTGCTCAGAATAACAGTAAATTGTTTTTACAATTAAGTTATAATACTTTTTCAAATACATAATTTTGGTAATTAAATGAAATTTTAATTTGTTCGATGAATTTGATAATTTTCACTTAGCAAATATTAACAATTTCTGAAATACCGGCTGCGCTTGAACTGATGGTATTTTACTTAATGTCGTATTGCAGTTCGTCATAAAGACTATCAATCAAGGGGGTATTTACGGGGGGGGGGTGAACGTGAACAGATCCCTCCCCTTGACGAATTTTGTTAAACTCTTAATTTTTAGGCGCTTTTATTACTTTTCAGCTAGCAACTGTTTTTTAAATATACAAACAGGTTTATTACACAGCATTTGCGTATACATTTGAAACATAGGAAAATCAATTCAGTCAGTATCTTGTAAACAATGTTACAGTAACGCGTATTTTTATTGTGTTATTACCGTCTAATTTAATGGGATTGATTTCAGGATGTTAAAACACGGTTTTCAGCAACTTTAAAGATGTTGATTAGTCTTGTTTTTTCTTTTGTATGAACCCGACTCGACCGGACCCCTCCCCATACCAAATTATAGATACACCACTGTTAGCAATTAATTTCTTTCAAAAGTAATAAGAAGTTATTAATTCAATAAGATTAGGTTAGTTAAAGTGCTAATTACTTGTGTTTATCAAGAAGTCGTGCAACATCGACATTAGCATGTTGGTGCAAATGAGTATCGTGCTTGACAAAAAAAAATCTTTTAATTTTGCTAACCATTTGCTGAATTCCGAGGTGCAGATCATTTTTCGTGATACATACCTTCCAATACTTTCCGTGATCCAAAACCTTCCGTGATGGAATCGAATGAGAAAATCATATTATGCGAGATTTCAGCACAAAAAATGGGGTATTATATATAAAGGTTGTGCAGACGAGGGACCAGATAAGCGGGATAGAGTAATGTTATAATAGTGGGATGGTATACGGGATAGCGTAATAAGCTGAAGTGCGTAAACGGGATTTTACTCTCTGTATGTTCAGTAACTGACACTGTAATATGCGTAAGTAATTTTGCTTTAGTTTTTTTCTATTTACTAAATAATTCATTCAGTTTTCCTTAGGGCTGTGTTTTTTATACCGCAACCGCCTACTCTCTCAACTCTTAATATTCTAAAGATAAAAGCATATACGTGTATCCTGTCTTGTCAGCTTTTTTTACCGTAGTTCGCAAGACTTCTAAACACTTTATACGTAGAGCCAAAACTCCACACTTAATTTTAGATTTACATGATAACTTTGATTTAAATTTATAAAATGTTTATGACAGACGTACACCAGTGTATTATGTTTGAATTTGAGTATAAGAAGCTCACGATGTAGTCGTCCGAATGTTTGCAGTCTTTTGTATCAGTGGCCAATGAATCAAACTGCATGTATATAATAAAGTAGGACGTGAAAATAGGAGACATGCAAGAAGACCCAGATCTGGAAATCCATAGAATCGAAAAGTGTAGCGAATTCAAATATTTGGGAAGCATTATTTCAGAAGATAGAGCAACAAAAAATGACATCAAAAGTAGGATATAACAGGGAAAAAGGCTGTTCGTGTGCCAAACTCGTTACTTTGGTCGAACAAAATGAAACTTCAAACAAAACTGACAATCTACACAACTATTATGGAGCCCATTTTAACTTATGGTTGCAAATGCTGGCAACTTTCAGATAAAGAGAAAAAGATGATAGAAACTGTGGAAATTGACTTCTTAATAAGAGCGTGTAATACTTCTAGAATGCAACATGTTAGAAACGAAGATATAAGAAGGAAAACGGGGCGCGTATTTACAACAGCAGAAAGAATAGACTCCAGACAGTTGCTATGGTATGTTCACGTAATGAGGATGGAGGAGAAGCGATGGCCAAAGAAAGCATTGAGTTGCACACCACAAAACAGGAGAAGAAAAGGAAGACTGACAACACAGTGGAGAACAGGAATTAGGAAAAGCATGAGAGATCGAGCTATTGAAGATGATGACTGGAAGATGATTGGCGATCGAAATGCGATAGACTCTAGGACCCCATGAAGTTCCACTGTTCCGGAAATAAAGTTCTGTACAAAATGTCGACAATAGTATTTAGCCGTGCAGCTTATTTCAATTAAAATAATAATATCTCACATGCATAAAAATATTTTGAAATTTTAAAAATCTGTAAGTTTTTTTGGTGATCTTCAGATTTTGTCACCTATTAGTATGTTAAATACGTAAATAAATGTCACCTATTTAACACCAAATATAATGTGTAATATTATTTTAATTATTGTACGAATTAGTTATACGAAACCAGTGGGACATAGTCGTCACCCCGATCTGTTTCATACAGTGGCGTATCTAGAATTTGGCTTGGGGTGGGGGTCCGGTCGACTCGGCTTTATACAAAAGAAGAAACACGTTAAGACTAATCAACATTACTATCTTTAAAGTGGTTGAAAACCCTGTGATAACATCACGAAATCCGTCCCATTAATGTACCGGTAAACGGTAATAACACAATAAAAATACGCGTTATTGAAACATTGTTTACAAGATACTTGCCTATTGACTGAATCGAATTTCCATATTTCACATTTCAAACGTACACGCAAATGCTGTGTAATTAACTTGTTTGTATAGTTAAAAAAGAGTTACTACGATATTAACTTAAACAGCTGGAAAAAATAATGAAAAACGTCTAAAAATTAAGAGATTAACAAAATTCCGTACCGTTTTTCGATCCTCTTGGGGGGGGGGGGGCGTCCTTCCCCTGCTTCCATAGCCTGACGACGTGAGTTGAGATCGAGACGTAGAATAGCGTGCTCTTCACTGCGTATACCCAGATGGATACCGTTCTTCACGATTACCTGTCTCGTTATCAGGTAAGCAAGGTAAAGAGCTTCCCAGGCGTCATGCTCGGTGCCGGATTTACCACTAGGCCGACTAGGGCACGGAATCAGAAGGGGCCGCAAGCTACAAATATTTTATATATATATTTTTTTAACAGAAGTGTTTTTATAAAAGTAGGATGTACTTTGATTTATTTAAGTTTTCTTTTAAGTAGGCCTATATATAGTTTTCTTTTCAAAATTTATAAATTTTCCCGCAGCCTTTTTTTTTTTTGTATGTTTCCCCGACATTAATTCCATTAAGCTACATAGTCACTGAATATTAGTTTATAGCTTGTTGTATCTTTAGTCACAGAATAAAAAAATCTAGACCTATTTTTTAATTTTATAAAAATTATAAGAAAAAAATTAGTGTGTTATACCTAGACAATAAAAACGAAATTTTTTTATATAAACTTTCTGAGTAAGCGTAGTTAAGTTACTCTATTTAAATAATAAATTAATTTGCTTAATTCTTGTGCATGGTTTTTAATATTTTGAAAACGTTTGCTAACTGAAAGCACGCTTTTACTGGTTTTCAATTTGTCAGTATTAATCTGGCATTAAATTACTTATGAAGTACATATACTACTTCTAAGTCACAGCCGGGGAGGGGCCGCTCAGAAAACTTGGCCTAGGGCCTCAAAAATCTTAATCCGGCAGTGGTGATGCTGGTCACTTTATTAAACCTGTATAGCACGCAGTTGTAGTAATATGTGCTGTTCTGTAACGAGCTTAAACACGTCAAGAGGTTACCCTTTAATATGCGAGGGAAATAATGTAAGCAATGAATTTTTTATGTTCATCATGCTAAAACAAATGTAAGCTTACTTTTAATTCAGCCATCGTATTCGTATTATTATGATCAGCTTACAGCTTACTTTAAACAGTGTCAATTGATAGGATTCATCCTCGCACAGTTCTGAACGTTTTCTGTTCTTTCAGATGTTCCACTCAGTTTTAACAACTTGTGCTCCATTGTACACTCCTCCTCCTCCTCCTCCTCCTGATGTCTTCAATCCTACGATTGGTTTTAAGCAGTCTTCCATTGTGATCGATCTTGTGCTTTCCTCTTCATTTCCTCATAAGTTACACAATTTACATTCTCCATAATTTGCTTTATATACTGCAGCCTTGGTCTTCCCTTATATCCGTTACCTTCTATTAATCCTACCATTACCAATTTTAGTAGACCTTCGTACCGCAGTGTTGGAGGCGCACACCAATCCATTGTGTTGGAGCAAAATAATGTCCAGTCTATATTTTGGAGCAGATTTTGTAAAACATACAAGTCCTTTTTTGCATGCGAGATTTAGACGCGCAAAAAAATACGTAATATAAGTTTAAATCAAGTTTGAAGTGATAAAGGAATTGAACATTTTTCACCTTTTAATTAGTTGTTAGGGAATTCCCTTAGCTAAGAGTAGGAGACAAATGCCACCCTTTCCTTTAGGCGAGTGGAGATAACCAGGTGAGACATGATTTTAGTGTTGTATTATTGTCCTGAATACCGGAATGCTACTATATTTACGATAGTAGTTTTAATAAATACCGGTAATAATTACTCGATTATACTCCGTATTCTCACTATTTTCTTGCTCATACTCGCTCTCGCTCATTTTCAGACTCGACTCGAAGTTGAGAACCTCCCAAGGTTTAGTGCAAAATACCTAAATTTTTCGACCTATTTTTCTTGTTTTATTTGGCCGAAAACAGCAAATAAATACTGTGTCTGCCCAATCGGTACGTGAATAACATTGAGAGTCACGAGCGCTGTTCTTCGCAGCTTCTCATGTAAGTAGTGCCCGCGTGGTCAAGACTGCTTCCATTTAGTTTTGGCAAGTCTTTTCCGTCGGTTTAATATCGGTTTATTCGAGTCTAGTTTTGTTAAGGGCCCGGTATGATAAACGCTCAGTAGCTATTGAAGCCGGCAGTGATGCTGTCAAACACTACAGTAGTACGACACGTTAAGGCGTAGTATCAGCTTCGTACGAAACGCTGCAGATCTTGGACGTTTTCCAAATCCCGAATTGCAACAGTGATTTTTTTTAACAAGTTGGCCTTCTCCCAGCTCAGATAGTTGTGTTAGAAATCCTGCTTAATTAATAACGGAATTAATTTTATCGAACTCTGAAAACAGATTGCAGATGGGTATACACTTGTTAAATCGATTCTGCAAGGACTCTGCATTGCAAATATATACACTTAAAACCAATGTGACGGGTTTTCGTGGAACTGATCCCGTACGTGCAAAAATTGTTATAGATGGTACTGTCCTGGAACAAGTTAGCAATTTTCAATACCTGGTCTACAGTGTGTCTTATAATGCATTCAACGACGGTGTGAATAAGTTGCATAAGGTCAACCTTATGTGCGGGACCATCAGGCGAACCCTTAAAGGAACGCGTCAGCAAGTAAAGGAACGCGCCTAAAATTCTACAAAGTGATGGCTCTTCCCATACTTCTGTATGGGTCTGAGAATTGGACTTTTACAAAAGGCCAGGCCAGTCGCATACAAGCGGCTGAAATGAGATTTCTCAGGCACGTGGCAGGGTATACTCTCCATGATCATAGAAGAACACAGTTATACGGGAGGAACTGAACATTATGAGTATACTCGACAGGATCGCCCAGTATCGGCTGAATTGGTGGCAACATCTTTGTCGAATGGATGACTGCCACATCCCCAAACAACTACGGAACTATAAGCCGAGAGGACGGAGAGGTGTGGGACGTCCGAGGAAACGCTGGAGTCGCCAGCTGTAATCTTTGCCTGCTTGAGACCGGAACAAACCATCCTTGGTTTAATCGATGATGATGATGATGATGATGATGATTAATTTTATTTCTATTTTAGCTATTCCTGATGCTTCTGCGACCACTGCAGATTTTATTGATATCTTGGTCTTCCGGTGGAATCAGCGTCTTTCATACACTAATTCGATGTTAATACAAAACAGACGTTTCGACCGTCATGTCGCGAAACATCTTATTAGTTAGAATGCACACCACAGCCGTGATGATCATTCCACATCCACTAGTACCAATCCTTCCTCCTTCCTTCTTTAGTTAGCAATCCGCAGATGGTTTGTAGCAGTTCTCCATACCGATCTTCTCTGAACTTTCCTTTACATCTCCCGACAGGAATTACAACTTACGTCACCAGTAATCTGTTTCATATATTGGAGACTTGGTCTTCCTCTTGCTCTTGCCCCTTTAATGTAACCTTCTATTATTGTTTTTATCAAATTCTCGTGACGCATAATATAGCCAATAGGTTCAACCCTCCGCTTCACAATATCTTGCCAAAAACGTCTTGTTTCTCCAGCTCTAGTCGGAATCTCATCATTACTAACCTTGTCGATCCATCTCAATTTCAGTGACTTCCTATAACATCACATTTCCAGTGCTTCATATGTATGAGCATCTCCTTTCCTCTGTTCCAGTTGTCCACGTCTCACATTCATATAGAGCTATGCTCCGTATCCACGAATCTCTTTCTTGTTTCCAGGGCTATTTCTTTAGAAGTCAGTAATTTCCATTTACTGTTATTTGCAACTTTAGCCTCTCCAATCCTATTCAAACATTTTCTTCTAATTCTTCCGTTTCCTGTGATTTTACTTCGTAAGTAGGTGAAATTTCTTACTTCCTCTGTCTTTTTCCCATTCAGGAATATATCCATACTGGACTGTCCGTGTTTACTACAGACCATCGTTTTAGTTTTATTAACATTTATTCTCAAATTATACTCTTTTCTCAAAACCTCATCCATTGTATGTAACTGTTCGCCTAACTTCTGTTCACTTTCACCCACGTTTGCAATATCATATGCAAATCTGAAAATGTTAATTCTCTCCCCTTGCACTTTTATTCCATAATCCGTTTGGTCATACTACTACCAGTACGTAGACGTAATACGGGATGTGACTGAATGGTATTGGAGTTTACTCCGATTGTGCCTGGCAACGTGTTGATCGAAACGTGAAAGACGCAATTGTCGGCTAAAGATAAATTATGTTTTTGTTCGGGTCGAATGAAATATCAACCTTCTGTGTACCATTACAAGTGCATCGTGTTTACAAACGGAGCCGCGGGATGCTTTAACCGCATGACCGAATCCCCTTCGGTTGTACTGTGTTACGTGTAAACATTTCAGATTTTAAGGATTCTTCTTCTTTATATAGACTTAGCCTGTAACGTTCCATGTCTTCCGATACCCAATCGCCAGCCATGTCTGTGTCATCCACACATGTCCTCCCACAATCCACGCCGTCATCTCTGCCATTCTGCCAGGTCTTTCTGGACCGACCGTGCTCCCTCCTTCCTCCCGGCTTGCGTTACAAAATCTGTTTCGGTAGTCTTTCCTCTGGCATTCTGCAAACATGTCCGAAAGATATTAATTGTTTATCTTCTATATAATCTAACATTGTGCGTGTTACCTGTATAATTTCTCTTACTCCGTCATTCATTGTTCTTTCAATTCTTGATCTGCGTGCCGCCCTTCTCCAAAAGTCCATTTCCGTTGCCTTCAACATTTCTTCCGTTTTATTTTTAATTGGCTACATTTCTGAGAGTAGATTACTGTACTCTTAACAGTAGCATGACATATTCGTTTCTTATTCTGTTTGCTATGATTTTAACGCTGTAAATTACACCTGCCATTAGCTCATAATCGAAATTCAAATGAACTATGAAAGAATTCGTTAGAAAAGTCCCGTCCGCTCTATAAATGTGCAGATCCTGCATCTCGTGTTATCGAACGAGTCTTCCGAGATCTCGTCAGTTTCCACAATATGATTACATTTTATAAACTGAGATCTTACACTCTGATTTTAATATTTCTATAAATTAGGTGTAACTAATTACTTCCATGTTCCTTAAGGAAATAGAAGAATGGTGATGGCGAAAAAAATCGTTTTCGAGATAAGGGCTGACTCTGATTATACTACCCTCAAAACATGAAAAAAAAGATCATTTTTCGAAAAGTGTCTGTGTGTGCGCGCGCGCGCCTGCATGTAGAATTTTTTCTATGGCGAACGATAACTGCCGCTAATTCAAACAGAATCAAATAATTTTTTGCGTACATCTCTGAATTGTAGAGGACTTGAGGCCTATTGATTTTGGAGGAAATCGGTTAAGGGGAAGGGGTAGTTTACCTGCAACTTTTTACATTTTAACAAGAGTAAAGTACTTAATTTTGACAAATAAAGTATCCTGAAAAGAAAGTCATAATAATCTACTCTAGAAAGGTAACCGAAATATCTATAAATGAAAACGGTAGTTGAAGGGGGAGGAGACAGTTTTTTTACTTCCATGTTCCATAAGGAAATGGAAGTATGGTTATGGCGAAAAAAATCGTGTTCGAGATAACGGCAGATTCTGATTGTACTACCATCAAAACATGAAAAAAAGTCATTTTTCGAAAAGTGTCTGTGTGTAGAATTTTGTCTATGGCAAACGATAACAGCCGCAAATTCAAACAGAATCAAATAATTTTTTGCATGGAGCCCTGAATTGTAGAGGACTCTAGGCCTATTGTTTTTGGTGAAGATCGGTTAATGGAAAGGGGTAGTTTACCTGCAACGTTTTACGTTTTAACAAGAGTGAAGTGCTTAATTTTGATAAATAAAGTATCCTGAAAAGAAGGTCATAATAATCCACTGTAGAAAGGTAGATGAAATATCTATAAATGAAAAGGGTAGTTGAAGGGGGAGGGGGTAATTTTTTTTTATAAATTAAAATGGGAGTTGATGATGGAGGAGGTAAATTTGTATAAGTTTTATATGTGTACTACGTTATTGACAACAAAGAAGTAGTTTCTATGGAATCATTTTATTTCACTTTAACAATATTCTGTATTTTTCATTTTAAAATAATTTAATTACCTTGTATCCGTCAGTGACTTCGTTTTTGCGTTATTCATATAGACGCGTTTCGTGACATGTGTCACATCATCAGTATCCTTCGTCAAGCGTTAAAATTCACATAAAAACGACATAAAAACATTTGCACATATTTACTATATTAAGTCACAATAACAGCACACACATAATACGATATAACTTCGGCTCCGTTGGACCGGTCCGACCGCGCGTGTAGTTGACGAGCCACTATTATATCATAGATGATGTGACACATGTCACGAAACGCGTCTATATGAATAACGCAAAAACGAAGTCACTGACGGGTACAAGGTAATTAAATTATTTTGAAAATAGTGACTTGGATACTATACAAAGCAAAATTTTCATTTTCATTTAAATCACGTATGAGTGAAAATATATCGTTCCTGGCAGGCAAGCATATCTCAATTATGTAATGTTTACTTTTCCAAAGTTTTATTATTGTGATTACCGCAATAAAAAGGGCGGCAGAACACACACACACACATACAAAATTCGCGTTATTTCTGGCCTCACTCATGTTTATTTTCTTATGTTTGCACGCTTTTTAAATTGAAAGTGCCGGAACCCACACCAACACAACGCGTGCAAGCCGAAAAGGTGAACATCGATTTGCTTCCTGTGGATCGCTGGGCAGTGTTGTTGTATTAAAGCAATTAATATAATATGTATACTTATTTCTATTATAATATGAGAATTATAAACTAATATGTTGATTATACGAAAATATTTTGACCTCCCTGATGGCTAGTTATTTACTAGCCTGTTTGGAATGTAGCGTTATGACATGGATCAGAATGGTGGGTGTTAAACAGGAGACACAAACGTATTAAGGAAGAAATGTTTTGCCGAGAAATTTATAATTATACGGGTGAACAGAATAATCTTTCAGGAAATCAGAAGACAAATGGAAAGAAAGAAATCAAGACTCGATTTTAAAAAAGAAAAATGACTAGTATAGTATTGATAGGAAAGACTTTGATAACACTTTAGACATCCCTTGGCCCCTCGCAGCGAGAGTCCAATTTCATTACAGGAATCAGATCGCAGCTACCTTTAGCTAGCTCTTCGTTCGACCTACAGACATTTTATCCAAAAGTACAGTCCTTCCTCACGAAGGTTGAGGATAGTCTTAATCCACCTGACATGGTGGTACCATTTTAGCTGATACGTAATTTCCTCAGAACGCAAGCATCCAGTTATTTAATTAATATTTAAATGGTTTTAAATATAAAGTATAGGACATGGAAGTCATGTGTGGTTCTCCATACCGATTTTTTCTCTAGTTTTCAGAATTCATTGACATTGATACTTTATTTGTGGTCAACAGTGTTGGCAGTGAAGGAGGTGGCGGAAGTGCTTATGATTGCTTTCTTCCAATCGATAACCGGTTGGGACAGATTTCGTTTCTACGATTGCGTTTGTGAACCGTGTTCTCATTTACAAATCAGTATTTTCTCCAAAGGTACGAAGAAATTGTATATATTGTAGCCGGCCGGCCAGGACAGGTCTCTGTTCCATAAATAATTCATCGAATTGGAATCTTTTGCCGGGCATGTTTGAAACATGAACCCTCGCTAGTGTTTTGCGCGTATTTTTTAATTATTTTTCTAGGAGTTTTTTTTTATACGGTTAGAGTTTTTATACAGCGAGGAGTTCAGTGTTGGATCGTATTACGGCGGTCCGTGCATACTTTGCGTGTTGATCATATCGAAGTGTCAGACTTGGAAAACGGATATTTTGCAGTCGTAAACTGAGAGGTTTTCGTTATTGAGACCAGTATTGTGTTGAAGAAGTTGTCGTGTGTTTAATTTTTTAGTAGGATAAAACGTTCGCACATTTTACGTAAAGGATGGATCTTCAGAAGCTCGACTGAGGATTCTTATCTGGTGTTAACAAAAATAAAACGCATGTTAAAATCCCAGAACACTGTGAAGAAATGTGCGACAAATTTGAATAGTGATACACAGTACGAAGAAATTGGAACAGGGAAATAAATTTAGTGTATGACAATAAAAGATTAGAAGACTGTATGACAACGAGAAGCAATGTTTAGAATTAGTGACGCATATAACGGTTAGATAAAGTCTATTTTAGAAAAATAAATTGTGTATATAGTTCTTTCGTCAGTTACCTACACCATTGTGATAATCGTGTGGCGTTTCTGTAAAGTAGTCTCATATTCTGTTTCTTAGGCTTTCAAGGCCGGCATCATAATTATTCAAATTAATATCCGGGCTGTGGTCTACTATAACTATAACTACCATGCTGACGGATGTTATCATCAGACGTTTCGGCCTCGCCTCCTGACGCCATCTTCAGTGAAACGGTTTTGAAACAACTGACAAGATGTACAGTAAACGTTAGTACTGTGGCTTTACTGACGTACACCTTGTCAGTTGTTTCTAAAGACAAGGCCTGAAGATGGCCTCCGTCAGCATGGTAATTACAGTAAGTTCGTTTGAATAGTCTCATATTCGCTTATCTGCACGCAGATGTGCGTAACAACAATTCTCTCGTTCTTTATCGTCCCCTTTTGCCATCGAATGTCACTATTCAAACGCGCAACTATCCAAACCGAGTTGTATCTTAGGCGAGGCGTTTCCGGTTCTAGAAATCTCCATCCTCGAGGTCGCCACCTTCATAATATAATCCACCCGTTTGAATCTTTGTTTTCTCTTTCTCTCTTCCTTTTCCTAGGCATGCTTCCGTGATTATTTTCACTTTCCTTTCATTATCCGTCTTTGTTATACGATCAGACGATTATTATGTTCCTTTTCATTGTCTCCACGACTGATTCTCTGCTCAGAGTGTTTCTTATGGTCATATTTTTAATTCGTCTTAATTCATATAGGCGTTCAGTATAAAAAATAACATCTAAATTTGCTTCACTGTACTGTCCCTCTCAAGCAGGGTTGAGACTATTTGTCCTGCGTAATAACGTGGGTAGATAAAGCGTGTAGTAGATCTACGTCATGGTTTCCTGGGTAATCTCTTCTTATCTACAATAACTGTTGAGACCTGGTACAGCCTGAACACACGGTGTTCTAATTCTAACCTACCATATCTTGTATCTTATTAATGTTCTTCTTTTATCCTGCCTTATAATCTGACCCATGACTGCAGACAGCAGTATACAGGAACAAAGTTTTCGCAAAAAATGTGTTCAAGCGTGTCTCACAACAATGTCTCTCTCTCTCTCTCTCTCTCTCTCTCTCTCTCTCTCTCCCCTATGGCACTACTGCCCTTGTTGGGCCTTAGCCTCCATCAATCCCCCCCCCATCTCTTCTGTCGGTAGCCATCCTCCTCCAGGAACGCACTTTCAGTATTTTTGCATCCTCATCCACCGCATCCTCCCATCTTCTCCTCGGTTTTCCCACTGGTCTTTTTCCGTGGATTCTGATATTCAATAGTTTTCGTGGTATTCTGTCTTCTCCCATCCTGGCTACATGACCAGCCCACCTTAGACGCTGTAATTTTATGTATTGTGTTAGCGGTGATTCTTTATACATTTGATACAATTCAAAGTTTACGACTTATCTTATTCTCCAGCCGTGTACGTCATTAACTGGTCCCAGGATTGTTCGTAATATTTTTCTTTCAAAGATATCGAGAGTGTTTGCTGCTTTGAGGTTCAGGATACACGTTTTGCAGCCGTAGGATGGGTCTTATTATTGATTTATATATCCTTAGTTTCGTGTTTCTGTGGATGTCTTTGGATATGAACATACTTGTTGTGGCGAAATACGCTTTATTGTCTTATGCCGGTGACTAACAAAGTAATGTAATAATAACTTGTCTGAATTCTCAGTAGAAGTGCGGATACTTCAGAAATTATTAATGAGCAACTTCGAACCACAGTTGGCGCCACATGGCTTTTCATAGAATTTTTGAGAAGTATAAATGTGACATCGAGCCAGAACGATTCGCCGACCAACAGTCGCGTGTAAAATCATTGTTCAGCGCCAGTTGTTTAGTCTTATTTTAGATTAAAATGCGCATTGAATATTCTTATGTCACAAATCGCTTTGAGACATTTGATGGTAAATTTGCTACTCGTTATTTGTATGATTACCGTCATTATTTTTCGTAATAAGTTAATACATAATATTTCGGTATAGTATTTTTAAACTTTTTGACTCTTTCGCCAGCGCTGCCTGTAGACTTTTTATTGAAACTTTGAACAGTTTCATGAATTAGAGTAATCGTGTTTTGTATTGTTTATAATAATTTTCACTATTACTGCGTACCATTTTCAATGCACTTTTGTTAATAAAAGTTTTTTATAGGGATGGAAGTTGTGTCATTTATATCAAGTAATTGTCTACATAAAAGACTATTACAGAATTAAACAGTAACGCGAAGTTCTTATTTTCAAGCGCCGTATTGCCTAATGCTATGCTTAACCCTCTGTAGGTGGTGTAACTTTGACATTTGGGCGTCAAGTT
The DNA here is from genome assembly GCA_034769895.1 of Magicicada septendecula. Classification (NCBI taxonomy): domain Eukaryota; kingdom Metazoa; phylum Arthropoda; class Insecta; order Hemiptera; family Cicadidae; genus Magicicada; species Magicicada septendecula. The sequence goes on along the minus strand of CM068370.1, from coordinate 47,964,911 downwards.
GTAAGATACTTTCGTCTTCGCGCGAAAAATTTGAAACAATAACGATTACTCATCCTTTCAGGCCTCTTAAGTCCGCGGCTCCATGAAAAGGAAGGAATCATTCCCGCTCTCCGTCCACTGGTAATATAAGTTGTGGATCTCCCCGTGGGAAGTAACGCATTTCGCGCTATGGGATATAGACACATCTGTCAGGAGGAGCGTCGGCAACACTGACCCCAGGCACGCTGGTCGCACACGTTCTGCCGGTCATCAACTCCGTTGTAGTCGAAGATCTGTTTACCCCCGTACTCCGAATGGCAGTGAACGGCAATTGATGGTACGGTCCGCCGTACCTCTCCTGGCGTCCAAGCCTCTCATCATCAACCGTGGCTCTACAACCCTTGATGGGTCTTGGCCTGCTCCAAGAGTCGAGTCCATTCCTCCCTATTCCAGTTGCGCGTTGGCTTTCCAGTTTCTTATGTTCATCTTTCTGAGGTCCTTCTCTATCTGGTCTTTGAATCTACTTCGGGGTCTTCCCCTTTTCCTACTACCAATTGGTTTCTGGTAGAAAATATGTTTCGTAGGCTGTCCTTCCTCCATTCTCTCTGTGTGTCCAACCCACCTTAACGTGTGTATTTTGATTAGCCTGACAATGTCCGGCTCTTTGTAAAGATGGTATAGTTCATAATTATAATGCCTGCGCCACAGTCCATTTTCTTGTACTCTAAATATTGTTCTTAGAATCCGTCTTTCACAGCAACCCAGAAGTCTCTCGCTATTTTTTGTCACTGTCCAGGTTTCTGAAGCATATGTCAGCACTGGGCTGATAAAGTGTTTTGTAGACTTTGCATTTCGTGCTTCTTGAGATGAAGCTAGATGTCAGGTGCGTCCAAGTCTCTGGAGATGATAATTATAGTGAAACTCCTATTATACTATATGAAACTCCCAACAAATTATAACTTATATATCGACGTCAGGGAGACAGGCCAAAAAATTTCCGCGGATTGACTAAAAGATCGTGTTTATCGTTTTTAACCTTCATCTTTGGTTTTTGCCTTTTTGTGGTCGGAATGAAACAGATGCTGAGCATGCGACAAACTCGGATAGTTGCCATCACTGTTGTTCGCTATGTTTTCTATTGTGTCGACCGGCAACGGAACTGTGAGTTATTGTTGTGTTGGTGAAACAGAGACAATGCGTATTGTGCCTCGTCGTTTCCGGGTATTATGATGGAAAAGTCGAAATACAGACTAGTTGCGTTTTCCGACACCTCGTACCCCGTCTGTCCCTCCTCCTCTCTACCCGAGTCCAAGTCCTTGACCGTGGTTTACAATGTTTGAGATTGTGCAATTACGAGAGCAGCGCCGCGAGTTTCACGAAACTGCGGTCGTGCTGCCAATACCCCAACGCTGCCAAAATTTTTGAACAGTAAACAACATACAGCAGTTGAGATGATATGGTCCGTAGTCGGACGCGGTTGTGCAAACGGCATTAGCTTGCGCTGCACACGCAACACACGTCAGTGTACGCTGCGAGATACGGCCCGCAATGCGGCGACCCCCGGTGTTAACGTAGTTTGGAAATTTAATTACTCGGGTCAGCGCCTTTATAATTTGCTTTTATCACGGATACACAAAACGTTTACGCCTGACAGATTAGCTGGCTTGACACAAAAACGCTTTCTCGCGTGATTGGCAGGGTCGGATTAGAAGCGCGTGGTGCCCTATGTTGCTATCAGACTGGTACCCCCCCCCCCGATTCAAAATTAAACCTTTTATCGATTATTTACACTGATAAATGACACACACAGTATCGAAAGTTAACAATTATTTTATTAAACTCTCAAATTACAACAAATATTTAGCTAAATAGTGATTGCAATGACCATAGTAGTATTTAAGCGTAGTTAATATTAATCGATCTATTTTTCTTGATTTTGCCTTAACAAAGTCTTGTTTAATTTCTTCTAAATCGAACGATTCAAGTATATCGCTTTCAATATTCAACCTTGCCAACGAAAATAATCTCTCATTTCCCAAGTTGAACTCAACATATCTTTAATGCGTTTTAATACAGAAAATGATCTTTCAGATTCGCAGTTAGCTATTTGGGATCGTAAAAAGCAGACGATAAGCAATGTATATATTCAGAAATACATCAGTCATTTTACAATCAATAATCCAGTTTAATACTTTGAGCGGAGAAACTGTAGTATCATTGAATCCATCATCTTCATTCGGACGATTTGGAAACAAAACCTCATTGTGGCAGTTTTACTCGTGGCACAAAGTGCTTCAATTCTATTAGAAGGTCGTTGTTCATTAGATCGTTATTCAACGTCTATAAGAGCTTTCGCTTGATTTTCCAACTCAGCACTCTCCATGGTTAATAACTGCGTAAAAAAACCAAACAATTGCGTAATGTGGTCATAAACTTTGCTTCGCTTAGTCAATTCAGCTGGATGGTGCCCCCTCTGACAGCTGAGTCCTTGGTGCCCGGTGATGCAGTATACCCTAGCGTTATGGATAATCCGCCAATGATGATTGGGCGTAGTAGTTTTCGCGCGCGCGCGTGTGTGAAGGGTTACAAGGGAAAAATGAAGCATGACAGTAATCACATACGCACATTCCTTCGCACACGTCCGGAGAGTTTTGGCAGTACGCTTTACCAAACACTTTACCTGTAGTACCTAGTGTGTTGTAGTCGTTCGTTCGTTTGTATAAGTTTGTTGTCGCTCGTTCACTGTGTATAACGATAGTTGTTTTGTTATTGACTTTCACGCAAAATCTCTAATAAGGATAGGCGACTATAACGGTATCATTAATCTTTAACTCATGTCCTCGTTTTCGTCTCTTTTTTGTTAACATGACAGACGCTGTGGCCAGTACGATATTTCTTCGTCGGAAGTCCATACTAAAACCTTGTAGCACATAGGAAACTGTGCAACTTGGACACGTTACACGCGATTATCTTTCGCCAAGTAAAGCGTCCGCGATTGTCCTTTACACACACATTGTTTTGCGTAAACTTATAAGTTGGCGCGGTTTCTTGCGCACCAAAAGAGCGTGACTGCATTTTTTATAGTTTTACAAATCGCGCATGAATACTCAATTGGTTTTACCAAACGCAAACCTTTACGCTCTTTCGCGTACGGTAAAGCGTGTGCTAAGGCAGGTATTATTTAACAAAATGCGCGTACGTAACCACTATTCTCCATCGTACTCTTTTGCTCTGAAGCAAGAAATGAATTTGTCACAATAACTGTTTAGATATAACATCTAAAGTCAGTAAACATTATTAAATACGTACTGATAGGAACCAATTTTTTTTCATAGCTTCATAGCTGAATGTGGTGAGGAGGATCTTTTCGAAGTTTTGCGAAGGGGTTAGTTATGAGTTCTTAATTAACTACTGTTACGGCCAATGGACATTGCTGGACAGAGCTGATGTAGCACGGGGGGACGAAAGGAACCAGACCCCCCTCCTCAGAGGGTCGAATAAAGTTGACGAATTTTGTTAATCTCTTAATTCTTGGGCTATTTTTTTATTTTTCAGTTAGTTGCTCTTTTTTAAATGTACAAACAAGTTTATTACACGGCATTTGCGTAAATGTTTGAAATATGAAATATAAAAAAATCAATTCAGTTAATATCTTCTACACAGTGTTTCAGTAACGTGTATTTTTATTACCGTTTACTTTAATGCGATTGATTTCAGGATGTTAAAACACGTTTTAGAGGCACTTTAAAGATAGTAATGTTGATTTAACTTGTTTTTTCTTTTACTTCCATGTTCGATAAGGAAATGGAAGTATGGTGATGGCGAAAAAAACGTGTTCGAGATAAGGGATGATTCTGATTGTACTACCCTCAAAACATGAACAAAAGTCATTTTCCAAAAAGTGTCTGTGTGTAGAATATTTTCTATGGCGAACGATAACTGCCGCAAATTCAAACATAATCAAATAATAAATAACACGTATAAACAGCAATTTTTACTTCCATGTTCCATAAGGAAATGGAAGTATGGTGATGGCGAAAAAATCGTGTTCGAGATAAGGGCTGATTCTGAATGTACTACCCTCAAAACATGAAGAAAAGTCATTTTCCAAAAAGTGTCTGTGTAGAATTTTTTCTATGGCAAACGATAACTGCCGCAAATTCAAACAGAATCAAATAATTTTGTGCATACTTGCCTGCGTTGTAGAGGACTCAAGGTCTATTGATTTTGGTGAAGATCGGTTAAGGCGAAAGGGTAGTTTACGTGGAACTTTTTATGTTTTAATAAGAGTAAAGTACTTAATTTTGATAAATAAAGTATCTTGAAAAGAAGCTCGTAATAATCCACTGTAGAAAGGTAGATGAAATATCTATAAATGAAAAGGGTAGTTGAAGGGGGTGAGGGTAATTTTCTATAAATGAAAATGATAGTTTAAGGGGAGGGGATAATTTTTTATATGTGTACTACATTATCGACAACAAAGAAGTAGTTTGTTGTTAAAATTCATTCCCGGGGTGTTTGGCCGTGGTCCAATGTTTTCTGCAAAACCAGACGTTTCGGCAATGCCATCGACTGCCATCATCAGTAAGAATCGAGTGCGCTAACGTGAGGTGGTATACGTTAGTGACCACAGTACTGTGGTTAAGGCTGAAGAAAGAAGTAGTTTCTATGGAAATATTTCATTTCGAAAATGATTTTAAATATAAATCTTAGAACATGGAAGTCATGTATGGTTCTTCATACCGATATTGTATGAAGACCTCCCCCCGCCAAGACCAAATTCTAGATACGCCACTGGGGGTATTAGTATAATGCCATAATTACAGCAACAGCCAAGTCGGAGGAACGTTAACACACTACATCCATACAATGCGCGATAGGCACTTCCTAGTCACTCGACTACTCACACAGAGTGAACTGGAGTGCTCGACCAAATGTGAATAGACGCCATAATTAGTACTGACGCGTATACAGTCCAAATGCTGTTGAATTTTAACTGATGACGACCTTCTGGAAGGGATATTTTAAGATCTGATGGTGAAACATATGCTTCGAAACGCGTCATCAATATAAAAAGAAGTCACAAGGCGGATTGGAAAAGGTTAGTTTGTCTGTGACTTGGATACCGTTGTAAACTTGCATGCTAAGTTGATAAACACTGTAATAATGTCTTTGTTTGGGGATGCGGCGGTCATCCATTCGGTGAAGATGTCATCCGTTTGGGGAAGTTTGCCGCATCCACAAACAACTATGAAATTATAAGCCAAAAGGACGAGGAGGTGAAGTGTTGGAGTGACCGGCTCTAGTCTTATCCGCTTCGGACCGGAATAAATCGTTTTTGGTTTAAAAAACCAAAAGAAGAAGAAGAAGAAGAAGATGAATAATTTCTTTGTTTTTCCCTGCCACGAATCGCTGCTTTCAAAGTCGGAAGAACTCGGCTTAACTGTTACAATTCTACGACGAATGTACAGCCTAATGATAACAATAATTTATAAATCAGGGGCTTAGCAGTCCGGCAGGTATGGTGCCTGGCTAGTAATCTAGAGTTCTCTGATCGGTTCCCGCGCAACGCCATAAGAATGAAGGGGCGTTTTTCAACCCACAGGTCGCTTCAACTTGCGGAAGTGAGAACGTTCAGCCTGCGGACGGGGCGGATGAAACCATAATCAATAAGCAGATGAAGTGTAGTGCTGGCCATGCTACCCATTCTTGTGTGGCGTGTACGGCTCCCAAGCTAGTTCAGTAGTACATAAAAGTAGCATTTGTATAACTTATGTATAATAAACAAACGTCATTCTTCTTCGTCTTCTTCTTTAGCAATACAGCCCAACGTGAGATCTGGCTTCCAACACCGATCTTCTCCAGTATCTCCTATCCATTACCATCTCAGTGTAACCCCTCACATCCATTCTTTTTAGAACTTCATCCAACAATCTTATCTAGGTCGCCGCCTCTTTCTGCTTTTATAGACTTGCGCCCACAGGATTTTCTGTGCCATACGCTGATCATCCATCAGCTCTAGGTGACCTAGCCATTGTATTCGTTGAACCTTTGCGACGAATCTTACAGTGTCCTCATGCTTCAGTAGCTCATCTATCTCCTGGTTATTTCTTATTCTGCATTCGTCATTTTCTTTAATCGGGCCCTAAACACGTCATACAATTTTTCTTTCAAACCGTCGTAGCGCTTCTTGTTTATTTTTTTGTCAATGACCGTGACTCGCCTCCGTAAGTAACGACCGGCCTTATAGGTGTTTTATATATTTTGATTTTCGAGTTACGACTAATGAGTTTGCTTCTCAATAGTCTACTGTTGGCAGAATGTGCCCTAGTTCCTATGTTCAGGATTATCTACTCAATTCAAACTTATGCAAACGCTTCTTATTTCTTGCTACTATCTTTGTCTCGCTCTAATTTTTTCTTTCGCTGTAATAATCTTTTTGTTTTCTTTACAAACTGCTGTAGATGAATGCGACGTGCGGCTAAACTGTTGTTTAATAATTTTGTTGTTTTATATTCCTCGTTTTCTACTCTCGTACTGTTGCCGACTAATTACTCATTAAAGTCTCCGGCATATTACCCCTTGTACGTGTCATCCTCCAGCTGTTCCTTTTGTTTTCTTTACAAACTGCTGTAGATGAATGCGACGTGCGGCTAAACTGTTGTTTAATAATTTTGCTGTTTTGTATTCCTCGTTTTCTATTCTCGTACTGTTGCCGACTGATTACTCAAAGTCTCCGGCATATTACCCCTTGTACGTGTTATCCTCCAGCTGTTCCTTTTGTTTTCTTTACAAACTGCTGTAGATGAATGCGATGTGCGGCTAAACTGTTGTTTAATAATTTTGCTGTTTTGTATTCCTCGTTTTCTATTCTCGTACTGTTGCCGACTGATTACTCAAAGTCTCCGGCATATTACCCCTTGTACGTGTCATCCTCCAGCTGTTCCTTTTGTTTTCTTTACAAACTGCTGTAGATGAATGCGATGTGCGGCTAAACTGTTGTTTAATAATTTTGCTGTTTTGTATTCTTCGTTTTCTATTCTCGTACTGTTGCCGACTGATTACTCAAAGTCTCCGGCATATTACCCCTTGTACGTGTCATCCTCCAGCTGTTCCTTTTGTTTTCTTTACAAACTGCTGTAGATGAATGCGATGTGCGGCTAAACTGTTGTTTAATAATTTTGTTGTTTTGTATTCCTCGTTTTCTACTCTCGTACTGTTGCCGACTGATTACTCAAAGTCTCCGGCATATTACCCCTTGTACGTGTCATCCTCCAGCTGTTCCTTTTGTTTTCTTTACAAACTGCTGTAGATGAATGCGACGTGCGGCTAAACTGTTGTTTAATAATTTTGTTGTTTTATATTCCTCGTTTTCTATTCTCGTACTGTTGCCGACTAATTACTCAAAGTCTCCGGCATATTACCCTTTGTACGTGTCATCCTCCAGCTGTTCCTTTTGTTTTCTTTACAAACTGCTGTAGATGAATGCGACGTGCGGCTAAACTGTTGTTTAATAATTTTGCTGTTTTGTATTCCTCGTTTTCTATTCTCGTACTGTTGCCGACTGATTACTCAAAGTCTCCGGCATATTACCCCTTGTACGTGTCATCCTCCAGCTGTTCCTTTTGTTTTCTTTACAAACTGCTGTAGATGAATGCGATGTGCGGCTAAACTGTTGTTTAATAATTTTGCTGTTTTGTATTCCTCGTTTTCTATTCTCGTACTGCTGCCGACTAATTACTCAAAGTCTCCGGCATATTACCCCTTGTACGTGTTATATGCCGGCATCCGCCAGCTGTACCTTTTGTTTTCTTCTCGTTTATGCTCATTATGGTGGCGTGATTCGATATATTTACAGTGGCTGTAACGTTAGAGTCACGGCGGAAGCAATTAAGCATACAATTAGTCAGTGTGTTTTTGATCGATAACTGATGACGACTTATTACATGCGACAGACTGAACATTCTAGCGTCGACTAGTGTAAACAGTCGCTTTCAATAATATTATAGAATAATCAAGAAGACCCGTTCTAACAGCTTTCCGACCACTATGTAGTTGTCGCACCATTGTACAGTATTTAGCGAGCGTTACAAGCTGTTTATTTATTATAACTGCGGTTTATTAAATTTATTCACTCAATGACACTTACTATAGTTGTTGCATATAATGCGAATCAGGTATTGGCATGGTACAGATACATTATTTTAATACAGTATGTTCACTTTTTAGCAGGGAGATGGGTTAGCCCCAACACTATTTAATATTGCATTGGAATATGTCATTAGAGGCTTATCAATAAATAGCTCCAATCTGTTAACAAATAAAACTGTACAGATAGCCGCATATGCAGATTACATTAACATCATGTCAAGACGGATCGCGGCAGCTAAAGAAATATTTCTGGAGCTTAAAAACAAAGCCAAGGAAGTTGGGCTAGCCATAAATATAGATAAAACAAAAATGCTTATGCAAACAAGAAGAGACCGGGTTCATAACAACATCGAGATAGAGGAGGACACAATTGAAGTGGTGGACAGTTTCACGTATCTCGGAGTGAACCTAGCAAAGAGGAGCCGGAGATCCAAAGACGGACCACCATGGCTAACAAGGCATACTTCGCATTGCTGCCATCATTTAGGTCTGGGGATGTGCACAGGGAAACAAAAATTAAAATATATAGGACTGTCATCAGACCGGTGTTATGCTACGGGTGTGAGGCATGGACAATCACACAGAAAACAGCCGACATAGTAGACACCTTTGAAAGGAAAATCCTCAGACGCATTATAGGCCCAATACAAGAAAATGGCTCATGGAGACTGAGATACAACAATGAACTGTATAAAATATATAAAGAGATACCAGTCTCAAAATTTATAAGAATGCAAAGATTGCGTTGGGCCGGACATGTTATGAGAATGGAGGATGGCAGGAACCCCTAAAGGGCTCTGCTGGGTACATGGGAGGGAACGAGACCTAGAGGCAGACCGAGAAAGAGGTGGGAAGATGGCGTTGCAGAGGACGCGAGGGACATGGGGATAAGAAACTGGAGGAGGGCTGCGATGGATAGAGTAGATTGGAGGCGGAGATTGGTGGAGGCCAGGGCCTGACGTGGGCTGTAGCGCCATGGGAGGAGGATGTTCACTTTTAACGAGATGTTAAAAATTCCGAGCATCGATTTCTCTGGTACATATATTACTAATTCCATTCTTAATCATTGAAAACGTAGCAACTCGCGAAGCAGAAATGTTCTCTCTTAGGCACAAAATAAAGAGGTATTATAACGTTATTCGATCAGTGTTCACGCTGTCCTTGTAACATTCAATCCCATAATACATAATGAGCAAATGCATAGGCTAATTTTACTCTAAGACTTTCACGCCTGCCGTCAAAGTTATTAGAACGAGCGTTAGCCGGCCCGTTAGACCGTGGTCTCGTGGCGGTAAAACCAGACGCTTCGGCCTCACCATCGGAGGCCATCTTCAGTGGAAAAAAGTTTTGACATTTGTTCGCCGAATTACACCAGTACTGAGCCAAAATACTATGGTGTTATACTGGGGTTATTTGGCGAACAACTGCCAAAAACGTTTTTTTTATTATAATACCTTACACTAATCGTCTCCTTCATTTCCCTCTTCCACTTACTTTGCTGTCTGTAACGACTTGGGTATTAGCCGACCCAAGCGCTTCTGCCGCCCTGTGCAGTATTTATGAGTGCCGCCCCCTCCCTATTTTAACTCTGAACACATTCACGCACACTAGACCTACACCAAAGATACGGCGATTGCCTTCAAATGACGACTAAGAATGTTTGCATTGTTGTGTTTATCAAATAACTAGATCTGATTCGCGTTTACGATGCGGCGAACGGCTACAATAAAAATTGTAGAGACAATACAAGGAATCGTGAGACAATAAAAATGTATGCCTATGTGATGACTTAAAATTAAAATACTAACTAAAACTTATTATGATTGAAATATAACAAAAGTAATGTATCATCTTAGTTAAAAAATACTCGTATAGCTTTTGCAGTGGCAAACTCCTTTGTGACTCCGTTGTAATCAAGTGATTCACTTGATGTTCTATAGGCCTAGATATAGTCGCCAGACCACTCAGGCGAGTCTCGGACATAGTCGATCTGAGATAAGTTTTAATAATTTTGAGCTTCGGAAAAGTCTTTTCTCTGCTTGCCACTGTCACAGGTAATGTTAGCAAAATTCTTAGAGCGACACCAACAGTTGGCGCAAACCCATACTCTTGAATAATTTTTAAAGTCTCTATAGGCGTACTTATTTATACTTAAAGTAATGTATCATACGTTATACACTGATCTTACATATTGTGATGATATTAAGTGAATAATTTAATTTTTTTCCTCAGTTTCGAAATTTAACATCCCGGAATCTGCTGGCCTTTAACATTTGCCGCCCTGGGAGGTGGCACGGTTCGCTCCTGCCTGGAGCCGGGCCTGATTAGCCCAGATCTGAAGCATCTGTCTACGGTGAGCACATTAAAATATATCTATTAGGACAGCGGCGATGTGCGTTAGTGCCATTGTTAAACCGCGACTTACATCTCGCGTACCGACTAGAATGTTATTAGCACAATTTCCAACGCTAACTGTACGTAAGTAGTGATAATTACGATAACAGTAAGTAACGAACCGCACACAATTAGCGTTTCTATTACTGCGAAACAGTAGAAGGAATTTAACTATGGAATTAACATGTTAACGATTAATATACACGTATAATAGGATCAGCTCATACGAATTAAACATTGACAGTTAAAATATAAATTATTATAAATTTATAAACACAAATTAATAATGTTGTAGGCCTGTATTAACTGTCGTATATTAATAAGTTTAATAGCTTATTTATTCAAGTAATTAACTGACTTAATGAAGTCAGGCATTTGATAGTGTGCGAACGGTAGTCATGCGGGATATGGGAATTCCTTTGAAACTTATAAAGTTAACGAAGATGGTCATGACTTTCACAAAAGTCGAAATTAAGTATGAGAATATGCTGAGTGAATCATTTGCATTTAATAAGGGAGTTAAGCAAGGTGATGGGTTATCGGCCAGCCTTTTTATTATTGCACAACACTATGCCATTAAAGACATAGATCAGCGAGGAACAATATTAAATAATACAAGCCAAATATGTGCTTGCGCTGACGATGTTGTGATAATATCCAGATCAAGACGACTAGTTGAGGTATACAAGGAGATGAATCAAAAATCCGCTGGAATGGGACTGAATGCAAATATCAGCAAAACTAAACATAGGCCTATACCAATGTCTGTATCAGAAAGGAGAAGAAATCTATGTAATTTATGAATAGACGATAATTCATTCGATGCAGTTAACAAGTTCAGATACCTGGATAACATAATGAAGGGTCCACAAACATGACAATACTTGCAGGATACAGATAGGAAATAGGGCATATTATGCCAACAGAAGACTATTGAGAAGCAAACTCATTAGTCGTAAAACAAAAATAAAAATATGTAAGACCGGTTGTTACTTACAAAGGCGAGACATGGACATCAACAAAAAAGAAACAAGAAGCTGGATGATTAGCGTATGCCAAAGAAAATCCTGAACGGGCAGGTCTATAAAAACAGAAAGAATGGTCGACCTAGGACAAGACGGTTGGATGATGTGCTGGAAGAACTATGAATAATGGATGTGAGGTGTTACAAACAGTAGGATTTTAATGAATAGTATTCACATTCAGTGGGCAAACCTATGTTGTAATAATAAAATGGCTGAATTGCCTGATTGATACGTTTATGAATAATGTACAGTTTATGTTGTAATGTAATTTCTAGACTGTAAACAAAACTAGTGCGTATAAAAGGTCAACATTATTTGGAATATGATCAGCATTATCACACACACACACACACACACACACACACTCTCTCTCTCTCTCTCTCTCTCTCTCTCTCTCTCTCTCTCTCTCTCTCTCTCTCTCTCTCTCTCTAATGTAATTAAACTCGCTTTTAACGAGTGCGAACGCGTTAGAGACTTGGTTATAACGAGCGTTTTATCGTGGGCTTGTTCATGCGTTAATATCTAAAAACGTTCCTTACAATATACAGCGTTTTAAACATTCGTTCAAAATCATTAACGCAATTTAGTGAAACTAATATGTAAGTGTTGAATTCGTAGAATATTTAAATAAATTATAAAACTGTTTTTATATCTAAAGATACAAAATTACTAAACAAACAAAAATAGACGACTTTTTAAGGTTAATTAAGTTCTGTGTGCGAAATATAATTTTGACTATGCCATTTAGAACGAAGAACAAAAAGACTAATAAATTAGAGTGAATTTTCATGTAATTTAAAAGTAAATATTATACATGTGGCATGGAAGGTTTTGCGTTGTTTGCCGGATAGCCGGCTGCTGATTCTTGATAAGTTTCTGTACTACAGTTACTTTTAGTATATTTCGCAAATGGACTATACGCCAATATTCAGCAAAGAATGTTAGCGTCAAAAAAATGTTTGAAGTCTAAATTTCACTTTTAAGCGTAGAATGTAAAACATGTCAAAATTTTATTGTGCAAAGCCTCTTCTATAGTAGACCTTTTTTGTTGTGTGTTCGATAAACACGGTATAAAAATTTAGGCTTGCGAGTCGACAACTCGGATGTAGCGAGCACCCGGTTTTAACGAGCACATTTGTCCGGAATCTCGTTATAAGCAAATTCCACTGTGTGTGTGTGCGCGCGCGCGCGTGTAGAATCGAATTTCATTCTCTGCGGGCACCGAGCTTGCGCCCAGTACGCTTCAGCGGGCTGTACCACCCAGAGGATATGTAATAACTAATACAATGAGTAATGTAAGCAAAGACAGAATAAACGGCGCCGCACTAATTGTTTGCATTGTGCGATGTAAACATGATCCTTATGTAATTCCAACTGTAGGCCTATTTTTGTCACTCGTAAACACTCGTCATGTCGTAAGCAAAATGTTTACCGCGTAGCGTGCACACGGATTTGTTTAACGCGTAATTTAGCGGACAGGATATCGGTCTGTGTAAACAGTTATTTTTGGCCGTCTTATTCATTGCGATGAGAAAAAGTAAAACGAATATGTTATTTTTGATATTTCACTGAAAAACATTTTAACAGAAAAGCTGTTAGTAGAAATGCGGACGACATTTCACTTTTTTTTTCGAAATTTAAGTACGAATTCTGGCGCCGGCGTTTGATGATGATATTCGGTACGGCGTTCTCAAAAATAAAATATAAGTTTATTTTGAAAGCGAATTGAAATTCCGTGTGTTACGCGTGTATTAGATCTTCATATTTGTATGTGCATGTTTTTAATCTGTATCAAGAAAACAACACAAATATTATTTTTATTCAGAACAAAAATGCTTTCGAAAATCGAAACGGTATAATTATTGAAAGCGCATGTTTACACTAGTCGACGCTAGAATATTCAGCCTGTCTATGTAATAAGTCGTAATCTGTTAACGATCAAAATCACACTGACTAATTGTATACTTAATTGCTTTCGCCGTGACAGTACGAAGAGTACACCGTGACTGTCGGCTCACCTCGCGTACCCACGCTCATACAGTTCATAAGCGAGCATCCGCTCGTCTGAGCTTACTGTTTCCACTCCTGATCAGCTCAGCCATGACCAGGAAATTGGACAAGATGATCGTCGGCGCGTATTTGCTGCCGGTCATTACCTACGCTTGCCCGGTTTGGGGTTACCTCGCCGCAATGCATAAAAAGAAGTTGCAGAGCGTCCTCGACAGGGGTCTTCGGCTAGCGGCCAGAGTCCCCCGTCGCTTTTCATCTCGCCTTCTGAGGAGATGACTTGGCGTCCGCTTCTTAGACGACACTTTCAGGCGGCAGGCACGCAAATTTTATGCACGTGCGGCGAGGTTCCCAGACAATCCTCTTGTAGCTGGGCTGGGCAGGTATCGTATACGTCCAGATGATTCGTGGAAACGCCCTCGGTGTATACTGCGCTAGTGTAGGCTAGCACAACAGCCGAGAAACGGCCTGCTACAGAGCACACGCCCTACTTGGGCAGGGCCACGAGGGAGGAGCTCCAGAAGGTAGCTCGGAACTCAGTTTCCTGAGCGGTTCGTCTCTGCGACGCACAACCGCACAGCCCAGAGCAGCAGCAGCGCCGTGACAGGACACATTTGCCTGACGTTATAGGTATTGTAAATCAGTGCAACTTGATTATAACGAGATTCAAGGGACTACCGTTTCAATATTTAGCTGAGTCCGATGGCTTTATGTAGAACCACGCTGGTACTAGCGCGGCTGAAAAAGAATCTGTACTTGTATACCTAAAATATCCACATAAAATGGAAAAAACATCCATGTATGTGTTCTCCAGTATTATAAAAGTAGTTAAGATTGAAAACGATCTCAAGTTTGACTTTATCCGACCACTCAATTCTGAAAAAAAAGTAGTTTTATAAAACTGATAAAACGTTTTTTGCTTTGACATTCGTTAAAGGTACTGTTAACTACAAACTGCTAAAATTTTTATCATGATTGAAGTCCAAGGTTTTACAAAAAGTTTTTAAAGTTACACAATGGTTAGAAGTTTTCGCAATTTTTAAAACGCAGCACGCAGGCAAATTTTTCTTTCAGGCAACTGGTTTATGCACAGAAAATCTTCAAAAATTAATAGTTTACTGTGACCGATCACTCTACTATTTCTTTAGTATTAGAACAAATATAGACCACCCAGTTTTACAATTTATTATTTTGTGTTCTGCCCTAAGGCAGGTCTTCAAACGGTAAAAGCTCTCCAAGCTGTCCTATCGCATGCCAGTTTTTTCGTTTCTTCGTAACGCCAACTCTGATTTTAATGCTATTAACTTCATTCTTCTACGCCCTCTTCTTTTTTCTCCTTCTGTGACACCTTCCATGGCAGTTGTAAGCAAGCAGTCTCTTGTTAAACAGTGACCTAACCAATTCTTTTTCCTGTTTTCTATTACCTTCAGGATTCTTCTCTCTTCCCTCATTCTTCTTAAAACTTCACCGTTCCTTAGTTTATCAGCCCACCTTACTTTTTCCATTACTGGCCAAACCCACATCTCAAATGCTTTTAATCTTTTCTCGTCCTCCTTCCTCAGTGCCCATGTCTCTGCACCATATAAAGCAACGCTCCGCACATAACATTTGGCCAACCTTTTTCTTAAATTCTTATTAATTTTGTCACACAGCAGTCTTTTCTTCCCATTAAATGCCTCCTTCGCTATAGCAATTGTTGCTCTAATTTCACGAGTGCAGGACATATCTTCACTTATCAAGCTTCCAAGATATTTGGAACGTTTCACAGAATTATTCCTTATCTTCAGAGGTTTTTATACGAAATAACGAATAATCGATTTAAATTATCGATTGTTGTAATGTTTACGTAGTCAACTGTGTATTAAAATATTTAATGTTTTTGGTTTCATTTGAATTTGTTCTTTAATTAGTAAATTGTTGTTGTTGTTATTATTATTACATCAAATTATTATTTTACAAATACAATAATAATAATTTACTAATTAAAGAACAAATTCAAATGAAAACAAAAACATGATGATTTATTTAAAATTATACATTTATTAAAACAATGAAAATAAAAACATTAAATATTTAATAAACAGCTGACTACGTAAACATTACAACAATCGATAATTTAAATCGAAATGAAATCGATTATTCGTTAATTTACGTAACAACTATTGCAAATCGATTATTCGTTATTTCTTGTAAAAATCTCTGAAGATACAGAATAATTCTTTGTAACGTACGTCAGGTGAAAACACAATAACGTAATTTAATAAAATGTTACATGCAGAAGTACGCGTATGTATAATTTGAAGAAATATTCTTTGCATGTATATTATTGTATATTTATTAGGCCTGCTTCTCTCGATAAGAAAATGATGTTTTATAAGTTTTTGGAGAAAAGGATCTCCCCGGATTGCGTGTGATTTTTAAGTGGAAAATTTGTAGCAAATAATAGCGGTTGAAGAAGCGTGGGCTGGTTGCAGTTAATACAGTAGCTTTGTCAAAACACGTACAGTATATGTATGTTCATTGCCCATTGTTATAAATCGGTTTTACATGATTGTGCATGTGTGGCGGCGGCTGACATGCGTTTGGATTGTCACCAGTTAGTTCCCTTGAATAAACCGGCTCTATTCCAAAAATGTCAACACTTTTTTTTTCGAAACTGTTAACCGGTACACTTATTACAGATGATGGATTGCCGACCTTGAACGCTATTCTGTTGGCGGATGATGCTTTTTTGGCAAACTTGCTCCGTAATTTTTATATTTAACTTTCTTTTTGATTTTTTTTTACGGAAAACTCGTTAAGAGAAGATAAGAGCAAAGAATATAAGAAAAGTTGGATTCTACAACTGAATTAATTGGAGTCATAAACAGAACTCTTGACTTTTCGGTTGTTATTTTCTTCTCGACTTTTCTATACCTTAATGGAGTCGTTTACAGATTTAACGCTGTCTACCTTTGTTAATTTTTTTATGTATATGCCTGTATAAATTTGTGTGTGTGTGTGTGGGGGGGAGGGGAGGCGCGCGTACTCTCACACCCACTTTACACATACAAAATGTAGTTTTATTATCATTTTTGTGAAAGCTTACACGGCTGAAGAACGTACTAAATACCGGGCTGTCAGGCCGCAGCCGGTTGCTATGAATTCTCGGCATCGTCGGCCACGTTTCGTATCCCCGTCGGGGATCTTCTTCAGTCCGCAAAAAGCGACAGTGTTCGGCGAAGATCTGCCGCTACTGGTTTTGTGCACAGTGTCGCTTTTTGCGGCCTGAAGATCTCCAAGGGGAAAACGAAACTTTACCGAAGATGACGAGAATTCATACCAACTGACCACGGCCTAACAGCCCGGTATTTATTAATAATTTTGAAAATTGTCATTATTATTACTATTATTTTCTTCGTATATTAGACAGTCTTCGTATTCGATTACACCGCTTCTGTATAGTTTTGGTTTCAAACACTGCTGTCTGCCTTTTGTCTTTCAATTTTCGTTTTCTATTTAATATTGTCTGCAATCTTAGTAACATTTTTAACCTTCATGACTGGCGTTTATTTGCGTTTTTTGTTTGAAAGTTCATGAGCGTAAGGTCATGATTCATTGTTCTCTGCAGCGGTTGTCAGAAATATGGTTGCTGAAACATATGAGTACCTCAGGATACATAACGCTTAATTTTTTCAGATGTAGGTATGTTTTTTCCGCTTTCATATCTGTTATTATTTTTCCCATTAAGCATGTGAATTTGCTGTTAGTGTGAAAAAGTGTAGTTTGATTTGATTACCTGTTGAAATCGATACACAGTCAAACGTTTAAATCGACGCAGAGTCAAAGAGCGACAGAAATAATCGATATCAATCAGTAAATACGACGCAGTTTATTATTAGGTCGTTTGTCTTCATTTGATTCTAACAGTTTCTTGCCCAAGCGCTACTCGATTCTTACTGATGACGCTTGTCGCCTTTTTCACCATTTTGAACTTCTACCGCACCGTCAACGGGTACATTCTGAAAATCGTTGAGACGACGAAAGGGATCGTGCGGGAAGAATCGACCAGCTACAGGGCATCTAGTTTTGACAACCGGAATTACCTGAAAACAAACAATAATTCTGGTATTACACGCGTTAATTAATTTTTAAGGCTAATCAATGTTTATGGGTAAATATTTATGTTTTGCGTAAGTTTCTTAATAAATTATGTTGTTGGACGATTTTTGGCTGAAATAAGATCTTCTTCTTCTTCTTTAGCACTATAACCCAACGTGAGCCCTGGCTCCCAACAACAGTCTTCTCCAATTCCCCCTACGGGTTGCCATCTCAGTGTAACCCCTCACATTCATTCTTCTGAAATCTTCTTCTGGCACATCATCCAACCATCTTATCACAGGTCTGCCGCTCTTTCTGTTTTTATAGACTTTCGCGCTCATGATTTCCTTGGCATACGCTGATCATCCCATCCGGTCTAGGTGACCTAACCATTGTTGGCTGAAACCAGATAATTATCAAAATTGCATGGAGAACGGGGGTTTATTTTACTGATTAGAGAAAACAACATTTTGTCCCTCCCCCAACACACACACACACACACACACACACACACACACACACACACACACACACACACACACACACACACACACACACACACACACACACACACAATAAACATAATGAAGCCAAGTGTGATGGTATTGCACTTGTATACAAGCGTGCGTATTAATTGAATTGAGACCTGCTGTTCCACCGTGTGTAATTGGTCCAAGCCTGGTGGGGTAGAGATTGTTAGCACCCCGGTGCGGCTCTTGCCGTTTATCGTAATACCGTTAAATGTATCCAATTAGTGTCAAGTGTAATGTGTGAATTTCTGACTTATGTCTTGGGCAGCTAAAAAGTTATCGCCGAACCTAAGGTCACTGTGATTTCATTGTTGCTGCTTTTTCTGTAGTCGGTGTTAGTAAGTCACAGGAATTTACAACACGCAGCGGTCTGTTGTAAAGGCGGTCCACGCTGTGTAAAAGGCGTGAGAGCCTGAATAGAAAGGCAGCCAGCATGTCTTTACAGTCCCGACAGCCTTTTTAGAGCGAATGTCTGCGCCGAGCCCGCCATAGAATTACCACCACTACAAGTACAGATGAAATAGTAAGACATGAAATGGTTGGCGCAGCTCGTAGTGGGGAGCAGGGAAGGCAGTGCAGGAAGTGGGGTGTGAGGTGGCCAACCATGTGACACACCAATCATGCAGCTGTTCTGAACACAAAACGGCTGGTCCGAAAACGACGCGTCAAAGCTACGCATGCCCAGTGAGATCTTTTGACACTGCGCAGCCAGACACGCGTTTTATGTCTTATTACTGTCTTACCTGTACAGCGAGAAGTGTGTAGAGAGGAGCCGCGATAACAGTTCGCCGTCTCACTCACGTACTACCTCTGTCTCTGTCACACACATGCTTGTAATGTTCTCGTCAGCCATGTTGCAGTCCGTGTTCACACTATGAAATACTGGTGTAAAATACTGTTGTGCGCATGTAAGAAATTACTGAAAAATTCTGTTAGCTTCGGAACGCGGTGATTGTCCACTTCGCGTCTCTTTCGTCAGGTCTATACATGCCAGTTATTATACAAAATTCTAAGATTTTAGTTACGGCATCTTTAGAGTATATGGTTTATTCGTGTGGTGCTGCGTTTAAAAAGTTAAAACAGTCAGATTATTTTGACGAGGCTGTATGAATTTTACTTTACGCGTATATGTGTGAAATAATCGCTATAAGGCTGTAGTTAATATCTGATAAATATACACGTAGGCCTATACTTACGTATTTTTACGATTTTTTATTTTTTATAACGGTAGTAAATAATTTTTGTTACTCTCTGCGTAGTCAAACATCTGCGTAAAAGAAAACTCGAAATTCAGAGAGCCAGGGCGTATGGGGGGGGGGACAACCGGACCCCCCCCCCGAGGGTCGAAAAAGTTGACGAATTTTGTTAATCTCTTAATTTTGAGGTTGTTTTATTTTATTATTCAGCTGTGTACGCTAATATAGTACTAGTTATTTTTTAAATATGCAAACAGGTTTATTACTCAGCATTACGGTATACGTTTGAAATATGAAATATAGGAAAATTAGTTCAGTCAATAAGTATCTTTTACAACGTTTCAATAACGCGTATTTTTATTGTGTTATTATCGTTTGCTTTAATGGGTCTGATTTCAGGATGTTATCACGAGTTTTTCACCCACTTTAAAGATGGTAATGCTGATTAGTCTGAACTTGTTTTTTTCTTTTGTATGAAGCTGATCCAACCCCCACCCCCAGCCAAATTCTAGATACGCCACTGCCGAGACTGACAAGACGTAAGAACCACGTGGGTGGTAGAACGAACGAATAGAGATGTGATGTTTAAAATTATTTGAACGTATGTTACGAATACCAGGAAAAAGGTAGCCTATATAGTCGAGAAGACATTCCAATGAAAACCTCCAGGATAAAGAAGAATATCGCGGCTGACTTGGAATGAAGGTATCAGGAATGCTAATGGAGACTCGGAATATGGAAGCGAAACGTCGTAGAGGGGCGGATACTGAATAACCGATTACGGAAATTGCAAAGAAAAATGTAAAGAGCGTGAAAACAGGAATACAAAAAAAAATCAAGGCATTCTACGATCGTATCCAGTTGGAAGAAGTGGGAGGACTTTAAATGAATAATTGTTGAATAGCTGTAGACATAGAAGGCAACAATGAGATTCAAAAGCCGATGAAGACGAGAGAAAGAAAAGACGTTTAATGATTAAGGTCATAATGTCTCAATGTGTAAGTGTACATACGTACTTATAATTGTATTTTGTTTTTCAGAAACGTATTATTTATTATTACTTATTTATTATTAAATAAATAAAAATATCATTTATTTATTATTTATTGCACTCCTTGATCCCTCAGTGTTACTTCATCCCTTATACTCTTTTCTGTTTGTACCTCACACTCGTCGTAGGTGCTTCGTCTATATCAGACTGCCCTTCGGTGGTTTTGATTTAATACATGTTTTTGTTTCAAATTCGGGGTCAAAAACGTTCTACGGCGTTGTCCGATGCCCAACCTCCATTGTCGTCTGTCGTTGCAGTTTTCATCGTTTAGCCCTCTGTCGCTCATTGATCTTCTTATACCCTCTATCCATGTTGTCTTGGGTCTCCCTTTCTTTCTGTGTTCTCTAGGCATCAATCTCATTGTTTTCTTTGGTAGTCGGTCTTGTCCCATTCTTTGTACGTGTCCGTACCAGAATGCAGTCGATGATTTTTATTACGCCCATTTCTTCTTTGATCGTTTCACTCGTATTCGCTCTAGCCTTGAAGTTTTAGCAGCTCATCTCAAAGCACTCATTTCCGTAGCTTCAAACTTTCCTTTTACCTGTTCTTTTATTCTCTGTGTTTCGGATCCATACATCAACGTGCTTTTAATCATACTGTCTTTAATCATTCTTTTCTTCCTTTCTTTTCCAATTTGTGTGCTCCATAGAATCCCATTCAATGATCTAATTATTTGTTTTGCTTTGTTTATTCTTGATTTTATTACACCATCATCTGTTCCTTCTTCATTAAAGTATTTGTAGCTGTTGCATTTTTTTATACGTTCGTAGTTTTCTAAGATTAAATCTGTTGTTTCTTCTCCGACACACAGATACTGCGTTTTTTCTATGTTTGTCAGTAAACCCCATTTTTCGTACTCTTCCTTCAGTTTTCGTGTCATATATTCCAGGTCTTCTTTTTCAATTGCACATATCACTCGATCGTCTGCAAACTGCATGGTGTACAAGTATGTGTCATCGTCAGTTTCAATACACATCCCTTTGCATTTTATCTTCCAATGGGCTTAGAGCTTTTGGAACGAAAATTTGAAAAGCGTGGGGGAGATGCAACAGCCCTGTCGTAATCCCTTATTTACTCTGAACTGTTCTGACACTCTGTTTCCCACTTATATTGTTGTGTTGACGTTATATCGTTGTACAAGTTTTGCACAGTCCTAATAAGTGTATGGTTGACGTTGGTATCTTGTACCACCTCCCATAGGTATATTATCGTTAGCTTTCTGTAAGTCTGTAAATATTAAGCGAGTTGCTCTATTTCTTTCTAATTTTTTTTCAA
This sequence comes from Magicicada septendecula, assembly GCA_034769895.1. Lineage (NCBI taxonomy): Eukaryota > Metazoa > Arthropoda > Insecta > Hemiptera > Cicadidae > Magicicada > Magicicada septendecula. Next base: position 47,943,223 of record CM068370.1, on the reverse strand, counting down.
TAACTTGTTTTAGACAAAACACGTTGTCTGTACAGGACCTACCCGCTCTAAAGCCACGCTGCTCTTCTTTTTCATAAACCTTGTATTCGTTTTCTGTCTTATCTCTGATAATTCTTCCGTATACTCTACTAATTGTACTCGTTATCGATATTCCACGATACTCACGATAGTTGTTGCTATCTAGTTTCAGTTTAATAATTAAACATCATAACCAAGGTCATAATGTGTCAAGGTGTACGTGTACGGACTTACGTGTAGTAGTGTTTCGTTTTGGAGTTCCTCAGGTTTATCGTTGTTACCTGATGTGGTGCAACAATACCATAACCCCTTTTAGAGTGCCGTTTCATTATTAGCGCGGGTAAGGGGCAGGCGAGCCGGGTCTTTCCGATCGCGGGATGAAACAACGCAACCCACAGCCCGTATCCCCCTTCGTACATTCCCCCTTCCCTCCACATACCATTTCTGTTCAGCACATGTATGCAGTATTTATTTTCTAACCACATATTCAAATTGCTTAGAATGAATATGCGTGTCTTTCGTGTGTGTGATTTTTAGCTTAATAATTTGTAAATCTAATTCTTCATGGTAGAATATGTTTAGTGGAATATTTAGAAGTACTAAATGTACTATATTTAGTAGAATGTATTTACAGTGCTGCCAAAACGTTTAGGGACACCAGAAAAAGTCGATGATTTCGCTCTTGTCCCTAAACTTACAAACTTTCTATTTTATGAGATGCTCATATTAGCCATGAAAACACGGTTTTGCAGTAAAAATTTCACTGCTCTAGCTCTAATATTTCCGTAGTTATGATTTTTTCTGTTTTTATTTATTTTATTTATTTATTTTTTTTTGGCAAGACCAAAAACCCCTTGTTTTTGTGTAAACTGATTTTTTTCTCCAAAACTACTGTAGGCCTACCTAAAATTATGAAAGTTTTACTGTTGCTGGGTTACAATACGCGGGTTAGAAAAATAATACTAAACAAAACAAAAATTCTTTCGATTTTGTCGCCTCTGCTGGTGTGAAATTTAGTTTCTGTTAAACTAGGGGAAACAATCGGCCAACTTTGTCGCTTAGTTACTCCTGAACGTCAACACAGACCGGTGGGCCACCACCAAGAGACGAAGAAAACAGTTGTGTAAACTTAACCGGAAATATTAGAGCTAGAGTAATGAACTTTTTTCTGCAAACCCGTGGTTTCATGCCTAATATGAACGTCTCATAAAATAGACAGAAAGTTTGTATGTTTAGGGACAAGAGCGAAATCATCGAGTTTTGCTGGTGTCCCTGAACTTTTTGGCAACACTGTAGTTATAGAAAATATTTAGTGGAACGATTTTTAGACACGTCATTTCGGTCACTACTAGTCGTATCATCGTCGTCAGTTAACTAAAAAAACTTCAACCTAACTACTGCTGAAAACTAACGTACGTAAGATATCCACAAATGAAAACACGTATCGTCAAATCGAAAATTAAATAACATTCCAAAGATCTACAGAGCTAATAAATATCATCTTCACGGATTAAACCAAGGATGGTTTGTTCCGGTCTCAAATAGGCAAAGATTAGAGCTGGTCACCCCACCGCTTCCTCGGTCGTCCCACACCTCTCCGTCCCCTCGGCTTATAGTTCCATAGTTGTTTGGGGATGCGGCAGTCATCCATTCGGCAAAGATCTTCCCACCAATTCAGCCGATACTGGGCTATCCTGTCGCGTATACTCATAATATTCAGTTCCTGCCGTATGCTAATAAATAAATATAAAAACACAAAATACAGATTAAAATAAATCATTTAAAACCAACAGAAAAATTCCTCTCATCCTTGAATAGTTGACCGCGCAGAATCAGCTACCGACAACATTAATATAAAACTCATTATTTTATTATAAAGCTATATATTTTAAAGGCTATTATTATACTTATAGGGCTATGTAATATATTCACAGTAACAAAAGCAAATCAACCAAAAACAAACAACCAAGTGAAAGAGAAATGTTAAATTGGTTTTCTCAATACTTTTTCTTGTATTTTTTATTTGTTAATTCTGGGTTTTTTCGGCAGATGCTTAAATTTTTTTATTTGCTATTGTATCTGGGGGTATCTGGTGTAGCTTACATTACTTTTTAGTAGAAATTAGCAGGGCTTGATTTCAGGGGGAACGCGCCGGAACTGCGTTCCGGAACCTCTTGGATCCAAAAATAAATTACCGAAAAAAATATATGAAAAGAAAAACATAATTATTAAAAAAATTTACTACTACTTTTTTAATTAGATGATGCTCCTCATCAGCCCCACTTCAAAACTAAGCATTTGTCAAAATCAAACACCAGCACTATTCTTTATCTTAACTACTATCGTTCATTTTTTTTAATACGTTCTACCTAAAATTCTCTTGCAAGTAGAACGTATTTAAAAAAATTTCAACAAGCCTCGCTCCATCAAAGTGCGTGGATTCATGGCTGATTTCTGGCCATCATACAGCATTGGACGCAAAGAGTAAGGAAATGTTAAGAAACAAACAATATGACGACACCAATGATGAAACTATGGAAACTTTTTTAAAATGTCCGAACCACCGAAACCATCACTTAGAGTTTGATTGAGGCTCCGGGATGACGGCATCATGAGTGACACGTTTTCGATTGTCGTGCGGCTAACCTGACGATGAAGCCCTTCAGAAGTATCAGTAAACTTTATCTTTTTAGAGTAAAGTTTATGTTACATACCTATGTTACGTATTTTATAAGGTTTTAAAAATGTAGTCCTCCTTTGTAATAACCTGATGTAAACTTATACGCTAATGTAAAATATAAGTATATTTGTGGCTGTAAAACTTTTGAATTTCTGCGTTCCGGCACCTATAATTTTATAAATCAACCACTGGAAATTAGTAAAAGTAGAACTTACTGTAGGACAAGCAAAAACAGTGAAAACAAGAACGAAGCTCACGTTGCTACACTTGATACTTGGCAAGCACGTTATACTGAACACGTTGGTAAAACGTGTGTACCGAACTCTTCGTGTGGCGTTGACTTTACTTAAAGACTACTAAGAAGGAAGTTTTCCTGGAGAAACTTCACGTCACGTTATTGATTTCTATGTAACGGCTTGTTATTCGTACTAATATTTCCTACGTGAATCTCATTTTATCTAAATGAATGTTTTTTTCATCCGTAGTGATAACCGTCAGTTTAAATCTTCTATTGTGGCGTATTCATTGTTCATAACCTAAATATACCATTACATATGATTTATAATAATGTTTTAATTACTTATATTCTTAAATTCGATCGATTTTCACCGTATTGAAAACATGCAGTGATGAAATAAGATCTAATAACTTATATATGAACAATACCGAATATACAAACATGTAAAAGAAGAGGGCCACGAAAATCTATTGAAAATCATGACGGAGTTCAAAAACCGTATCACATTTGAGATATTGCGGCAAAATGAAAATCAACATACAGTAATCAGCTGATATAATATATAGACCTGAATGTAAACATAAACACTCCGCAACAAAATCAGTTCTCGAGAAATTTTGGACACAAACGTACGTTTCACGATCACTAATCAATGTCTACGAATTCTTTTCTTGTAAATAGTAACTGTTGTACAATATTGTGACCGCGAGTCCCCAGTGTATATATTCCGACGATGGTCTACGACCGAAATCGATTGAATTTAAGAATATGAGTAATTAAAACTTTATTATAAATCATATGTATGGTATCTTAGGTTATGAACAACTGAACAATGAATACACTACAATAGAGGATTGAGGTTTTAGGTACCATTAGTAAACAACAAGTGTGTGTATATTATAAATACATCGCATTTTCATTAGTCGTCAGTTTAAGCTAACGTAGTCCAGACCTGCGTTTCGAACGTGTCCCTTACTTACATTTCAGAATGCGAGTAATGAATTGAACAGTGAACGTCCTTTCTTATTTCAGCATTCCTCTTCCCGTCGTTTCTTTTGCAATTCTCTCCGCTGATCTGTATGCTTTGGATTATCGCGTTTTATTTGCTTCACTTAGTGTTCAGCTTTCGCTCACATCTGGAGAGAGCGGATACGACACATTATAATTTCATCTTCATGTTCGGTCGAGCTTTATTCGTTAACGTACAGATGAAATGGTAATACATGAAATGGTTCGCGCAGATCGTGGGGTCGGCGACAAGTTGTGGGATGTGCAAGAAGTGGGGTGCGAGGTGACCAACCATGACACACAACCATGTGACACACCAATCATGCAGCTGTTCAGAACACAAAATAATTGCTTAGACAACAACGCTTTAAAGCTACGCATAAGCAATGGGATCTTATGACACTGTACACCCGGACACCCGTTTCATGTCTTAAACCTGGCACGTTATTTTAGCTGTAAAAATGGGAAAGCCTCGTCACCGACGGTCCAATCAACCCCAACATCCCTCGTGCAGTGTGTGTCGTCAACGTCCGACTAAAAACCGGACACGACTATCTCGCTTCACATCTACACCGCCTCCGCGCGCTGCCAACCCTGAGTGCCAGCTGTGCGGCCACGCGACGATGGACGCCGACCATCTGAGAGACTGCCTGGCCTTAGACCACACCCCGTCCAACGAGGACACCGAGATCGCCGAAGCCCGACGCTACTGGTCAGCGCGTCGCCTAATGGCTCAACAGCCAAGGGTGGGCGTTGGCTAGTAAGTAATAATAAGTAAGTAAGTTATTTTAGCTGTACCTGTAAAGTAATTAAATATTTTACTTGTCTACCTTTAGTTCCCGGTTCACGGAGATTCTACAGTGTAGAAAACGAAAGGCCTACCGGGTGTCATCATTTACTGCTGTTTTTGTTGTACCTAATTGATATTGATACGTAATTATTATCTAGACGACCGGCTATCGTTACGTTCGTATGTGCACACACTACCTGTATAAGACACAAGTATTATGTACAACAGAATATTGTATGGTTCTGTAGCCGAACCGTTAACTTGTCTATATTTGATTTGTGTTGTACTGCAGTTTTATGTATGAAATCACCTTTACGAAGGGGTTTCAGACGTTGTACTTCCACGCCTCTTTTCACGACTCTCTAAATATCATACCTGAATGTTTTGTCTGCATTAACAATGTAAGCTGAAGGATGTTGCATCCACATATTACGTATTACATGTTGAAAAAGTGTATTAAACACAAATTTTGTTAAAACCGTTTCACTATAATCGTCAGGAAGACTTCAACCCTGCTGTTCCAGGGAATTAAAGCAAATATATCTCTCCTAAACGGATTCCTTTCAGCTTTAGACATTTCTGTTAAGCCTGCGTCACACTATGCCACTTCACTAACCACTACTAGTGTTTTATTTCTAAATTTACAACGTGTGATTTATTAAAGTTGTCGGGTTATGCAATAGTTACATCCCTTAACATATATGGAACATATGATTGTCTGTGGGACATTACGTCCGTAGAGTATTTGAAACGCGACGCGAAAAAACTGCTTTCACTCGGTTGTTAGATTCCGGGAAAGGAAGATGATTTAAAAAAGAAGATTAAAGTAGTCCGTGACGTAATACCTCAAACCAATCCACACAACCACCTACTTTACTGTACTAGCCGGATAGAAATGCAGTAGCAGCTGTTTAGGCCCCTCAGTCCAATCCGATCCGATGCCCTAAATGTAGGATGAAAATAGCAAATTGTATAGTGTGTGGGACGATCGTCCGTACAAAAAAGTTGGAATCCGATTTAGGAAGGTCGGGCGGTCCTACCCATCCGACTAGCCGACTTAGGAGAGATCCCTTCCACCTTCCATCCTAGATCGTATAGTGTGTAGCGCAGTCGGGCGTCGGTTCCGATTAGTTGTTTCTTTTCAGCGGACTGCAAGTTGTTGAACGTGTTTTCATTTTGTTTTGAGTATATAGTGAGTAAAATGGCTGAAGACGAATGTAGAAATATTTTATTGAACTCGCAAAATGGTATTACGTTTTTCTATGAACGGCTTTACCATTCTCAGCAATTCCATAAAACATTGTTCATTCATTCGTAAAAAATTCGAAAATCGTCCGAGTTCGATTGCTTCAACAATATCGAATGGGTAAATTTCTGTCTTTCCTTTAACCACTTTTTTGCCCAATATTTCCTTTCTGGTGGGGGCTTTTGGAGGATCAACAGTGTTGTAAGAGCAACCCCGATTTTTTAATTTTTTGACAAAAACGGTGCCATTACGAGGGTGTTACCAGGTCGGGAATTTCAATGGTACTGACTAAAATGACGAGATCGGTGAAAGAAATTGGACAGTATGGATAGCGATCTCCTTTCCTAAACTGGAGATCGGATCGGATTGGATTGGAAGGTGTGTAGGGGAGCCTTTATATGATACTTAATGTGATGATAATTCGAATTTTAGCTTATACGCTTCCGGGCAAGAGTACTGGGACCCCTTTACTCTTTTCAACTTATGATTGTGTGTATGTGTTTGGGGGGATTGGGGAGTCATATAATAATTACATATTGTTGATTGGGAATCATTTGAATATCATAAAAATGTCACGTGTACACAGAGAAATTCTGTGCCGCAATATATTGTCAATTGTCTTTGACTGTTGTACGTGCGCGCCACAATTACTAATGACAATACGCGAAGAGGGCAGAGCAGAGTGAAGTGCCCGTGTGTAAACAGATGTGTGCGCGCGCGTTGTAATACGATCCGGTCTCATCAGTCAGTCGGGCAGCCTTGAACCTGACCTTGCCAGTGCTAAAATTATCGCAGCGCGGACGTCGACTTCCCAGAGTCCTGTTGAATTTGGCGTTCGCTACTCCCCCCCCCCCCTGGGGAGCGTTTCGTCGTAATTTTTGTTTTTACAGTTTCACCAACAGAGACGACTCGATTTGATAAACACAATTTGCGTATTACCGACTGGCGTTCGTAGTGGCGAGAAACGGCCCGATTTCCAGAAAATGTGATATTAATCAGGTGTTTTGTAGATTGATTTGAAACGGGAGACATTATACTCCTTACGTTTTCGGAAGGCACCTAAGAGATTAGGAGACCCTTGCCCTCCAACGGGCACTCACTCACACACACACAGACGCGCGCGCGCGACCAGTTTGACCTGCCTCTAATGGTGCTTCGATGAGTCACCTACTAGGCATTGAACGACAAAACTATGAAAATTTCTATTCTAGATTTTACATAAGTTATGATACATTTTTTGGATTCTATATTCAATTTCCTTGAAAATGGGTCCAAACACGAAATAATTGCGACATTTATGAGCTTTAAAAGGACGCCAAACAGCTAACACGTAGAATAGTGTTTGGCGTCTTTTTAAAGCTCATAAATGTCGTAATTATTTCGTGTTTGGACCCATTTTGAAGGAAATTGAATATAGAATCCAAAAAATGTATCATAACTTATGTAAAATCTAGAATACAAATTTTCATAGTTTTGTCGTTCAATGCCTAGTAGGTGACTCATCTAAGCGCCATTAGAGGCAGGTCAAACTGGTCGCGCGTGTGTGTGAGGCGCGTTGGTGGGCGAGGGTCTCCTAATCTCTTAGGTGCCTTCTGAAAACGTAAGGAGTATAATTTCGGATCTCAACCCTTTGGTTACAAGAAATGCGTATTTTGTTATTTTTATATCGTGTAATTGTACTTTTTTAATTGTTAAACCAATCCAAACCTAACAACCTAACCTAGTTGGGTTTATTCAGTGGCGTATCTAGAATTTGACCTTGGGAGGGTCTGGGCTCTCGTCGAGTCGGCTTCATACAAAAGAAAAACAAATTAAACTAATCAACATTACTGTAGTATCTTTAAAGTGGCTGAAAAACGTGTGATAATTCCTGAAGTTCAAAAACGTGATGACATCTTGAAATCAGTCTCTTTAAAGTAAACGTTAATAACACAATAAATATACGTGTTATTGAAACGTTGATGAGAAGATAATGACTGAATTGTTTTTCTATATTCCATATTTCAAACGTAAATGCTGTGTGATACACCACCTGCTTGTATGGGTTACCTGCTGGAAAAAATAATAAACGAGCCTAAAATTGAGAGATTAACAAAATTCGTCAATTTTATTTTGACAGTTGACAACGGATCTCTGGTCCCCTCCTCGAAAAATACGCCCCTGCTGATATTACTTCTACAATTTTGCACTTTTCGAGATAAACGACGTTTCGATTTCGATTAAATTTTAAAATAATCTATGTAAATTTTATATTTGTTACATGTGACAAAAAGCAACAGGCCAAAAACAAACACTCGTCCTAAGTCTAAAGTGGATGTGACTCGATTGTCAATTCATGACACGGTATCGGTTCTTCAGTCAGTTGTGCCTCTGTAGATTTTAATCAGCTTTTATAGTGCTGGGAAAGACTCTTTTAGTTTAAAATCGGGGGGGGGGGGTTCGTAACGTATAAAATTAAAAACTAATTATTTTTCATTCATTCATGGCGCGAATCGGAGAATGTTTCGGAACATCGGAGTTAAATTACTGACAGGCAGTTGACACGTCATAAGACATGCGGCAAAACTAGGAAACGATTTCTACAAGCTTGTTAACGCTCAGGGGAGCGTAAGCCCTTCATTAGTGTGTTTTGTGTTCTGTGCTAAGCTTGACGTAGGCCTACGGTACACAACGGTAATACAATAATTGACACATTAGGCTCTTTTCCGTTATCAGACAACATAGATTTTCCTTTTTTTCAGTGACCTTGCAAGCGGCTAAAACGCGTAGGCTATTACTGAACTAACATAAGCGTAGAAATTAAGTTACCTGTTAATTAATGTAAGTACTGTTCGTAGAAAAGCAGCAGTAAGGAAGGAGAAATAGCTGATATTTGCTAGTTGAAAAAGGTGACAAGTGCGAATCTTGACGAGTAAGAACTATAGCCAAGCAGTTGCTGGTACTGCGCGCGCGCGTACACACACACACACAAATAAAGCCGTACATTTGTAGAGTCACCTCATTACCCAAAGTCAGAAAATTATTAATACACAAAGCGGTTGGCATTACTAAATAAACACAGCGTTTAAACTGACATAAATTACACGCTTGTTGTTTTTGCGCAGTTCTTAACACGCAACGCACACGCACAGCTGGAGTATCGGTGTGGATCTGTTCTTGCTTGCAGTGTTGCCGTCGCGTGGCAGTAAACTTTCCCTACGATGTCAACCAAACATTCCCTCAACGCGTGGAAAGATTACAGAATCGCGCAACACCCCCCCCCCCCATGAAAATTAAGTGTTTTACATAATTATGTTAATTGTTTTGAAAGCGAATCGTCGAACTCTTTCTTTTCAGAGCTCTACGTCGGAGCCACTTCCAGTTTTTTATTAGTAATATAAACAATAATTTGATTATATTATTATGTAAATTATATTATATACTGTATAGACAATATATAATATTGAGTGTGTGTGTGTTGTTGTTTTTTCAGTCCACGCGCAGATCACGGTGATGGAGAGAAATTCCCCCCATGGTCACTTCAGACAAACGTTTTTCATCATCATCTGATTGTAGAATAGTTTTGTTATCGTAAATTGGTACAAAACTCATATCACGTTATGTAGGTTCATGGTTTTACTCTAAAATTAGGCGTACTTTAAATTGTAACTGTACCTTACCTTACCACCACGTTAATTTATGTTTGGTGCACAGCTAAACTGAGAAGTGTGTATTTTAAACTGTAAGTTTATTAAAAGAAAATGAAAAGATAAGGACAAACACAGATAAGAATTTATACTTGTACTTTAATAAAGGTATTGTGTTGATACGAACACATTGTATTTTTATCTTCACTCATTCCTATCGTGTATACTTAAGACCATTAAAGAATGGTCCAACTTTTCATATCCCCCCTCCCCAAAGTGCTTGCTGGATCAGTCCCTGATACTGTCTGGAGACAGAGTCGTGTGTATGTGAGGATGAAGGCAACACTGGCCCCTGAGGGGGCATCGTTGTTGGAGAGCAAAATATATGATTTTATTGGAAATGTTTATCTGAAACAGGATAATAAGATTAATAACAATTATCAGTTTTTTCTCTGAAAGCAAAAGAAAAAGCATTACGTTTAAATATTGTATCCTTGCACTTTGATACATGTAACTGCTAGTCATTATAATTTGTACTTTTTCTTATGTTTTAAGTTCGATCAGTTTTACTTGAAGCATTTCATTTCTGTTAATATTGTTTATTTAATATTTATTAAGTTTATTTGCACTTCGTGTTACGTGTAATACATTTTTTTTGCTGGATTTTAGTTAATGTACCCGCGCTTTTCACTGAAATATGTGACAGTATGTATCAACATTGGCACACATTTAAAAACACCATTTGAGTTTTACAAAGGGAATCATATTATTCAGCCTTTAATACAACTGTAAAAGTTTCTTCACAGGGCTCTGCATGAAAGTCTTGGTTGGGGTCCAACGTGATTCCTTCATTCAATTTATAAAATAAACAAGCTGCCTTTAAACATTGTGTTTAAACAGCCACTGGATTAATTAAAAAGCCAAAATGATATTTCAGGTACACTAAAAATCAGTAAGTAGCAGCTACATGTACATTAAACTAATGTACTAAAACAAAAGTACAAAAGTACTAGTTATTATTAAATAATTTGAGGACTAGGGGAGAGGTCATTATTTTTTGTCACTACCTTGTTCCTTATAACCAAAGGAATTCCTTTCTTAGGATTACAAAGTTTTTGTTTTTTGTTTTTTTAATAATTGAGTTTAACATGTTCAAACTGGTCTGTAAGACCTACCATCAGCTTATCTCTGATACCTCTTAATACTAAATACATATCAGCCAAATTAAGTCCAATTACATCATTTAGTTAATTCTGTTCTTCTTAACTAAACACTCCCACCCACGCACAATGCTCTGCTTTTATAACACAAAACACTACACAAGTTCAAATGGCTTTGTTCTCTTCGGTCTTCGGAACACGTGTTAATTGTCCAGCAGGTGAAGAACTTCTGCATTTTCGTGGAGGTGAAGCCTTTCTTCATGCTTCTTCGCAGACCTTTTAATCTCTTCTTTAATTGTTAGAATACCTAGATCTCTGTGGATATCGGCGTTTCTAACATACGCATTCACTGTGGTCCGCAAAACTTTGTTTTGGAATGTTTGTATTATGCTGATGTTACTATCTTTCGCGCACCTCCAGAGTTGAATTCCATACAGCCAGGTGGGTTTAGTTATCTGATTATAATAGATCAGAGTTTTACTGTATAAAGACAGGTTGAAATGTTTTCTTGTGAGCCATTTATATTGTCGGAATTGGGTTACAAAGCGAAGATATTAAAAGTAGTATCAACTGAGAAAATGGAGTTCAGTATGGTGTAAAAGACATCTATTATGGTAGGGTGTAACTAAAACCTTAAATACAGTAATCACCCATTATAATTGACCAATAGGGGCTTTGAGATGCCCATTAAAAACTGAAAGTCCGTTCCTTGTAATATTGATACAACTCATTTAAACTACATGGATAAAAATAGGAACTATTTATTTTACTACATTTATATAAAATAGATAACACTATAGCAGTACTGCAATAAAAAACAGTTATATCTTATACAAAATACTGTGAACACTATTGTGTAAAAACACAATTACTGTCTAAAAACAGTCCATTAGTTCAATACTTTATATTTTACACAAATACTCATAATTATTGTAAAAACTTTGTCCAATGTCTATCTTTTTCAAACATAGTGCCAGAATCCCTTTTAATATTTATTGGCTTAAAAAATAACTAACTTTTTCAGATTAATTAAGTTGATTTTCTTTAATCAATAATTCATGAAGGTGATACAAGTGATTATAATAGGGTAATATGGTTTTGTTGAACATACTCAGTGACAAAGTTGAAGTGGTCTTTAGTTCGCTCACATTATCTAGCGTTACTGAGTGTTATTTTTGAACCTGATTGTCTTTAATTTTTCAATGTTCCATGCTTCTTAGAGCTGTCCGTTATAACAGGGGATTACTGTATTACCTGCCTGAAAGGTTAAATGAATTCCTGAACAGCCAGTACAGGGAAGGACGAAGCTTTGGAGCTAGTGTAATCAACAGTGTGACAGTGACCACAGGATCCCATGCCATAAGTGTTTAGCCTTGAAGAAACATTAGTGGCATATCTAGTGGATATTCTCACATGCCAAATGTATTTATGTAAAAAGCTGGATGATTGTTGAACTGTCTTGAGAGCAGTGGTCAGATTGGTTTTCATGAGCCAGAAAAGCCTTTAACTTAATCCTTGAAACTGATAATAACTACAGATAACAAACAATACACTTAACACTCAAGTGATAAAGAGTGGGGAAAACTAAAGTTACAAAATATACAACTATTTACAAAATATACTTGAGAAATGCATAGGTAAAGCAGAATTGTGTTCTCCACTGAATAAGCAAAGTAACCCACATTTAAAATATCACACTTCTGAGGTTTCTTTTCTGTCTTTTCCATGTTAAGAGTAAATAATGTGTGAATTTTTTGGTGAAGGGTTTGTGAGTAAGTTTACAAACACAAGTTTATGGTAAACCTATCTATCAAGTGTAACATTATGTAAATTATCTGATGTAAGTTCGTAAAGTTCTACAGTTATTGTGTAATTTAGAATTTTCTAAATTAATGATTGTTTTAATACCAGTAGTGAGTGAAACACATCTTAAAAATAACTTTTAATAAGTACATAATTAAACATCCCTTAATTTGTATTTAGCTATAATATATGTTATATATGCTATAATACCTATATTTTACTATGCTATATGTTGACTGGTATATGTATAAACGTTTTCTGTACCAATTCTAATATCTAATTGTTGATTACTGCTTTTATAATTAATTAAAAAATACCATTACATTATGAGTAATTTAAATTATAATATTGTATAAATTAATTTCTGTGATATTATAAATTTCTTGTTGTCTTTAACGAAAGCATTTGAAGATGTAAAACAAACTATCTCAACTCCTTCACATATACAATGATACATAGAAACGCATGCACACGCGTGTGCAGACACACACTCACACACACAAACACGTTCACTCAAATAATTGTTCTGTTGTGTTTGACAATTCTTTTGTATTCATACACAGGTCCTGATGATGACAATAAACATTGTCAAAACGTCGACACAAATAAGTTAAAATTTGTGTTATATTTTTACCGATCTTCACAAACCCTTCACTGAAAAATTCATTGATTGATGGTCACTACGATTTTAAGGATTCAATGTGTGAATCGTTTAACTGTATGTAACCATGTGCGCTTATAGAATTGTTCATTGTTTCAGGTTTTGTTGCCTGTTCCGCTACCAATCCGATATGGTTCGTGAAAACAAGGTTACAGCTGGACCACAGAAGCGGTCACAGATTGACTGCAGGCCAATGCATACGAAGGATATACATGCAGTCTGTTAGTATATTTCATATAAATAGTATAATTTGTCATAATAACAAACTTCTGCAAGTGTACACATATTATTTTGTCTTACGTGTGTTTTGCAGAAAAATTCTGCTTCATCAGAAACAAGGAAATATATTGATTTGTATCACAATTTTAATATTTCATTGTTGTAGTGTGTATTAGCAATATGCTGTTTTATTGGTTTTATAAATTATTCTTGTTTATGTTAGTATTGTTATTTTGAATTATCTTTTTTAATATTTGAACTTGAGTAGTTTTTAATAAAATTAAAATTTGTATTAAATCAACTTTGTTTGTTTTTATTTGAATATTTCTGTTCTTAGTATCTGTTCTTGTGTTTATGTATTCTGAGTTTACAGCCTTCTCATCCTGGGTCTACCCATACACCTGTGTCCTATATGTTTGTATTTCCAGACTTGTTTAGCCAGTCTGGAATCTGACATTCTTTCTAAGTGTTCTTTCCAACGTTGTTTGTAAACCTTTAATTTTTCATTCAAGTTAAAAACTTGTAATTCTTATCTTATGGCCTCATTCTGTATACAGTCAAGTTTTAGAACACTTTTTAACTCCTCTTAAGAATGGCATTTTCAAAGCCTGTATTTTACTGTGTTGTTTCTTGGGTGTTGCCCATAATATACACCCATAGTACAGTACAGGGACTGCCATAACTTTGTAAAACTTTAATTTTCTATCTCGACATACCTTGTTTCTAAAAATACGGTTTATTGTCCATATATTCATTATGTGGCTATTTTGTACATGTTTTTGTTACTGTTTATTACAGGGAGAGTGATGTATGAATTCCACAGAGTATAGGTGAAAGGGTGGGGCAATGGGGTTGGGGTGTATTTAAGCAGATGTGCATTTGAATGGGATATTTCTGTGTGGTTAGTGATCAGAAGATGTTGAAAGCACTCATCAGAGTGAAATTCATTACTGTGGCTTATACACCATCAGTTTGAACAGTTGTCAGTAGCAGTAATAAATACTTCAAGAATATTACATATTTGAGGACTTGATGTACTATAACATCTGACTTAGAACAATCATTGTCAACAAAAGTATTTCTAGAGTGGTAATACAGTGGGTCCCATCACACAGAGGACTGAAGGACAATGAAGCAGCGGGCGAGTTGGCTAAAAAGGGCACATCTATAAAACAGAAACCTTCAAGGCTTAGTACAATAGATAGAAGGATTGAACAACTTAAAAAGCATTGCCAGACTTCCTTCCATCACAGAACCAAAGAAGACTTGAAAGGCAAACTATATGAAAATATATCTAGTCTCTATACTGAGAACAAAGAACTTCCAAGAAGATCATTGGGTTTCCAATTTCCACATGGCCAAAGGACACGACTGCTTAGCAGGGCCCCGCAACAGGATCAGGATCCTCACTTCTGGGATGTGCACTCTTTGCAAATCCCCTGGAAACAAAATGGACAAGGACCACCTCCTGATCTGCGAAAAACTGGATATAGAAAGACAGAATAGAAAAGACCTACCTGGTCTTTATTGGGAAGCTAGATCAAGAATGGCGTGAGCCAAATTGAGCCATTAGAAACAACAACAACAACAAAAGTATTTCTGTGACAGTTACGTTCTGTAGTATCTTTTGTATGTATCTCAGTAGAGTGTCTTTTCCTTCTCTCCCAAACTTGACAGGTAATAGATTTAGCTGCTGTTGTGCCTCGACACTTGATTTATTTTTCACAAGAACCAGTGGTAGTTCAACGCATAATCTGGTGGTAATTGTGTGTAATTTTTTTAATCAGAGAACAAAAGAGTGGGTTATTTGTTACTCTCATGAAGACTAGAAAGTTCCTAAAGACAAAGGATGCAAATGTTAACCATTTTGGGTCCAAATATTCCAGGCTGTTCAGCCACAGTTGAAAGTTATACTCTACATATGTGAGACATAAATACAGCCACTTCTGTTTTAGAGTGTTAACCTGACTTACGTAACGACCTGCTAACTTGCAACAAATTTATTACGTAGGCTATTACAGCTGTAGTCATTGATAAAAGAATTTATATACGGGCTGTTTGGCCGTGGTCGGTTCCTTTGTTGTGTCATTGTCTAAATGTTTCGGCCACCCACTGGATGCGTTCTTCAGATGAAAAAAATTTAAAGCAGTAGTTCCCAAACTTTTCAGTCCACGGACCCCCCTCCCAAAAAAAAAACAAAAAAATAAAATGTTTTACGGACCCTGTCTGAGTTCTGAAAAATAAAACAAACAGTATATGATACAAATTCTTATATTTCAATTAAAATCAAAATTCTCTTAACGTGTAAAATGTAATATTAATGATGTCAAACATAGTTTAATGTGAACAGTGAAGCTAATTTTGAAGTTATCTGTGCAGTATTGGGTTAATGTCTTATAATTTCAATATTAAGTCACTTTCGACATCAAATTTATTTCTTAACTTTGACTTCAAGTATGTGAGCTGGGAGAATGCGATTTCACACAAATATGTAGAGGGAAACACAGTAAAACACTTCAAAGCTTTTTTTGCAAGATCAATATAGTCCGTCATTACATATAACCAGAAGTCAGTTAGCTGTAATTGTGATAACTATAATTTTAGTGAACTATCAGTTGAAAGTTCTACCAGTGAATCTCCTTCTTGTAGCGTCAGAGAGAGGTTAGTTAACAGCCAATCAGCAATTGGATTCCTTATCCACATGTCACTGGAAAATATTCCCTTAGCAGCAAGTGCAGTTGCTCCAAATAAGACTTAAAAACGTTGAGGATCTGCTTTGGAACATTTTCTACTGACATCTGGACGAAATCTTCCTTGGAAGGGAATTGTTTGAAGATTTCAGAGTCTAATCTCTGAATCCACAGCTTCAATTTTTTTAATCATCCCTACGGCTTTATCTCCAACCTGGAAAATAGTGATGCTATTCTAGATCCCTGCAGGCTTAAAGTGAGTCCAATCAGATGACTGAAGATATCAGCAAGGTATGATAGCTTGAAAATCCAGTTAAAGTCATGGAACCTGTCTTTAAAGTCGAAGTTGGAATCATATAAAAAGAACTTTACTTCATCCCTCAGCCCCCCCCCCCAAATACTGAAATCTTCTACTAATTGTTTTAAGATTCTAACATTTAGATTTTAGAGCACAACGAATCGGAGAAAACTATGGTAAGTTTATATTGTATTTTTTCTTAGAAGTGTCCACAGACACCACTTTGGGAACCACTGGTTTAAAGTGTTCCACAAAAGGGTGGAGAGCAAAACGTACCCCATTTGCTTTGTTTAGTTACTTTGCTTATACCTCAGTTAGGAGGCTTTTGTCGAATATTTTAAATTTTTTTTCCTGCTGGAGACGACCTCCAGTGAGTGGCTGAAACGTTTAAACAATTACAGAACAAAGCAATTGAACACTGCCAAATTCTTTGCATACAGATTGTTCACTTCCATCTGCTACAACTTTATAGACTATGATCTTGTATACTGGAAATTTTGCCTTTCTGTGAATTATGGTATTCGTAGCAGGAATATATCCATCTGAATGGCTGCTTCTTTTCTCCCCTATACCTCATTTGTTACCTCATCACTTAATGAGGTTGAGACCAGGTAAGTAAACTTGTTCACTGTTCAATGTTGTGAATAAGAAGAACAAGTTCTGTTCGAATTGCCCTACCATCATTTTTTAACTTTGCCTTATAAAGTATGCATTCTTCACTTACTTTGAAGCTGATGTGGTATATAGTAACTCACTTCATTGGTACTACTGTAGGTATAATTCTTCTTTCTTCTTCTTTAACACTACAACACAGTGAGAGCCCTGGCTGAATGTACAGCTGTACAAGTATGAATGGTTTTTGCTGTTGACCATTTCAAATAGAAGTAGAAAATCATTCTGTAAATTCAGCTTCAGACAGTCAACATTTTGAAGGTACATAACCTCCGCTCAACAGTCCGTTAAGGACCAAGGCATACCACGCGGCTTTTGTGTTAGTGTGACGGTGCATGGCTAGTGCTACACGCCACCAGCCGCTAGTTGCGGTCTTCACAGCCAGGAGGCGGCGCTGTTATTTCAGCGCCTACTCAGTTTGCCTCACGACACTGAGTGCACGCCGTACGGAGCCTCCGCCGGGAATTGAACCCGGGACCACGAGCGCATCAATCGCCCGCGCTAGCCACTAGACCACCTGGAGGCTCTTTTGAAGGTGCATGGAAGGCATAATTATTTGTTATTATAATATTTTTAGTAGTAAAAATAGTTGACAGAGCATACCGGATAATGTAGGCATTAACGCTGCTGCGGTATGCTCCATCACTACTATTTTATAAACAGCCTTTATATTACTCCATAATTACACATAAACACGCTACTTCATGTGACAGTAAAAGCTTATTATAATCGTTTTACTAAATTGTTATCCAGTAGCCAGAAAGATTTTCTGCTTAATGTTTTTATGATAAGTACTTATGTTATACAGAGAGATCTTGGTGGTAAATGTTACAAGTGTGTTATTATCATTTACAGCCTAGTAGTAAACATAAATAATAAACTTTTTAGTCGCCTGATAAGAATCTTACTTATTAGCTTTGTTCTTAATTTTTGTCCTGAGATTGTGTCTGTTCTCTGTATTATGATCGTTATGTAACTCTGCCAATGTGACTGTCTGTGATATTTTTCTTAGAATTGCAACACGCTTCATAGAACTATATAACATGTCTTTAATTATTAACACTAAACTCACACAGTTACATAGTTTGCATTTAAAATATACGATAGTTATACAAATTAATTGGTAAATACGATAAAATACAAATTTCATTGGCAGGTTATATGACACAAACCTGGATGTAGCACCTCAGTGAAACAGTCAGGGATCAAGGTATTGTTATCATCCTTGTTCTATGTTTTAGGCATTTGTCTGTTCAGTCTTCAAGTATCTTATGCATCTTTAAGTAGGATAGGTTCTACGTTTCTTCTTTCTTTGATTTCTACTTGAAATCTTCTTAAGACAGACTTTCGTTACTCTTCCTTTCTATATGTTCTTTAAATTTTTGTGTATGATCTTTGATTTTCTTGTTGATGTTAAATATATTTAGTTGTCTTAACTTTGACTTTATTAGATGGGTAAACAGATGTGGGGATGGTTTTAAATGTGACCACCAAGGGCATTATTATGGATCTGCATCTATAGAAATTCCTCATTGAGAATGTGTGTGTGTCTGTGTGTAGAATTTTAACATTGAAAATGTTTATTCGGACATGTCGCACATTTGCGTGTGATTGAAAATGGCAACCGGTGAGTTTCCATAGATACCTACTTCTTTGTTGTCAGTAACGTAGTACACATATAAAACTTCGCTTATGAATGCGACTACATTTAACTTATAATCTGTACATTGGTGAATGAAGAATGAATTCATTGATTGGTGAATGAACATAAATATATTTTTTAGATTTATTGAAGCATTTTCAATGTCCTTCTCTGTGCATTGCATTTGTGCAATGCCTGTAAATTTTTTCTATGGGAAACGATAACTGCCGCAAATTCAAACAGAATCAAATAATTTTTTGCATACCTGCCTGAGTTGTAGAGGTCTCAAGGCCTATTGATTTTGGTGAAGATCGGTTAAGGGGAAGGGGTAGTTTACCTGCATCGTTTTATGTTTTAACAAGAGTAAAGTACTTGAAAATTCATATAAACTTTTTCAAACAATGGTAATTGTTAAAAATAAAATAATTTTGTTGCCAGGCAATAAAATTATAATTTTTTTATTTTAATTTAAGTCATGTATGAGTGAAAATAAAAAAAAGTAAAAATAAACATTACATAATTGCGATATGCTTGCCTGCCAGGAACGATATATTAAATGCTTTTATTTAACTTGCTTTTCCTGTCGGTTTAAAGTGGATTTTTCAAATCGAATTTTCGCATACTTCCCGATGTGATAGCGACTTGAAATTTTGCATACACACTTGAATCACGTGACAATACAATATTATGAAAAAAAATACATACATACATTTACCATTGTACAGATTATAAGTTAAATGTAGTCGCATTCATAAGCGAAGTTTTATATGTGTACTACGTTATTGACAACAAAGAAGTAGTATCTATGGAAACTCACCTGTTCCCATTTTCGATCACGCGCAAATGTGCGACACGTCCTTATAAACATTTTCGATGTTAAAACTGTCTTACGTGATTACAAATAACGGTAAGTAATTTTACTTTGTACAAAACGTTTCACTTTGAATTTTTCTCTTTTAAAATTAAAATAAATAAATAATTCTTAATATGAATTACCTTGGCTTGGTATATGGCACTATTAAAAGTTTTCGATCTCAGATACGGTCTTTTTAGGTTAATTAATACTACACTTCTTAAAATTAAACACACAAAAATAATGATTAACAATTAGCAAAAAAAATTACAACAGTGTTATTGTGTGATAGTTCAGTGTTTGTGAAAAAATACTTCGCTAGTATATATAGTGTCGCAGGTTAGTTTATATAACCGTTAAAAAATTTTTTTAAATTGTTTAATATCACAATACTTTCCTTTTTAAATTCACACTTTTATATTCCTTTTTGGTTGTTTCCACTACATAATTCATTTATTATTATTTTAACAATTCACTATATAGTTTTATCACTCGATTATAATTTAACTCCGGTTCACTGTACACCTAATCCGTCTGATGTTCCATTCAGAGTCCTTAATTGTAAACAATGCATATAACTAAAGACTTTAAAGTCCAGTATCAACCGTTGGAAATATGTATGTGAAATGAAATATGAATAATGGCAGGTGTTTTTTGACTTGTATGTACATTAATACAAACTTACTGTGTCATCTGTACCAGGGGCCGGGAAACATTTTTGTAAGGGGGGCAGGATGCTTTATTTGATTATTGAGGAATTAAATTTTTCAGAGTATGCATATACCCTGTAAATTGTCTTACAAGTACAATCGTGCGCAATTCCAAAATTTATATTCTATAAAGAGAATCATAGTATAACTAAATTTGGAAAAATAGCAGATATTTGAAGATTCCTTTCCATTGAATCAAGTTATAACATTATACTTCACATTACAAACTATTATTAAGAGGGGACGTTGAAATTAGGATTGTCAAGGATTATATTTTTAAATAAAAAAAATACACAATGCACTGAATATAAACAAATAGTTTTTATAGTATTTTTGAGATACAAAATTCAATTTGATATTGATTAATTATATTTTCGAATTCATGTTTAAGATCACATTGTCTAAATAAAGGCGGTCATGCTTTTATTATCAGTGATAGTAAATGTAGAACAAATAGTATCAGTTATAGATCTTTTTTTATTGAAAATTGATTGAAACATGGTATAATATCATTCCTTAGGCGCCCACGCTTTTACTTCCATGTTCCATAAGGAAATGAAAGTATGGTGATGACAAAAAAAATCGTGTTCGAGATAATTGGAGATTCTGATTGTACTGCCCTCAAAACATGAAAAAAAGTCATTTTTCGAAAAGTGTCTGTCTGTGTGTCTGTAGATTTTATTATATGGCAAACGATAACAGCTGCAAATTCAAACAGAATCAAATACAGTAATGTTTCACATACAGCCCTGATTTGTAGAGTTCTCAAGACCTATTGTTTTTGGTGAAGATCGGTTAAGGGAAAGGGGTAGTTTACCTGAAACATTTTATGTTTTAACAAGGGTATTTTTTTCTATGGCAAACGATAACTGCCGCACATTCAAACAGAATCAAATAATGTTTTGCATGCATCCCTGAATTGTAGAGGACTGAAGGCCTGTTGATTTTGGTGAAGATCGGGTAAGAGAAAGGGGTAGTTTACCTGCAACGTTTTATGTTTTTAACAAGCATAATTTTTTCTATGACGAACGATAACTGCCGCATATTCAGAGAGAATCAAATAATTTTTTGCATACGTTCCTGAATGTTTACGTACTCAAGGTCTGTTGATTTTGGTGAAGATCGGTTACCCCCGGTAGTTTACCTGTAACATTTTTTGTTGTAACAAGAGTAAAGTACTTAATTTTGATAAATAAAGTATCCTGATAAGAAGATCTTAATAATCCACTGTAGAAACGTCGATGAAATATCTATAAATGAAGAGGCTAGTTGAACGGGGTGGGGGTGATTTTCTATAAACAAAAATTATAGTTGTAGGGGGAGGGGATAATTTTTTTTATATATGTACTACATTATCGGCAACAAAGAAGTAGCTTGTTGTTAAAATTCCTTCCCGGCCTGTTTGGCCTTAGACCAATGTTTTCTGCAAAACCAGACGTTTCGGCAGTGCCATCGACTGCCATCATCAGTGAAAATCGAGTGCGATAACGTGAGGTGGTATATGTTAGTGACCACAGTACTGTGGTTAAGGCTGAAGCAGTAAGTAGAAAGAAGTAGTTTCTATGGAAATATTTCATTTCGAAAATGATTTTAAATATAAATCTTAGAACATGGAAGTCATGTATGGTTCTCCATACCGATATTTATTATCAGTGATACTTAATGTTACAAACATTTTTGATTAATAAACGTTATTTTCATTTGTTGTTAATGTATTTGGTATAAGATAAATTATTTTATCATTTTTAGTACATTGATCATTTTGTTAATTTTAAATAAAAGCGTTTAAAAAATTTTTTTTTACTTTTTTTTTATTTCACACTTTTTAGTCAAATTTATTCTTGGGAAAGATACAAGATTTCAAAGAAATGATTATCCTTTCTATGCATTATCCATCTTCGAAAATGAATGTATAAGGTTACTTACCATTATTTATAATCACGTAGACAGTTTCACCAAATGATTTTAATTTTGATTGCTCCACTAAGCCTAAAAGTATCCTGCCCCCCTTACAAAAATGTTTGCAGGCCGCTGGTACAGATGACACAGTAAGTTTGTATTAATGTAGATACAGCAAGTCAAAAAACAACTTGCCATTATTCATTTTTCATTTCACATACATATTTCCAACGGTTGATACTGGAGGTTAAAGTCTTTAGTTATACGCATTGTTTACAATTAAGGATTCTGAATCGAACATCAGACGGGTTAGGTGTACAGTGAACCAGAGTTAAATTATAATCGAGTGATAAAACTATATAGTGAATTGTTAAAATAATAATAAATGAATTATGTAGTGGAAACAACCAAAAAGGAATATAAAAGTGTGAATTTAAAAAGGAAAGTATTGTGATATTAAACAATTTTAAAAAATTTTTTAACGGTTATTATAAACTAACCTGTGACACTATATATACTAGCGAAGTATTTTTTCACAAACACTGAACTATCACACAATAACACTGTTGTAATTTTTTTTGCTAATTGTTAATCATTATTTTTGTGTGTTTAATTTTAAGAAGTGTAGTATTAATTAACCTAAAAAGACCGTATCTGAGATCGAAAACTTTTAATAGTGCCATATACCAAGCCAAGGTAATTCATATTAAGAATTAATTATTTATTTTAATTTTAAAAGAGAAAAATTCAAAGTGAAATGTTTTGTACAAAGTAAAATTACTTAACGTTATTTGTAATCACGTAAGACAGTTTTAACATTGAAAATGTTTTTTAACATTGAAAATGTTTATAAGGACGTGTCGCACATTTGTGCATGATCTAAAATGGGAACCGGTAAGTGTCCATAGATACTAATTCTTTGTTGTCAATAACGTAGTACACATATAAAACTTCGCTTATGAATGCAACTACATTTAACTTATAATCTGTACATTGGTAAATGTAAGTATATATTTTTTTTTCATAATATTGTATTGTCACGTGATTCAAGTGTGTATGCAAAATTTCAAGTCGCTATCATATCGGGAAGTATGCGAAAATTCGTTTTGAAAAATCCACTTTAGACCGACGGGAGAAGCAAGTTAAATAAAAGTGTTTAATATATCGTTCATGGCAGGCAAGCATATCTCAATTATGTAATGTTTACGTTTCCAAAGTTTTATTATTGTGATTACCACAATAAAAAGGCAGGCTGGACACACACACACACACACACACACACACACACACACACACACACACACACACACACACACACACACAATTTGCATTATTTCTGGCCTCAATCATGTTTATTTTCTTACGTTTGCACGCTTTTTAAATGGAAAGTGCCAAAACCCACACCAACACAACGCATGCAAGCCGAAAAGGTGTCCAGCGTGTACAGAGATTTGCTTCCTGTGGATCGCTCGTCAGTGTAACTGCACATGTTTACAGAGGAACGGTTCATAGACAGACTTTTCGTCTTTAGGGAATGAACCCTCTGCAAGATGCTCAGGGTCCATGAGAGACTTCGGAGCACTCCTTTTTTTCTCGCGTGTTTGTTCTGTGAAACGTACACTGTAGATTCGCAGCTTTACTCTGAGAAACACTTCGTAGGGAATGTTGAAAATTTTTGTCCACGGTGTACCCTCATACACACTAAAACCTGCTGTGATGTTTTGATTAAGGACATCATAATATTAAAACTTTGGTAACTTGAGCACTACTTATTGGAGATCAAACATTAACTTTTACAAGCCATTAATTTTATGCATATTTTGAAGCAATAAATGTTTTAATAAATTAATACAATCTGTGTATTTATTTCTATTATGATATAAGAATTACAAACTAATATGTGCATGTGTGTATGTGTGAAAATATATAAATATTTTTCTCCTCTGGAAAATTGTTTGGCCCTCCTGGAAAATATTTTGACCTCCCTGATGGCTAGTTCAATTTGAATTTTAAAATGTTTAATCTAAATCTTAGAACATGGAAGTCATGTATTGTCCTCCATATCGATTTTTGTTTTTGAAACAGTATGAATTATGACGTTTTCAAAAGAAAAGGTAATGACTGGAATTATTTTAATCTATGCTTCCATTTAATTGATTGGTGATGGGAACTAAAACTAGACAATCACTGTACTTATTATCTATTATATACTGCGTTTTTTGTTGGTGTAGTGCAATTGACTCTTTTGTTCTTGTAGAATATATAAATGGTCCTTATAAATACGGTAAGAGCCATTTCTTGGAACAGGTTCAGATATTAGACATTGAGTTAATTAGGTGGTTGATTCAGTAACAGAGACACAATAAAATACAGTTCTATAATTTTGAATTTGAATCGGCAGGTATTTGTTGCTTGTTACATTAGTGTGTTAGACACTGATAAACTTGGAGAATGTTGTATATTGCATTACAACAATCGTTATTGGAATTGGAATTAAAGTTGTGAGTAACAAATCCTCTGGTATTCAGTTATTTATTTTCACTGTTTAAAGATGATGATCCGTGCGACCATGGTAATATTATGAAAGGGGTCTCGGGTGTCAACAGTGGAAGTAATGTAGAGATCACTCTGGGATAGAACAAGCTACATCGGCAGCCAGACAAATAAACTGGCTCTTATGTAGTTAGAAAATATCAAAGGGTAATAGAGTGTACAAGATGATTGCGGAGAGTATCAGGTTAAATGCAGCAGAACGTTGGAAATAAATGAGTGAATAAAAAAAAATTAAAGCTATATAAATGAACTAATTAAGATTATGCTGCAGATGGATTATAGTGGGTAAAAGACGTGTGAGAAATGGGAATCATCTTGCACATAATTCATACAATCATAAGGCAAAACAATAAATTGGTACACAGGATGCCAAATGAGAGATGGCCAGATGGATACGGGGGTATACTCTACTGAGAAGAAAAAAGAGAAAGATTAAGACATTCTTGGAAGATGGATGTTGGAAGTTGCTATGGCAAGAGGGCGGACAGGGAAAGATGGAATCTGGATGTAAAGAGCAGTGCATAGTGTAAAGTAAAACTACTAGGATGTTGATGTTTTGGTCAGATAAGTGATTCAGTTATCCAGTGATTCAAGCAAGCAATGTGTGTGACACTTGCTATTGTAAAAGTGGAGGATTTATTCTGAATACATGTTTCTCCTATGTATCTGATCTGTTTGCATCTTTCTTACTGATTCTTGTTTTCAGATACACGCAGATTCTTTGCCTCTTGCGTCTTGCAGCAAATCAAGTCTTGATTTGAAGGATGTACTGCAGACGTTTAAAAATAGGCTTCGAAACAGTACTATAGATCCTGTGCCACATCCCCAGTCTTATGTTGATTTGTTCTCATCCAATTAGTACTCTGTTTGTTTTTTCTGCCTTCGATTAGATATTGTTATGACGGTCTAACTGATCATCGTATGGTACAATGGAAAACAAAATACAAGACACCAATTTAGTCACTAATCACCAGCTTTAATTATCACAATTAAACATTTTGTAATCTACAAGATAGTCTCTTACAACAAATCAAATAAAAATTGTTCACACGCAATAAAAATGTCAACTCATATAAAACACGATAAATTTTATTACAATTGTCCTGCGCAATTATAAAACACATAACATTTCGCCACAATACTTTGAACTGCACTGTGTAAATCGCCACTCAAACGCACTATGTAATCGCCCGACAATAACTGAAAATTCAACTGCAGTATGGGCTGTTTATAGTCACCAGGGTTCCATAATATGCGTCCTTAACAAGCCATTGAAAATTCTAGAGGACACTTCAGCGCGACCTTCACAGAAACACGCACCGTTGGGCTAATTGAGAACCTTCTATAACGACACCATCGTACGCACGAGATGTTCCGCATTATGTAATACTGCCTCGCGTGTCAAGCGTCACGTACGCATTACAGCTGCAGGAATAGAGTAGAACAACGTTCTCCAATATACCAGAACGTTCCATAATGGTGTAACACGTTTTCTGCATTACATAACAATATTATTTTATTCTATGTACATGGGTATATAAAAGTCTTCAAAACATTAGATACATAAGAAATTTTGCTGCATATATTCTTTCCCGTTTCTGAAGAGAAAATGAAAGTTTGGTAATTAGTCATAGGAGTTGTGTGTGTGCATGCGTGCGACTCCATTAGATACCATTAATGAATATTCCATTAGATAGCTGGACAGACTAGTTACAAGCTTACTACCTAATGAGGTCAATAATTACTGACTAGGAATAATACGTATTGTTACCACCTAAAATAGTGATGTGACTAATAAGTGTAAAAAATTTAACGTTTTTAGATGTTGTCCATAATACAAGTATATCAACTTTGTTCCAGGGGCTTTTCGGTTTTTACAAAGGAATCACTGCATCGTATTGGGGTGTTTCTGAAACGGTAGTACATTTTGTCATATATGAAGCTATTAAAGCACAATTAATAGCCCGAAGAAGTCGTAGTGATCTTAACCTTAAGGAAGATGAGAAAACGTCACGAGATTTCTTAGAGTTTATGATGGCAGGTGCCATATCGAAAACTGTGGCGTCTTGCGTTGCATACCCCCATGGTAAGTAAAAATCTTTGAATCGTTATTTTCATCTGTTTGTTTTATGTACTAATTTTTTATGGTATGGATTAATGAGGTTAATTTTAGAGTTGTTGTTTTGAAACACCGTGTACTAGTATAAGTTATAAATCCTGCATGTTATATTTTTTCAATTTTGAAGTTTGCGTTTAAGGTTTTGCTTTCAGTAAACACAGCCTTTACTTGAATTGTATGGCAGTAGAGTGTAAAATTTAAATCCGATTCAGGTAAGCCATAATGGTTTAGAGGGAATGGCTTTAGCTGGTAGAGTGATAAAACTGTATTTATATTTTCGAAACTATATGTATTTTATTTAGATTGAGTATATATCGCGTCATTAATGAATAGAATTTGTGTAGCAACTCAAGATGAGTGTTAAGAAGAGTACTGTCAGTTTTTATAAATACTTTGTGTGATAAACATGTCTTAACAGGTTTAGATTGATTATGTTGGTCAAGTATGTAATGTACAACTGTATAGCTATTTGAAACGAATAGTATTGTGGGCAAAGATTGAGAATTTTGTAAAAGAAATTGTTACAGAGAATGTGCCACACCATACAAGAATAAAATGGCAATTGGTGAAAGAATTAACTATGATTTTTTATAGCCTTATAGAAAGAACTGATATAGATTTTAAGAACTCATGGACTGGGATGGTCTGAGCATGCTTTCTTGAATAGAGGAATCAAAATTGCAAAAAACAATGGAAGCAAACAGGGAGGAGAAATAGAGGAGGGCAAGGATGAGTCAAAAAGGGTATGTCGAATACAGAAGTAAGAGTATGGACAAGGAAAACAGCTTTACAGTATGAGTGATAGCAGAAAACAAGAATGCTACAACCCGTCTAGGGTTATAGTGTGAAGCCAAGAAGAAGAAGAAGAACATAACTTTGGCAGAAGATAACAAAGGTGTAAATGAATATTGAAAGGTGAGATCATCTGGTATTAGTTTTGGCAAGATTGCTTTTATTTTAAAGAACAAGGAAATACTCAGTGCTTACGAGGCAAAGTATTTGACTAGTGTTCGTATTTGTTACAATATACAGAGTTCAAACTTGGGTTCTTATGAAACAGGTAGGAAATAACCTGTAAATTATGTAAAAACAATGGGTACATCAGTCTCTAGCATTTTACTGAGTGACAACAAAGAAAGGAGTAGATTAGGCAGAAAAGATGAAAACATGACTGTCTCATGAGATAATGAGTGTAGTAGATATGAGCGGCAGCATGCAAGTACATAGCGTGAGCTGAAGAAACAGAATTCCATGATTTTCAGATGGAACGGGAGGATAATAAAAGTATATCAAGAGTGAGTTGGTACAATTTTTAAACCTAATTTACAGCGGAAAGTTACTGTTAGGAATGGTTTTTAATTGATCAAATTTTTAAAAACTAGTATCTGTCAGTGATTGTATTCAGAGTTGTCAAAAAATAAATAAATAAATGACTTATAAAAATTATACAATGGCTAGGAATTAAATAAAAAACAGACAGATATTTTTAGTAATTATTATTTAATAGATATTAAAATAAAATGCATTACATTTAAAATATGAATGTTATTTAACCTATTTCTAAGGCTTTCATGCCCGGCGTCATAATTGTCAAAATTAAGATCCAGGCTATTGGGCCGTGGTCTACTATAGTTGTCATTCTGACCGATGCTGTTCTCAGACGTTTCAGCCTCAGCAGCCAGCAGCCACAGTACTGTTGTTGCTGATGAACACCGTGTGAGTTGGATTAAAAACAGTGTTTCACTGAAGATGGCCTCCAGAGATGAGGTCGAAACGTCGGAGAACATCCGTTAAGATGATAAATATAGTAGACCATGGCCCAATACCCGGATCTTAATTTAAACAATTAATGTTATTTAACATTAAGATGAATGAAATTTGTTTTAAATATACTTTTTGTTATGCCTAATGTATATAATAATAAGTTTGATGTGATGATACAAAATGAGTGGCAGTATATTGCACCTTAAGAATCACAGCAGAAGAGACAGATTGAATAACCTAAAAATGCCTATATTCAAATCTGAGTGCAGCAGGTATGAAGAAGAAGAAGAAGAAGTGACATTTAGTAGATCTGTAATGAAAATGAAAGCTACAAAATAGCTTGATGGTAGCCTGAGGATTTGCAAAAAGGGCAGTAATTCCGAGCACCCAAAATCCGGTCTCGGTCAGTTGCAGTGAAACAGCGTTTTCACTTATTCTTATGCAGTCAATTGCGCCCCGCACTTTCACTTACTGACCAAATCTGTCATTTAGAAATGTCACTATTGTGAATTTCATTGAGATTTCAATTCTACAACTTTTCATTCGTGCGAGTAACCTCTTTCTTCCAATATTTTGGTTACGTTAGGTTAGGTCAGGCATTCAGGTTAACATTCAGGTCAGGTTAAGTTAGGTTAGGCTAGGAATTAATAGGATTATAACGGTAATTTCTGTATTATTATTATAATAACATAAAAATACAATTGATCAGGTTTTATACAACTGGGTCGCAACTGACCACCAGTTATACAACTGGTCCCCGAAATCAGAGATGAAAATGAACAGTTTATTGAAATGTTGATTTAAAATAATTTAGCATGAGAATTACACTGTGTATGAAGACACCATATATTTCAAGTGAATGGGGACATTGAGCTGTCATGTGAATTTTGCTAACCAAAACACAACGACCCAGACTCTGTGGATAAATGAGTACAGTTAAGCATCCAGATTTAGAAAAGATTAACATTCATTTTGCTAATGTAAAAATAAGAAAGATTACATTAAAGTAGTTGTAGTTGAGTAGTTTTTTTTAATACGATAGTGTTTCTAGTTTTCCATATATTCCAAGTTCAACCATTGTTACCCAGAGCTTTGTTTTAATTCATTCCATTAACAGTATTTAGTTAAATTTTATTTTGAAGTTGAAATAAAATTTGTTGTTGGAATTTTTTTTAAGTATTTCTAATTTACACTCAAACTAAATGGAAGTGTCTAGCAAAATTATCGTACGTAGAAAAACATCTTCAAATTTTTTGAATGGTGCATCAAATTCAGCATTTGCTTCAGGCACAAAATTTTCTGTGTACAGCCCTGATCAGTCATGTAGTTGAAGTGTTTTCATGTAGTATCATTACAAGCAAACCTGACTGTACAATACGGTATGGCCAACCAGCTGTCAGCAACGCATTGCTTCATGTGTTAATAAGATGGTTCGTAATTTCAAAATTTGGACTCATTAACACTGATGAGTAAAACTTGCTAACAGGAATTTTACATTCTTCAGTGAAGTCGCACTTAATTAGGGGTCACAGTGTTAATGCTTGATAGTCTTTTATCCATTAAATAACTTTATATACTTTAAAGTGGATTCCATCTACATTTCTAAAGGCAAAGTGAAAGCTATGTAGAAGTTTCTGTTATTAGCACAATATAACATACCTAAGTATCCTGTCGCCCATTAAAGTATTGTTATACTTTGATGGTGTTTGTTGTTTTGTTTGGAGTATCATAGTATCTCCAAAATGTCAAAAAAACTTTGAAAAAATGTGATTAAATTTATACTTTATGTAATGATTATGTTGGAGGCTAGTAGACCAGCTTGTGTACCATGTAATTGTTATTAATCTGAAAGTCATGAATATTTTTCTCAGCAGCACTGGAAATTCATACAGTACTATATATGGAATGATTATTCAGATTTAACAGCTTGTGATGTGGCACAATGATGGTCATACTTCCTCCTTGTGTTAAACAAAAAAAGGAGCTTTTTTTCTTTAATGTTGTTATTACTCTCATTTGTAGCTATATAGGTATGAGTAAAATACAGTGGAAAATGTTTAATGTGAAATGCCAGAGACCAGCTGTTTTTTTTTCATGTTTCGCGGACAAAGTGTGAAACAAAATGAGATAAATGAACAAGTACTGTATACATTGCTTACTGTATTGTGTAGTCACATAAAGTAATAAATACTATTCAGAAGATATTTACATATAAACATTGTATTAGCCTCCTGGATAATTTCTAGTTCATTTACCTTAAAATTTAGTATACATGCACTGTAGGTGTTATCTTAGTCTTATGATTTAAATTTTCTAGTACAATAATGTAGTATGTCTTTTTTAAAGTTCCTATAATGGCAATGTTCAATTTTTTTTTAAGTAGTCTGTTATTTTCTTTGTACACAATTCTGCACTACTTTATTTACAACAAATTGTTTTAATTAATCAGTGTGGTC
This sequence comes from Magicicada septendecula, assembly GCA_034769895.1. Classification (NCBI taxonomy): domain Eukaryota; kingdom Metazoa; phylum Arthropoda; class Insecta; order Hemiptera; family Cicadidae; genus Magicicada; species Magicicada septendecula. Next base: position 47,912,118 of record CM068370.1, on the reverse strand, counting down.
AAACATTTCACCCTCAAAGTTAGATTTTAAATATCAACGAGTAGGGCTAAGGAGAGAAATTATATTGGTAGCAGTAAGAACTCGTAATTTTTCTGTGTCCAGTTCGTCAGCACGTCATCACTTTCACAGTTTTGAACTTGCACTGTTTTGGGGCATGCGTGTATGGATTTATTTATTATGCAGCTATTGAAAGCCAGCAAAGAAATTATTTTAACAAAACTTTTTTGTGTTAAGTGATATTTTGTAGGTAAAACTTTCATCATGTTAACTGCACAAACTGTAATTGTAAAATGGAAGCAACAATCGGATCCTGAGCCATGTTTCTTGTTAACCGATATTTCATGTTCACTGTTTTTGTGTTAAACATTTTCCACTGTGATATAATTATATATAATGTAAAATAGTCTTGATGCCGAAAAACAATATTTTGTATGAATACACTCGATATTGTGTATGTGTTGCGCATAATTCAGCAATAAATTAATATTATAATTGACCACACAGGGAACATAGTTACTTGTAGGCTTCATTATCTGTACTCAACAAATTTTACTGTCCAGTGATAATGTATTGTGACAAAGAAGGCTAATTAATTTGCTCTTCACTTGTGTCAAGCACTTTGTTTACAAAATATATTTATTTTAAAAGGACAACCTTCTTGGCAACCAGTGTTGTTTACGTGTCAAGCTGCTGCTTCTCAGTGATTTTATATAATGGCTTTTGCTCAGAAACTTATGTTGGAAACTATCTTATATTAACTAATGATTGCTGTTGGTATAATTTTTATGTAAGTATGGGGAAAAACTGAATGCTCAGAAATTTGGTATTTAGGCGTACACTTACAAATACAAATTTTAAGTCTTTGGAGTTGTGTTTAATAAATTATTTGATTTCACAATAATGATTGATGACTCATTGCACACTTGGTGAAAAATATTACTACAAAGGTTTTTAAAAACACGAACACTTGGTAAGTTTCACAGTTTATTCTTAACTTCTGACAATTGATTCAGCCTATTAAGTTATTCTCAAAGAGCTGCTAAGAACAACTCAATGTTGTTTTAGTGTTTAAATATTCAGAGGTTAAGAATAAACCGTGAAACTTACCAAGAGTTTATGTTTTTAAAAATTGTTTGATTTTATAATGATAGATAATATTACATTACTCCTGGTTGTAATTGTTGTATGATACCTCTTCTCGTATCACCCTGAAGGTTATTCAAGTTGCATATAAATGTTTTCAGCCATGAAAAAGTTTTAGTGTTGAACTTGACAGTATAAAACGTTTTTCAATTGTTTATAATGGTAGTAGGCATTCTCTTGCCTACTTGAACCCCTTTCTAAAACAACTATTTTCAGGTTTTTGTGCATACTAGTTTATGCTTTGTGATACCATAAAACTGTGTGGAAACGTTTATAAATATTTGTATATTATATTTAAAAAATATAACAGAAATAAATTAAAAACATGTTTATTCATAAATCCTTAAATTCATAGTGACCGTCAATCAATGAATTTTTCTGGTAAATGGTTTGTGAGGATTGATCAAAATGTATAACACAAATATTAAATTATTTGTGTCGACGTTTTGACAGTATTTATTGTCATCATCAGGACCTTTGTATGAATACAAAAGAAGTTGTTAAACACACAACAGATCAGTTATTTGAGTGAACGTGTTTGTGTATGTGTGTGTCTGAGTGTGTGCACACGTGTGAATGTATATCCTAGTATATGTGGAGTTGAAACAGGTAACTCCTTCGCATATACATGGATACACAAATACGCATTCACACGTGTTCGTGCGTGCACGCACACACACACACACACACACACGTTCACTCAAATAATTGTTCTGTTGTGTTTGACATTTCTTTTGTATTCATACGCAGGTCCTGACGATGACAATAAATATTGTCGAAACATCGACACAAATAATTTAAAATTTGTGTTATATTTTTTGACCGATCCTCACAAACCCTTCATCAGAAAAATTTATTCATAAAAGTACACCAAAGTTTACCTAGATTCTAATATTGCTTTAACAAGCATTTAAATAATAGTGCACTCCATTCGGATACAGACATTGATAATTCAGATAGTAACCTGTGTTATAGAGTAATATAGTTGTGTGAATAATAAGTAGTTTTGATTTAATCTAAATTACTGCCTGACTTATACTGAAGACTTTCTTCCTGGTGTTTTTTAACTTCATTTATAATTAATCAGTAAACTTTATTCTGTGTATTACACAGCCAGCACTCTTCTCCTATATAATACTGACGCTTAAAACTTCACACTACATTGAAAGAGTTTTTGCACCATGTCAGTTTTGACTAGCAGAATAACTGAAATAAAAGTGGACATGAAGTTTGTGGATTTTTTTGTAACTTAAAAATTGTGTGACATTTTTTGTAATAAATTTCTTTACAAATTTTTTATTGGGAAAAACCGGTTATGATATAACTATATACTCAGCTAATGGTACCAATTTGTTCCAGTTCTGTCTTTTGTTAAAACCAGTTGGGTTTAATATTGTAGGCATATTATAAAATTTGTTTTTATCAATAAATCCTTAAATTCGTAGTGACCGTCAATCAATGAAGTTTTCAGTGAAGGGTTAGTGAGGATCAGTAAAAAATAACACAAATTTTTAACTTATTTGTGTCGACGTTTCGACAGTGTTATTATCAGGACCTGTGTATGAAATACAAAAGAAATGTCAAACACAACAGAACAATTATTTGGGTGAATGTGTTCGTGTATGTGAGTGTGTGTGCGTGCGTATGTATGTATCGTTGTAAATGTGAAGAGTTGAGATAGTTTGTTTACATATTCAAATGTTATCTTTAAGAAAACGAGAAAATTATAGTATCACAGAACTTAATTTATACACTATTACAATTTAAATTACTATATGTAATGATATTTTAATTAATTAAACACACAGTAATCAACGATTGGAAATTAGATTGGTTCACAAAACGTTTATACATACTGCAGTCAACATATAGCATAGTTTGCAAATATGTTTATCATCAAATGTCATCATGTAATTTTCAACTTATAAAAACCCATGAAGTACGATGATAGCATAACAAAACTCATCCAAATGAAAAAGTAGACTCTCCGAAAGAGAAACACCTACAACCCATTCTAGCAAAGACAAAAGACTTGAAGATTTACCAGAATTTTGAAGAAGGGACACCAACGTATGTGTGTTCCTCTTCCAATTATGTTTATAATGTACATTATACAGTTAACTCATAGAATGTATGTAGCATTCTGATTACTGATAAAATATAATACTTAAAAATTATGTTTTTTTTATATCTGAATGATCAAAAGCTGGATAGATATACAGCAGCTGAATGACTGGGAGCCTCTGCACTTGTAGAAGTAGATAGAGATTATATACACTATTATTTTACTGTATTTTGCTTACTTTACTGTTTTTTACTGTTTACTGTGATTTAGGTGTGTGTGTGTGTGTGTGTGTGTGTGTGTGTGTGTGTGTGTGTGACTACTGAAGTACATACAATTCTTTACAAAATGAAATATACTTGCTGTTTACTTAACTGTATGTTAAGAAATGTAAACACTTTTTGAGTTTTGTATTATCTTCAAAGGTAAGTAGTGAATATTTTATGGACATAATGTTTATTGTTTTTCAACATGTTTAGCTCAACAAAGTATACAAACACTTAATGCGTGTAATGCACGATGTGTTCAATTAAAAAAAAAAACTAATAGCACACCAACTGACACATAGAACATGCTACGGTTAATGACCGTTTGTAGCGACAGTTTCTGGAAACAAATTGCTATGTACATAATGCCTGTATATCTACAGATCGAGTACATGCACAAGCTGTCCATCGAATAAGTGACGAAGTGACAGTGATATTTCTTGAACAGGCCCGGATTTAGGTGTCCTGCCGCCCCTAGGGACTATTGTTAGCGCCACCCCCCCGCCAACAAGTGACTTCTATGTATTCAATTCTCCCTGACTGCTGAAAAAAAGTTGCTGAAAATACTCATTTCAACTATCTCTGTTGCAAATATCTAAAATTAAATATATAAAACTAAAATTAAATCCAAAATATCTAATATGAAACTAAATTAAATATATCAAGTTCTTCCCTTCATTTAAACAACATTCTCTATTATGCTTTGGATATATGATCATGCGCAGTAGAGATTGACTTCTAGATCAAGGCGCCCCAAGTGATATCAAAACAAAGTATTTTAGTCGGCAAAAAAGCAGACAAGAATTTCAACGAAGTGTCCAGACCTGTATATATGACCGTGCTCCGCTCCGACCACCGCTATTGATAGGCCCAGTGTCAATATCGTGTTATTCAATGATATAATTAAAGGTTATTTCAAAACCATTTTCTTCAATTTGGCCATAATGCAAGTGCCCAATACAAATACTGTAATTAAAAAAACGAAAACATGAAAGTTTAACAAATAATTTTTCACCTCGTGCCGCCCCCCTGAGCCTGCCGCCCCTAGGCATGTGCCTAGTGGGAAATCCAGGTCTATTCTTGAAAGAGAATTTTGTGTATTCAGAGTAGTTGTCAAGATTTCCTAAAATCTTATAATTTCATGCAGTTAACAATTGTACAAGGAGCCAAATACAGTGCTAAGAATGGTTTAAGCAATTGTGAAAGAGGCGCACTGTCAGTCAAAGAAAATTGTGAGGCATGTCAACTACCTTGTTAAAGACCCAAACCACTGTGATCATAATTCAAGTCTCTGAAATGTTAAGGAAGTCAAAATCTGTGTTACATTTGTTGACTGATGATCAAAAGAGAACCATGTTGAAATCAGTCAAGATTATGTAGAATGTAGAAGTGCTTGTCCATACACAAATGTAATGAAAATTTTGAAACTGAGTGGAAATGTTTTTTCCATTTTTCAACAAAATTTTCTTTCTGATCCAGTGGACAGCTTGCATACGTTACTCTCTCTACCATGTTTAGTGTGAAGATACAGGTCCACAATCCCTTATCCGAAACCCTTGGGGCCAGTTGTGTTTCGGATTTCAGAATAAAGGTAGCTCCCCCTAAAGACTAGAAATACTACTACAGTTTATTTATAGAGTAATATATTGATAAATAAAATAATTGTATAATTATAGACCATACATTCTCAAGGACATTTTATTTCCAAGAACTTTCGGTAAAACTTGAACATACACAGCTTCAAATGAACCGTAATCAAACACGTTAGTATTTCTACAGAGAAATGTATAAATATTTATACTAAGTGGGATATGTAAAGATTATAAATAGTACAGGTACAGTACAGTGTTACAGTTTATTTATATGGTGTAGTAATAAACTGATAAATTACTTAGTGGAATAAATGTAGAACGTAAATAATCTAGGACATATAGGCTACAGGTTCAAACTAATCTAAATACGTATCTGCAGTTAAGCAATACGTCTGGCAAACAAAACTAAATACTGTACAGCTACCGACAACATAAATGGAGTTAAGGTGCATGCCATCTAGCTTGAGGATCTTGGAGAAGAGGGTACAGCAATGTCACCATCCGGTTTTCGGAACTTTTCGGATTTCGGATACAGGTTTGTGGACCTGTACCATGTTTAGCTCATAGAGGAACTAGGCCAGTGGCAGTTTGTTGTCAAAAACTGTTAGTAAGCATGCTCAGTAGCTGCAGCATATTCTGTGTGCCAGTTAGGTGAGGGGGATGTTAAAAATGTTTGGTATTTTTTTTTACTGCCTCAATTTGTACCTACTGAAATAACAAATTTATTGTGGAATTATTTTTTGGTGAATGTTACATCATTTTTTTATATACAGATTGATGTAAATGTATGTGTATCATGTTATTACCACTCTCATTGTATCCTCAGGTTTCTAGTAATGTGCACCATTGATTCATCACCTTCCAGTCATAGCTTTCCTTGGTGCCGGACAAGTTTTGTGTGAAGCCTGTCACTTCCAGACCAAACACTTTGCCATTTGCCTTTCCATATGTAAGGTAACAAGTGAACCAATCCTAAGTCAGCAAGATTGTTTTAAACTAGAGAAGAAATTGCCAAAGAGGAAAGAGCTCAGTTTGGCTTCCAAATTATGTTTTGTAAATGTAATTAATTATATATCTTTGCTTTATTGTTTTATAAATGTAAGTGCACACACTTGATATAAAACATTTCAGTAGATCTCATTGTGTATCATCCTACTTTCCAAATTGTACCAGTAAGGAAAATGTGGTAGACATAAAAAGTTTGGTTTCTGTTTTTTTCTGGTGTGTAGTCTCAGGGTTCCTGAATTCAAGTTGACCACTTTTACAGGAACATTTGATGATCTTCAGTATTTGAAAATATGATAATTGAAGAACAGTATAAAATTTAAACGTACGATGTGAAAATACTTATGGCTGTCAGATCTGAATTTGTATTAATTGACCAATCATAAGTGGCACTTTATTAGTGGAATTTTTTAAGTTTTTTTTTTCTGAAATATTGTAGTTTTATATGATGATTTAGATGTTTACTTATTTTAGTTACTTTATTTTAGATTTATTCTAAAATAATAAATCACATTTTATAGTCAACATGGTTTCTGAAAAATATGATATCGATTTTATAATTTAGGTGTTATAATTTTAGATGTTTAAAATTTAAACATTTTTATAACTAAATAGTTCATTATTGTTTTTGATTTTTAACAGCAGAGTTTAATCTTTGGTTCTATTTTGGTTTTCCACATGTTAGATATGGTTCTTATTTTAATAATTCATTCATTTTGGTATGTATGGGTGGGGGGGGGGTTTCTCTTTAGATTCTTTCAGCTTACTTAACATGAACACTAATTCATAAATTAAGAATACAGGTTTTAATCTAGAGTAGTGTATATTTTAGAATAAAATAAAAGATTTCACCAAATGTGTCAGGTACTTGAAACTTCTCAATTAATAAAAATTCTGTATACCATTTAGAATGATAAATTTCGCTCCATGGAAGGACATTTAAATGTTAGATAAAATGGGCATCATATAGGTGTACATATTCAAAGACATGTACGAGGTCTGACACAAAAATAACGAGATTGTTAGGATTACTAAGGAACTACTTGTCGTGTTGTATTGGGCGTGCACTGTGTTCGACCTTGAACTGTATTCTTACGCAGTGACAAGTTACAAGTTGCTTGGTTGACTCAGTGAGAGAGCAGTTGAATACAGTCGTGTTTTTATGCTTCGCCGGAAAATGTTGGATACGAAAAGTGATCAGCGCGTTAACATCAAGTTTCTCGTGAAACTTAAAAAGTCGGCAACAGAGACTTACCAAATGTTGTTGGAAGTTTATGGTGATAAATGTTTGTTGTGTGCATGTGTCTTTGAATGGTATAAGAGATTTTTAGAAGGGAGGGACTCCGTGAAAGATGACGACCATCCAGGCCGACCACGCACATCAACAATCGACGAAAACGTAAAAGTTCTGACACCGGCCGTGAAAGCCTGAGGACAATGTTAATGGATTTTTTTTTCTTCAAAATGGTTTTCAGTTAATTTGAAAACATTTTTATAACAAATAACAGACTAAAAAAAGGAATAAACAAGTAAAAATATTCTAATTAACCTCTTTATACAACAAAAAATTATTTTATTTAGTTGTCACTAAAAGTACAGAATAATTTTACTTAAATTTCATCAACTGTGTGATCTTCCATGTTGAGGTAAATATCTGATGAACGTGAGCTGAATTATGTCTTCAGAGTTTAATTCATTAAATTCTAATGACATCTATCCATCAATTTAAAAACTAAACATAAAAATCAATACTGCAAAGGCAGTGGAAACTGTATCATTTTATCAAGATGGTGCATTAAACTAATAAAAATATTCTCCCATCAAATGAAAAATTCGGCATTCAGAATGTTAAAATCAAGTAATTATTTATAGCAAAATTCAGTATCACAGTGTGTTCAAATTTGACCACCTTTTCAAATATACGACTACGTGAATAGTATTTTAATCTGAACGTAACAAAACTGCTTACCAGAACAGAGTTAAGATGTAACTTTCATGTTTCATTTGTTCAAACATTGTGCTAGGTAGAAGAGATTGTGCGTAGTTAATACTTCAGAAACTGGAATGGTTGAACATCTCTTCAGTACCAACTGCTTTACTCGGAGATTGCTTACTATGCGTCTGTTAAGCCTCGTGATGCATTCACAACTCAGCTGAAGTACTAATTGTCCCGGTATATGATGGGGCAATGATATTTCAGTTTATTCACACACACACACACACACACACACACACACACACACACACACACACACACACACACACACACACACACACACACACACACACACAACTACATTGTTTACATATGTAATGCTAGTTTTATACACAATTTTTCACACACAGTCTATAGGAAAGTAGAATTTCAGTGATGTGTAGGACTTCAAACCCACTGAACATCCTTCACCTTCTTCCAACTTCAGTCAGGTGTTGAACGGGGATCCATTTTCTAAAATCATCTGGTTAATATGCTGATTGTTCTTTGCTTAAAATGCCTCCAAACATGTCTTTGCAATCATTTGATAAAAGGGTACTTTCCCATTAACTGTACTTACACTACATTTTCAATGTTTCGAGAATGTGGTAGTATCCATATACATCGAAGTGAAGAAGAAGTGTACCACTTCTAAATGGTACTATTCCTCAGTGGCGAGTGGTGCTGTGGTTGCAGCATTGCACAACCACCAATATAGAGTAACTAAACTACAAAATAATATACGAAAACATTAAGTAACTAAAAGTATCATAAATTTCAGTGGAGAGCATATTAGATTCTATGCAGTAATATTCGCGTACAATTCAAATGTGGCGCGCAGGCTGGTGGTTGTAGACCGTTTGCAACTTGAACAGTATATGGCAGAGCTTACTACACAAACATATGGGAGGTCATGCGCTACTCTTCACAACTGCCCTATGTTCCCAACGTTGGCTAGGCGGTTGCAAAGCATTCTGCAATGCTCCACTAGTAGCGCTGTAGAGCAACTTTGTGTCATGAAATCAGCACAGCCTTCTTGATTTATAAGTTACGTCAGGTTTAGTGTTTACGTTGGATCAAGGTAAACATTATCCGTTGTTTGAGGTTATAAAATTATAGTAATAATTTTGTATAACTGTGATTATGATAGTTTAATGTCTTTTAACCGATCTCCCATCCACTCAACCAGCTACTGCAACCACCAAAATTTGGAACCACCAGCCGCCACTGCTATTCCTAAATGTAACACAAAAATACATAATGTAACATATGAGGTTAGGTAATATATTTACAAAACATTTTTATTGGTATTTGAAGCACATACCTTAAACTACTTTAGTATATAGTTTGCGTCATTTTTGAAACACTTCTCATAGCGAGGCACAAGGCGTTGTATACCTTCATTGTAGAAATTCTCACCTGTGATCTGAACCATGTATTAACAGCTTGTTTGACATCGTTGGTCACCAACGAAAGATTTCTCATGCTTGAAAAGGTGATATTTGCTTGCTGTGAGGTCTGGGTTGTAAGCCATGAGATGTTGCGTTGCAGCGGCAGTGTGTGTGCATGTGTGCGAGCCCGCGCACGCAGTGCTACAATTCATCGCAGTCTTCCACATAAGCATTCTATGTCACTTACACTGACCGGAGATGGTGAATTTCAGTTGTTTTAAATGCCTTTCGCATTCAAGAACCAAATCACATACCTACTTTCACACGCGCGGCAGGCATCTCTAATTTCTTTGAATTATAAACACGTCCAACGAAGCTTACTCAGTGCACAGTTGTTTACAAATGGCGTTGTTGGCTTGCCAATGAAGCAACAAACTGGCAGCGCATGTGCAACAGCATCAATATGGAAGCAATATTTAAAAACAGAACTTACTTTCTGAATAACCATCATAAATTTCAGCAACCAAATAAATACATCTGCAAAATTTACTGTTCAAAGTGAAAAGTGAGTTCTGTCATAAAAAGGGAGACATGTATCCCTGTGCAAGTAACCCCACCATATTTTGAGTTTTTTTTTATGTGGTTTTTCACAAAAGTCAAGTATTATATTAAAGGCATTTTAATTTTCACGTGTACTTTCAGTTTTGAGTGTCACAGACTCAGATTGAAGTGATATTATTGCTACAAACATTTTTTGCAAAAAAATATGAAAATTGAAAACAATCATCAACAAGCTATTTTATAACAAACGCAAATATATTTTCATGTTTTCTACTACCTTTCTAAAATTGTGTGCGATATTGACTACATATTGATGCCAAATATCAGATAATCGAAATATCAAAAATTAGTGTATGTACTGTTATTGGGAAAGTACCGATAAAAGACTAAACATATGATTTAGACAAAAAATTATATGTTCGGTAAATACACATTTTTATTTTATAAGTGAGTGTATTTACAATACATAAGCCTATTGTAGGTGACGTTCTATGATATTTTAACAATCAAGTAGTGTGTTGGTTGTTCTGTGTTGGTAGTGTTGACAAGTTGTTCTGCTATTGTCAGAAGTTTCCATTTTGTTTTTCAGTAACATACTATACAAATCAATTTTGAAGTTATTTATATTATTTGAGACCAGTGTTTTATATACATAGAAATTGTGTGTAGTTCTTGTTGAATAATTTCAAAATATTTTATTGGCATCAAAAATGTTAATGTAACGTAATTTTCAATTGATTGCAGAAGTCGCTCGGACAAGACTAAGAGAAGAAGGCAGCAAGTGTAAAGGATTCTGGCAGACTATCGGAATAGTGTACAGAGCAGAAGGTTACAGAGGGTTGTACAGAGGCTTGGCTACACAGCTCGTCCGCCAGATACCCAACACAGCAATCATGATGGCTACTTATGAAGCTGTTGTTTACTTACTCACCACGTACTGTGATAACAATAGCAATTTTTATGATCAAGAAGAATATGATGCCTAACAAACAAGGTATTATATACACCATGACTTATAAACTAATATTGCACTCTTCTAATATGGTTGTGTAGAACTTGTGTGTAGTTATCTTAAAGGTGGGTGGAAAAAACACAGTAGACGCCCTCTAGTCCGGCCTCTGTTGGATCGGCCGTTGATGGTTCGGCCAGCCATACGGTGAGTCACACAGTCTAGACGAGCCTCCAATGACAGGCCCCAACTTGTTAAACGGAAAATATATGTAGCTCAGTTGACTCGCACTTTTGTTCATGTGCAGATGTATGTCTTATGTTGTGAGTTCTGTGTAAATATATCTGTATATAGTAATACTGTATGTATCTGTGTAAATAAAAACGTTTTCCAACATGAGTGCGAAACGAAAACACACGTTCGTGTCTATGGACCAAAAATTACAAGTCCTTCAGCGTCTCGATAAGGGTGAATCGGTCCAGAGTATTTGCCAAGATTTTAATGTAGGCAAGAGTACTGTTAATGACTGGCGCTGAAACAGAAAATCGATTGAGACTTTCTGCACTCAAATTGAAACTGCAAAAGTGCTTTCGACGCGATGCACTTTAAAAAAACCAAATAACGAATTAGTAGACGATGCTTTGTGGTTATGGTTTATGCAGGAATGCCGAATTTATGTAGTAATTTTCCTTGTTTGTTTTTTTGCTTGCTACCATAAAGTGAGGGTGAGTAATTATAATTATTAGTAATTTATATATACTGTATTGGGTCATTTATTGTATGGATCATTCATTAAAGAGTGTTATTTCATCATTATAGCGTATTTTCGAGTCGTCCGGCCATTTTGTAATCCGGCCTAGGGTCTGGTCCCGAGGTGGCCGGACGAGATGGCGTCTACTGTACCTCTCCATCTAGAATCTTCGCATACAGCATACACACACACACACTTGAATTTTGCATCATTGTAGACTTAAATGTGATGTGTGTGTGTGTGTGTGTGTGTGTGATGTATAATTTATTTATATAGCAGTTCAACAATGGACATCCATTTTTTTTATTGTAGACAAAATTATTTGAGCAAACCATTATTAATTGTGGCATCAATTTGTTTAAAATAAAGCTCAAAGAGCAAACGAATAGGAAAAACAGTTCTAGACTTCTTCCTTTAAGACAGTTTGTTATGATGTATGTTTTAGTAGTGTAGTGCTCTCTGGTGTGTCCACCAGTAACCTCAGAAACTGTAAAGTCAGTTGCTTATATTGTGTTGAACAACAGATATCATGAATGGCACAATGGCACGTCACCGAATAGCTCAAACATTTTTGTCCGTTTGAAGCTGCCAAGTCAGAAAAAGTGCATTAATAAAATTATGCCATCACACTCTAATAAAACAGCTCCAATAACATCCATTATTATCGTAGGGACAGAGTAAAGAGAGGATTCAGGATAAAAGATTTAAAAAGTCAGTAACTCTACAATGATTTTTTTATAAATGTGAAAAAAAAATTTTTTTCATAAAAAATATTACCTAAAGTAAACAAAATTTTAAATCATTAATAGTGTGATACTCTCTGCCGACCTTTCACTTGGTCTGGAACCAGAATATTTGTCTGCCTGTTTGCAAGAAGTTATAAAAATATATTCTGAAAAACATGTATAAAATTCAGCTCGACTGCTATAACATTTTATTAATTAATTTTTTAATCCTTTGAGGCCTTGAGGGTAGCAAGGGAACTGGTAGCAAGTCGCCAGACTCCCCACTCCATTTCTAGCAAGTCAAGTTAAATTTCTGTGCAAAGTATCAAGTGTACTGAAATACAGTGAGCATTTTCATTGCCAGCTCTCGCTCTACTATATACAGTTTATGAACAGTAGTTGGTTTATTGTTCTGTGTAAAATATGACAATTTTTTCATCCCAAAAAATTTGTGTATAAAAAAATAATGTGTGTAATTTAAAAAATGTAAAGAACAGCTATTTTTGAATACTTATGTAATCATTATGCCTAGCTTCCCTTACAGGTGTATGACATTACAGTAGAAGCCCGATATAGCACGGTCCGATATACCGCGGATTTGGATATAACGCGGTGAAGAGTATGTCGCCCGTTATTAGCGAAAATTCTTACTTGTAGAGAGTGAGTAAATTATGAATTGTTTATCATGACTTCCATAGCCACATTGGAATGCGTTGCGTTTATTGTAAACAAAGGCTTGTTGTTGGAAACGGTGTTGTAAATAACAGCCAGAATTGCCAGTTCAAGTGTACCTGTAGACATAAACAATTGCCCTGTATTTACAGTCTCTACGTTTCTAAGAATTCATGCCAAGGCAAGCAGCCAACTAAATCCCTTCTCTCCTTCATACTCTTATATTACAGTATAAGATCATACTCTGATATTATCTTATCAAAGTGTATAGTCTTTGTCATAAATTCGCATAGTGTAGAGTTTTGTGATGTCGCAGAAAAGGAAAGCATATTCTGTGAGTGATAAACTCAAAATAATTGATCGTGTGAAGAACGGAGAGTCAAAGGCAAGTTTATCACGTGAGTGTAGCATCCCAGAAGGAACAATTAGAGGGTGGATGAAGGAAGAAGATAAACTTACAAGTTTTGTAAACACAGTTGAAAGTGAGTGGGGTTGCAAAGAAAAAAGACTAAAGTAGGTAAGGATAGTGAACTAGATTAGCGTCTGTACAGGTGGTTTTTAATAAAACGAAGTGAAGGTGTGCCACTGTCAGGACCAGTTATTAGAGCTCAAGCTGTGAAATTCCATAGTGATTTACATGGCAACAGTGACTTTAATGCATCTGATGGGTGGTTTTCGCGATGGAAATCTCGTCATGGTATAAGCCAGATAAGCATTGAAGGGGAAGCACGATCATGTGACAGTGAAGCTGCAACACTTTTTCCTCAGGCATTAAACAAAGTAATGATCAATAACGATTTAAATGACCATCAAGTGTATAACTGTGATGAAACTGCTCTGTATTTTCGAATGCTTCCTACCAGAACTCTGGATGTGAATAATTCAATAAATAAATCTGGATTAAAAATAAATAAGGATAGAGTTACCCTCCTGTTTGCCACAAATAAATCAGGCAGCCACAAAGTTAAACCTCTCTGTGTAGGGAAAATAGGGAAAAGCCAAAATCCTAGATGCTTTCAACATGTTAACATGAAGTCATTACCCATCACATATCGTAATACAAAAAATGCTTGGATGACAAGTGATATTTTCGGTAAATGGTTCCATGAAGAATTTGTTCCATCTGTGAGAAGCCACCTGCGGTCACTCAACCTCGAAGAAAAAGCTGTACTGACCCTTGACCACTGTCCAGCACATCCACCTGCTGATATGCTACAGTCAAGAGATGGGAAAATCGGAGTCATGTTCTTGCCGAAAAACACTACAGCACTGATCCAGCCATTAGATCAAGGCATCATAAAAGCATTTAAAGCGCATTACCGCCGTGAACTTCTGAGTACTATAGTGAATTCTGATGAGGAAATGGAAATTTACCTTAAGTCAATAAACCTGAAAACAGTTGCGTATTCAATAGGTCTTGCATGGGAAAGTATTAGTACGGCTACGATTCAGAATTGCTGGAAGAAATGTTCCTTTGAACAAAACATCGCCGATGGAAATTGCTCTGTTGCCGGATTCACTAATAGTGATGTACAGTCTGCGAGTAGTGCTCTGCATTGCAACTTCACTCTAGATGACTTGAATGACTGGGCAGAAGTTGACAACGGTGAGCCTGTTACAGAATGTATAGGAGATAAAGATATCATCGATGCAGTCCGAAATGCAAATTGCGAAGAAAAAGAAGACGATGACGATGATGGAAATGAAAATGGGGTGGAAGTGAAAGAAGTTATTCCAAATGTTAGTGAAGTGATAATACACATAAACAAAGTAATTTCGTGGATGGAGAGGCAAAGTGAATCTAATAATGTTCATCTGCTGCACCTCGCGTTTATAAAACAATACGCGGAAAAGAAACGCTGTGCATTATCCCGTCAAACAACAATTACGGACTTTTTTAAGACCAACAATTAGGTCTACAGTAGGTCAAGTGAGCAATGTATAAATAGTGTATTTTATATTCCATTGGATTAAAATACAGTTTTCTTATTTTTTATTTGTACATTTGGTGACATAATTTACGTACAGTATATAGTAGTGCATTATGCTGTAGCCTTTTTCCCGGTCCTTCCTCCCCATCATTTGTCACTGTACAGGTCACCTTCCGATATATCGCGGTTACGCCTATAACGCGGGGGAAAGTATGTCACCCGACAGCCGCGCTATATCGGGCTTCTACTGTATTATCATTATAATATTAATATAATTTTTATGATATACAAGTCAGGGTGTATTTAAACTTGCGTGTACAACAATAATAACATAATAAATTAAGAAAACAAACTGACAACAATCAATTGTGTGTTTGCGTATGGGTGTAAGACTATTTTTATAACATTTATTAATGTCTGTAACAATATGATAGTTGTTTAATACTTTCTATTGTTTCAGGACATACGCTGGTTCCAGTGAAGTCATCACTTGACCTTAAAAATCAGTCAGTTATCGTGCTTATGTCTTTTGACCATTATCAATATATTATGTGTATATTTACTAAGTAAACGATTTATAAATGAATATAATATTTTAAATTGTATTTTTTTAGATACAGTGATATGATAGAATAAAATTTGCATGCGTACGTATATATGTATATGTATGTTTGTACATACATATACATGAATATGTAGACATGATGATAATCTGTATGCATATACAAATTATAGATATGTAAGTTAATCGTAGACCAAATTTTGTTGTTGATTACGCATGATTCAGTATACTGCAAGGATGAATTATTTTTATGCAGCTTTAGATAAGTATGTAATTCGTAATACTGTACTTAATAGAAAGAATTTACAATAATTTATTACTACTATTACTCGTGTATATGAGATTATTTTGTAATTTATAAACAACTGTAGGATTGATTTATTGTTCCATATGGAAATATACAAGTTGTTGATTTCATACAGAAAAATTAGTTTCTTTAGTATTGTGTATAAAAACTACCCTTTTAAAATACAACAGGCTTATCGTTGACAGGTATGTTTCATTACTTTTGAAAATAAATTTTTAAATGTACAGCTCATACATACTTCAGAAAATTAAGAATTTTTATTAGAAAAAAATAGGTGTAAATAATTATAAATTTGTTTTCCAATAGAGTATCTAAATGAAGCTAATAGTTTGTAACCTAGTAGCCTGTAGAAATTAAAAAAAAAACTATAAACATATTTTATTTTTATGAAACGTGATAATGTATTAATGGAGGAATCAGTTCCTTCCACTTTGTGAAAGAAATACCAGGTGTAGAAAATGATTCTGCTTTTAATGTATATTACAATCAGACAGCGTACAAAAACTTCAAGGACAAGAGTTTTTCCTTGAGCTGACATTGATCTAATAATGTATTCTTTTTTGTACTGACAGTAATAAGAGTTATCAAAACATTTTTTTCCTATGCTACTAGTGTTTTGGCACTATTACAAATCACTAGTAAACCTACTTAATCTGTTCTCAATAGTGAATTTTCAGTGGTATCAGTAACAAAATGTAACATTCATACTGAAACTTTGTAGTGGTGCAGAATTATGTTTCTTTTGACAAGCACTGTAAACAGTAATAAGTGTCAGTGATATAGAAATGTAATAAAGCCATACTGTGATGTACTTCAATGAAACAGTGGTTCCTGTAGAAACTCTACAATTATAGTAAATGTATACTTTACAAATTATCCATTCTTGTTCATTATAAATTCATGTATCACACCACAAGATATAAATAACTGTTTTTCTTGGTAGCTCGAATAGCAAATCACTTTAGCCTCCTTTAAATGTTAAAGATATTAGTGGGTAAAGTGGTTAGTCATGCTACAACCTTTTGACACCTTTGAGAGGGACTAGTCCTGTAATTATACAGTTTTTCTGTTCCTTTTCCGTTACTGACGTGCCCTTTATATTTTCTGCCTAATCGTTCCAATTCTTCACTCCATGTTTAAACCATTACCCATACTGTCTGTCCATCATTTTCTGAGTTGTCCTGTTACTTTCATCCCTTCTAGTGTACTAGAAGATTCTTGAACATGTCTAAACAAATTTGGCCTTTTACTTACGATCTCTTTCGTTATACAGGTTTTGTTCTTGTTCTCCATTGCATCTAGTATGGCTTTTTTTAAATTTAACACCGTGTCTGTATTGTGTAACAACTATTGGTTGGATTATTATAATATACGCCATAATTTTTTAATGAAGAAAGTTGTGTTAGTGGTTATAATCACAAACAGAATTATCACTGTTGCACACCACTATAGAAAAATTATTCCGATTAGCGCTTTCAAGCTTCTCAGCTCGTCAGTTCGGAATTGAGAAGCTTGAAAGTGCTAATCGGAATAATTTTTCTATAGTGGTGTGCAACAGTGATAATTCTGTTCATAATTTTTTAGCGTACTTAGAGTGACTTTGTCTCCAGCATAGTTATCTTGGTTGACCAAATTATATTGTAGCAATATTTCATGTAAGCTGTAAATGCTACTTAAGCAGCGTTTATATATAAATTAACAATAACAATTGCATATTTAAGTAAAGGAAAAAAAAATTGGAAGGTTATTGATACAAGTAAGTTTGTCTTTACAAATATGTTTTATATAGTATACTAAATGCTTAGGAAAACGTTTTGGTTACTTACACTAAAATAAGTTCCTTTTTTTTTGATGTACTAATAAATACAAATTATATAAAAGTACTATGGAGATAGTATATTCTTAACTGTACATGTTTTGAGAATCATGCAGTGAGTATGCTTATCGTCAGGCATTTTTGAGCCATCATCAATAGAGCTGACTATGAGCATATCCAAACAAGCATCCTATCCTATGATACTCAAAACATATCCAAGCAAGAATAAATATGTTGATAGTGCTTCTGTATAATTTCGGTTTGTTACAATATTGTACATATAAACACTTTTATAGTTGTCCAAAATTGGTTGACTGTAAACATAATAAATGTTTATGTTGATTCATTTTGATACTGCAGATTCACACACATTTAGTCCAAATTCAGTTCCGCAATTTTGTTGTAACCTGTTATCAAATTTAATCGAAACAATGTTAATAATTCACAAAAGGTAATGGAATTAACTTGTTTTGTCTAAATGTCACCTGTCATTTCAGGGACCTACACAGCAAGCATGTACCAGATACAATGTTAGTAACATTTTAATTTTACTTTATCTTGCTTGTTACCATGTGTGACAGATCTGGTGGTCCACAGTATAGTATGTATGTCAGTAGTTTAAATTGATAGTCTATTAAACTGTTAACTATTATGAGACCCCCTAGGCTAACATAAGTGTGATAGTAAAAGGCATTTTTCTTATCAACGGAATGATAAAGAAGTGACCATAAAGCAGTAAATAAGATTAAAATGTATTTATTTCTATTGTATTTATACCTAGCAGTGCTTGTTGTTAAGTGGCATTCGTTGATAAGAACGTTAAATGAAATATTCTAATACTGTATTAATATCTTTTAAAACACCAACTATAGTGATAACAGCGTGTATTGTCAAAACACGGTTTCAATATGAAATGCCCTTTTTACCATTAAAATGTGTTGATAAGAGTACTGAGGTGATATTACCAATGAAATAAAACAAATACATTGTGTACACATGTGGTTGTGCAATAATGAGTACTATTTGTTTTAATGATAATACTGGTATTTTCTAATTTACCATTATTTTTGTATGTATTTTTTAATAAAGACATGATTTTGTATCTTCTGTATTACGATTAACGTCTCTCACATTAACAACAGCGCTAAAACAATAGAAATAATCTTCTTCTTCTTCTTGTGCACTTCATGTTTTAGGCAATTTCCGAGGCTAATTGGGGAACTTGGAGTAAATAGTAGATTCCTCTGTACAGGTTACCAATCTCGTAGCAGAGTAGACAAATGGTGGGGCTGCCACCTTACGGCCTTTTGTCCTGCCAGTTTTTCTGTTGGGGTTGTCTCCCTTAGCCGATAGGTTCCGGTATTTATGGGTGCCGGAAACTCGCCCCTCACCCCCTTCTTTCTGCTACATAACGTACATCCATTGCACGCCATGCATTGCCTAGGGGTCATGTGATTCATGTCTTCGTGGACGTAGAAGTAGGATTTTTTGGCAGAGGTTTTAAATTCAGTGAGCATTTCTCAGGGTTTTAAATGCTATACAGAAATCGGCATCCTGTATAACCCCCGACACTCTTTACCAGCCTTTGACCCCCCAATAGAAATAATAAATAATAAAATGTAATAATTCTGTCAGACTCAGATTATTTGCATGTAAGAACCAAATATAGAGATAATCTTTTTCTTACTAGTTAATACATTGGTTACAGTTTTGGGCAAGACTTTGTCATTTTCAAATCGACAGCCTTAACTGCAAGTTCAGCTCCCAGTTACATCAAGATACTTTTAGAGAGTTTTGGGGCTTTCATTTTCATTGGATTATGTAAAGTGACATTAATTTTGTATATTGTTACGCCGGTCTACTCGATCGTCGTAGGTACAGTGGAAACAAAATACAAGACACCAATTAAGTCACTAATCACACCTTTAATTGTTACAGTAAAACAGTTCGTAATTAACAATACAGTCTCTACAACAAATCAAATGAAAATTGCTCACCCGCAATAAAATGTCCACTAATATTAAAACTCAGTTGTATTACAATTATACCATCTGATTAGAAAACGCAACACCACTAATAACTACTTGAACGTATACAGTAATAACTCGAACCGCTCTGGAAATATATCGCAGCTGTACTCTCGAACTGCACTATCCAATATCTCGCATTGAACTGAAAACTAAGGCCGCTACCCCATGTATTTATAGTCACGCTCACACACCAGAAGCTTCCAAACTGCGTCTTATCTCTCATGTGAACTACGTAATTAACTACGGCCTTGACACAGGCCGAGCGCCCGAGTGAAGCCCGGCACAGTCGAGAAGATTCTCACAAAATGCGTCTAGTAGCATGTATACCACACGCTTACATTCTGGGTCTCTCTGGAACGTTCGATAAACATGTAGATTTTCTGTGACGTCGTAACACTGCCTCCTCCTTAAGCCTGTTCGTCCCGAACTGGCAAAGCGTCTCTAAAGTTGTACTTAGCCAGGCGATCTAGGTGGACAACCTTGAACTTTCGCTGTCCTTCCTGTTGAATCTGATAAACAACATCGTTAATTCTTTTTTTCACAGTGTAGGGTCCTTCCCAGTTAGACTTAAGCTTAGGTGAGCGACCACGATGGCGATTTGGATTGAACAACCAGACCTGATCTCCTTCTTGGAAACCCACACTATTGCTGCGAATGTCATACCGAGTTTTCATTTTATCACTGGCAATCTTCAGCCGTCCTCTTACCAAGCGATTCATTTCTCGCAGTTGGTTTTCTAATTGCGAGGAATAGTTCTGCGGCTCTTGGGACTGAGTCTCAGGTGATCCGAACATTAAGTCCCCAGGAAGACGAATCTCCTGCCCAAACACCAAATTTGCTGAAGTCATGCCAATTGTGTCGTGTACGAATGATCTAAACACCATGGCTGATCCAAGTTTGCTTGGTTCTCGTCAACAACCTCTTCCGTAACCTCATCTTCAGCCACTTTGCCCTCGGGCACTTCTATCAGCTCAGGAACAAGCAAGAGTTTTGTCTCGACACCCATAGTTGGCTTTCCAATCACTTCTTTTGTTGTTACACTTATTTGCATTTCCTCTGCTAGTTCTTCCTCCATTTCCGCTTGCAATAGGGAGGGTTCCTCTTGACCAGACCTGTTGACTTTTACTTCGACTAATGCCACTCGCTTAATCGAATGGTTGGTAGACCCTGTCATTTTAGCCATGCAAAGCTTTATCTTCTCTTGGGCAACCTTCAGGACATTCTCTCTTAAGTCCACAACGAATCCGTAGGCATTCATAATGTCCATTCCAAGAATCATTTCATCGACAATGTCTGCAACGAGCATTTGGTGGTTAAACTCGAGAAGACCCAGGCGTACACATACGTCTACCTTTCCTAGCACCTTGATGGGGGTTCCAGTCACAGTCTGTATTGTACAAGAGCTAATTAGAGGCTGGTGGTTGCTGACTAAGTCAGGGCGCACAATGGACACTGTAGCACCCGTGTCAACTGTAAATGATCTTCGTTTACCTTCCGCAAATCCATTAACGATCAGGTTTCCACTAATCTTATGTAGCGTGGAAACTGTGTGCTGTTCTGAAGCTTTACTTCTCCAATTGGTGCGATCACTCCCTTCTCTCGGGATTTTCTTCTCCCAACAGTCTACCTGTAGATGACCACGTTTCCCACAGTTGTAACACTTCGGCCTTCTGTTTTTGTCCTTTGGTTCGAAAGATCGTTGTGGTGCTGCTGACTTCTTAAACTGTTGTTTCTGATCGTCTCTTTATGCCGTCCGCTATGACGATACTGTGGTATTGGATCCGTTTGGCTACAACGTGATTGTATACTTTGATTAATGTAGGTCGCTGACTTGGCAGCTTCAAAACGGAGAGCATGAACAAGAGCATCTGATTTATTATCATGCCGAGCCATTCTTAACACTTGTAACTGACGATCTCTGATACCGTCAATAAACATAATGAGAGAAACCCACTTCCGGAAGTCCTCCGATTCTTCGGGATAAGCCAATCTCGTCAGTTGGTCGATATTCCCTTCAAACTCTTGAAGGCTCTCCCCTGAACGCTGTCGCCTCGCTTTAAGTTGTTCACAGTACACTTCGCACAAATGCTGGTCACCGTACCGTAATTCCAGAGCTTTAGTTAATTCTGCATAGACGTTCTGACTGTCAGATGGCACTTTGTGTATTACCTCTGCGGCAGGTCCTTTTAACGCAAGAATGAGTGAAAGGCCTTTCTCTTCTTCCATCCACTTATTTAAGCGAGCAGCAGCTTCAAATTGGCGATGATAAGTTGCCCAGTGGGTGCTTCCATTAAACGATGGGGCCTTTGCAAAAACTGACCCTACTTCAGTTAATAGCGTTCTTTGATTTCTCTGATATTTTGAATCTTCAAAGCTTGACATACTTGTTTTCATAGTTGACACAGATTTTTCTATTTCAGATATTCTGTCAACTTGTTTATTCAGCTCAATGATAAGTTGCCCAGTGGGTGCTTCCATTAAACGATGGGGCCTTTGCAAAAACTGACCCTACTTCAGTTAATAGCGTTCTTTGATTTCTCTGATATTTTGAATCTTCAAAGCTTGACATACTTGTTTTCATAGTTGACACAGATTTTTCTATTTCAGATATTCTGTCAACTTGTTTATTCAGCTCACCTTATAACGGGGCGAATTTTGCAGTACTATGTTCTTGCATCTGTTTCTGCTCCTGTATTAATGCTGTGATGTCTTCTGCTTCCTGCTTACGTTTTTCATCCTGTCGTTTTTCCGTCTGCAACAGCAGCGCCTGTAAATTTTCCATCATCTGACTGGCATCCATTGTTTATCGATTAATTACGAATTACCTCTTCTTGTACAAACTGTCCACTGTTAACCGTTCTATCCCAGTTATGACACCACTGTTACGATGGTCTACTCGATCATCGTAGGTACAGTGGAAACAAAATAAGTACAAGACACCAATTAAGTCACTAATCACACCTTTAATTGTTACAGTAAAACAGTTCGTAATTAACAATACAGTCTCTACAACAAATCAAATGAAAATTGTTCACCCGCAATAAAATGTCCACTAATATTAAAACTCAATTGTATTACAATTATACTGTCTGATTAGAAAACGCAACACCACTAATAACTACTTGAACGTATACAGTAATAACTCGAACCGCTCTGGAAATATATCGCAGCTGTACTCTCGAACCGCACTATCCAATATCTCGCATTGAACTGAAAACTAAGGCCACTACCCCATGTATTTATAGTCACGCTCACACACCAGAAGCTTCCAAACTGCGTCTTATCTCTCGTGTGAACTACGTAATTAACTACGGCCTTGACACAGGCCGAGCGCCCGAGTGAAGCCCGGCACAGTCGAGAAGATTCTCACAAAATGCGTCTAGTAGCATGTATACCACACGCTTACATTCTGGATCTCTCTGGAACGTTCGATAAACACGTAGATTGTTCTGTGACGTCATAACAATATGTTTTTGCGAAACGTATGTGTAAGTTAATATTTTTTTTTTGTGGTTTGTTTTGAAAAACACTTTTGTGAAATGATGAAGATTATTAATAAAAATAAAACCAAAATAAATTTCTGAAGTATGGGCAATTTAAATTGTGAAGTATGACCACGTACTTTTAGAGAGTTTTAGGGCTTTTGTCTTCATAATATGTAAGGTGACATTAATTTTGTAATGTTTTCATGAAACGTATGCAAGTTAAATATTTTTTTGTCATTTTGTTTTGAATGGCACTTTTGTGAAACGATAAGATTATTAATACAGATCAAACAAAAATAAATTACAGAAGTATGGGCAATTTAAATTATGAATTATGGGCAAGTTTCGTTAGTGAATTGAAACTGTAATCTGTAAGAATTAGCTAGTTACTTTTTTAAACCTTTAATATGTATTTCTCGTCTTGTTAGTTATATTTTCAGAACTAATTGACTTTGTTAGAAGTATAGTGTACATTGTAAACAATATTGTATCAATATTGTAGTGTTATTCCTATATTAGTTTCTTATTCACTTTTTATAATGTAAACCATTATAGAACAAGTGAGTATAGAACTTGAAAATTCAGTGAAGGATGATTTTATGATTTTTATTTTTGTAACAGACATTTAAAAAAGGGATATTAATTTATTATTAAATTTTATTGTGGTGTCGACAAGAAAATTATTTGAAAATTAAGTTTAGAATTATTTATTATTGCTGCCTTAATTGAAGTAAAATATATTCAGGAAAGTTTGCCTTCCTTTGCAGTTATAAATACAGCAATGTACAAACTGTTTTCTTTGTGATGTTACATGTATGGAATAAAAAACAAAAGGTATAAATTAAATATATTTAAACATTTAGTTATCGTTGTTGTCAATTACTACCGATGAAGCTTTTGATTGTCAATAGGAGGAGCTAGTAGCAAAAAAGACTGCTTTTAATTGTTAAAATATTATTGTAATTGTTATCTTTATAAAGTAATATATGTATATATACAGTCATGTTAATAAATCGGTGTCATTTGTTGATACAGTGATTGTGTTTGTGTGTGTATTCCTTGTACTGTGCCTTGCATCCTGTAATTGTTCCTGTGTTACTGTTGAAGATTTACAAATTGTATATACCTCTGCAATCTTATATTACAAACAGATACCAAGTTGCAGTTTCACACCCTAATAATAGGGGCTTAGGAAAGAAAATATTAACAACAGTGATTCTTATTTGTCGGGTTAGTGGTAAACCTACCCAAGCCGATTCATGTGAATTTATGGAAAATTGAAATTAAAGGATTTCAAGTCCCTTGAGGGTTTTTTTTTGCCATCTAAGGACCCCATGCCAATTTTAATTCTTTGTTCTTTGCTTTTTCTCCAATATTCTTTCATCTTTTCACAGTCTCTTCTTCTTCCTGTATTCAGTCCATTTTGAACCTGCGTTTTTCTCTCTCCTACCCTGGACTCGTTCCATTTTTAACTTTTGTGGAAAAAACTTCTCTTTCAATTGCTTCTTTTGCGTGTATATTATTTTTTTCTAAATCCTTTCAGACTTCTTTAATTCAACTTGATGTTGACTTTGTTAACCTTGTCAACAACAACCTGTAACCTTTGTTAACAACAACAAGATCTGCTTTGTTAACCTATTGTCGTCCAAAGGTTAATTTTTATTATTAATAGTTTTTTCATTGTTTATGTAGCTGTTAAAAAATATAAAGACAAAGAGAAATGTGTACAAAATGTCAGTTTTGAAACATAATTAAAAGACTTGGTTTTGTGTAGTTTTACCACTAACCCCTCGATATATGTATTCTCTACTTTTTGAAAAACTGATTTAACTAAACAAAAAAGTGCAAGTATAAAAATGATTGTGCCCATCTGGCAGATTTAAAGTTAATGGAGTTAGAGGTCTTTTATTTATAAATGGAGATAGAAACATTAATAATAATAATAACTGCTCCTTTTTGTACCACGGAAATAGCTTGGGAATTTCAGGTAGGATAACCTGCCAGCTTCAGCCACACATTATCCTGGGTTATTCAAATTAAGTTCCGGGCTGTAAGGCCGGCCTGTGGTCTCCTATAAATTAACCTTCTGACAGATGTTATCAGATGTTTTGGCCTCACCTCTGGAGGCCATCTTCAGTGAAACGGTTTTGAAACAACTGACAAGGTGTGTGTCAGTATAAAACCACAGCCTTTGCTAGAGTACTGTCATGCACATATTCCAGAGGTGAGGCCGAAACGTCTGAGGATAACATCTATCAGCAGGTTAATTATAGTAGACCACGGCCTCACAGCCCGAACTTATTTTGAATAATTATGATGCCAGCCGTGAAAACCTAAGAAGTGTTATCCTAAGTATTTCCATAGGCTGAGTCAATCAGGGAGCTGAAAACCCCACCTTGATTTAACAGTGCTGGCAATGAATCAAACCAGGACCTCTTGAATTAGTAGCCAGGTGCAGTACTTACTGGTATACAAAACCTCCCTACGTTTGTAATATGAGTGGGAATATTAAAACAACCAGCCACTTCCAACAATAAATTATATTAGTAAATATGTACAAAATTGATTACACAAGACATACACATACTAGAAATACACATTTCATATTATATCATTGTAGTTTCACAGGGTATTGCCTGTGACTGAGGTGTTCATTGTCTCTGAGACAGACCATTTCAGCTGCATTGTTTTGTGCAATCCTGTGTGCCATTTCTGGTTGTTTCGATTAGATTCTCAGCAATTCAAGACTTCCAGATAGGACTCGGGTAACCAGAAGATTACCCGATAGGGCTCAGAGCCAATGAACAACTCATTAAGAGCTGCAACATGGGAAAATTACAATACATTGTACCCATGGAAACATCAGGAATATTATAGACTTTGATGTTTTTTTATTTTAATTTTGTACAACTCTTAACTGCACATACAGTTTCCCTAGCAATTTATTGAATAAATTTTATATAAAGTTTTGTAACTTGTTTCTTATTTAACATCATGGAAAATGTCATAACAGTATTTTGGAAATGCAACTCTTTTCATTAACAAACATAAGCAAAAGCTAAAATAACATGAAATACTGATACGAAAAGATCACAAAATCGAATAAGTGTGACAATTAAAATAATAATATGACATTAACTAGCACTACTAGTAGGTTCATATGTCACTAACATTCACAATTCTAACACCTTGATCAGTGCAGACAGTATCTAATTTTTATTCTCACAATAAAAATTAAAATAGTATTTATTTTACTTGGATTACTAAGTGTGTGTTTTGTTTATTATTTCTTATTAATCACTAGTTTTCTCCAAGCGTGTTGCAATCTGTACTTGTTTAAATGCTGATGTAGATTATGTGACAGCTTAATGTTTTATATTTTCTATAAAAATAAGTTACAAGTTTTAGCTTAAATGTAGTTCTAATTCACCATATTTTCAGTAAGTCTTACAACACACTTCTCTGAATGTTTTGTATAATGTTTTCAGGTTGATATGTTTAAGAGTAATTCTTTGTGATATACCTGAACTACAGTGTTATTATGCTGGTATTACAATAAGGCAGCAGTTCCTTTCTTTAATTTCTTCCGTTTATGTACAGATTCGAATCAACGTGTGGTTTCTTCAAAAGTTTAATTTAACTAACATAATGTTTTCTTCTCACTATTTTGATTTGTTCATTCTAACAGATCATTATATGTTAAACTAGTACAACATAATCTGTATTACAAAGGTTTTTAAAAATATATAAACACTTGGTATGTTTCACAGATTTTATTTAACTCTGACAGCTGTTTCGACTTCTTAAGCCATTGTCAAAGAGATGAATGAAGACTAAACACAGGATGTAAGGTGGACATCTGTTTAGGGCATGTATTGGAAGAACTTGTGTGAGGGGTGATGATGGAGAGGGGGGTGCAGGAGCAAAATATAAAATTATACTGAATGCAAAATATAAAATTATATTTCAGATTATATTTAGTTTTTACAGACACTTGACCTTTCCTTAGCTCCTGCACCCCCCTCTCCATCATCACTCCTCACACATGTTCCAATACGTGCCCCAAACAGATGTCCACCTTACATCCTGTGTTTAGTCTTCATTTATCTCTTTGACAATGGCTTAAGAAGTTGAAACAGCTGTCAGAGTTAAATAAAATCTGTGAAACGTACCAAGTGTTAATATATTTTTAAAAACCTTTGTATTAATATGTTTCACCAAGTGCCCAACGAGTCATCAATTAATAATCTGTATTGACCAAGTCCTCACAAATATTTGGCTTGTATGCACTTTCATACATTTTGATTTATGTTTCAACTGCATTATAATATAATTTGTAACTACTAAAATTCTTTAACATCCCATTAATTGGACATTTAAATTTGCTTTCTCTGTGTTTTTAGATAATGTATACTATTACCCTATTACAGTACAATTGTACAGTTATACATGTATGACATAACTGTTACTGCTTAACACTAATCATAAATCATACAGTAGAGTTCAAGTGTGGCCTGTTTCTACTGATACTTGTTACCAGCAGTACAACATCCATAATTTTATTATTGCATTTCATGCAATAGGTCCAATACAGAACATCTCACAACAGAATAGTACTCATAGCTGATGTTTTCACGCTACATGCACAGCGCAATTATCATATGATATATGTTCAGCTACAGTGGCAGTTCATGATTCTGACAGTTGGGAGTTCAATGTCTAAATGTTTCTAGTGAAGTAAGAGTAATTTACCCCATTCTAAATATAACACATGGACTGGGTTGCACCGTTGAGAAATATCTGTTGTATTAGTAGTATTAGGTTGTGTTTGTCCTATCTGTAAATTATTCTAAAAAATATATAGTTAAAATCAGGGTTTGATTTCAGGGGGAATGCACCGCATCGGCGTTCCAGAACTTCTTGGATCCAAAAATAAATTATAAAAAAAAATATATGAAAAGAAAAACCTAATTATTACATAAATTTACTACTACTTCTTAAATTGTGCCCCTCATCAACCCTACTACAAAACTAGACATTTGTCAAAATCAAACACTAGCACTAATTTTTATCTTGACTACTATCATTCATTTTTTTTTTTTTTGCAGAATCGCAATGTTGGTCAGGGTTTTCCCAACGAAATACTGAAAATTACAGCTTCTTTATTTGAAAGCAGAAAATCAGTACCAAGCCCCCATTATTCTATGGCCATGAAAGTAGTACAAAACGTAACTCTTTTCTGAGTTCTGCTTCAAAAAAAGGAAGTAGGAAAAACAATAATCCCGTAGACCCTGAAAAATTTTACGAGGGATTGAAAAAATCAATTGAAAACAGACTGCTTAATGAACAAGATCTCGAGGTAATAGAAAATATAAGATTGTGTCTATACAACTTCTGAACTGATGCGTTCTGGCACCTATAATTTTAGAAATCAACCACTGGTTAAAATAGTAGGATAGATAAATGCCTACCTTATTTTGGAATCACATATTTTGTAGATAAATTGTTCAAGACCCAGTTGGTACACTGCTCCCAGCATCTTAAACTTCCTGTTGAACTGTTTATTTTGAAGCTGTTAAAAAATGTTTATTAAAAAATCCATCCTTCTTTGCTTTTTAGCACAAAATTTATTGATAATAATTTCAATGAAACCTACAAAGTTGGTGAAAAAATTCTTTCTCCATTGTCAGTATAGCACTATTTTATTTGATTTTAAAACTTACACATTTTCATTGCAGAATGTATGAAGTAGAGAAATCTGATGTAAAACTGAAAGTAAACGGGCAAATCATATGGCAAAAATCATAATGATGGTGGTATGAAAATGTTCAAATTCCCGGTCAGAGCGGTTCAACCTTTGTCGGAATCTATTCTTCTCTGTCGGTAAGCTGGAATGATAGCGACAGTTCAATTTAATTTTTTGTACAGTGAGTTCTTCCTCTAAAGCTCTCTACATACACTAGGAGGTGCTGAGAGCTACTTTGCACCTCAAGCAGTAGTAGCAAGCAATTCACTAATAATGTGAATCGATTATTATTGGCCAGTCAACAAGATTAATCTCACAAATCTCATTATTTCAGAACCAAAACAAATCCTTAAAAATATTTAAATTATTTAGGGGTTCAATGAACCATTTAACCTTATGGAAGAGCCGCCACTGTTCAGGTACCACACTTTTCTACTGTATAAAATTTAAAATTCACATAATGTGGCCTACTTCAAACTTGGAAGTTGTAAACTAAACCTCTACAAAAAGTCAAGCCAGTTTGACAATCAAGGTGTTAGCTTGTGAGTTATACCAAACTAAACTAACAGATTTTCATAATTTATAATATTAACATGACTGTTTAATCTACCAGTGGTTATTCTATAAAACATTAATATATATTAATGTATATATTAATTAAAAACACATTTATGTGAAACACAGATGTTTCATTTAGAGGACTGCTCTATATGATTAAGTGGTGACTTGAGCAGTGAGTGCTAAGCAGAGAAGGCAACTTGACAAGGTTAACACTTAGGGTGCCGATCACGTCAACTGACGTGGTGAAGAAACTTTCATAGAGTTCTGATCACATCATTTGGTGTGGTGACAAAACTTCTATAGAGTGCCGATCATGTAATTTGACATGACATAGTTTTACATTTCTTTAAATACGGGATCAGTTCTAATGATGTCGTTTTTTCTGTTCGCATAACGTTTGTTAGTGTTCTTGAAATTGCCAACTCAACTGAACCAAACTAAAACTACGAAGAAATTTACACAAAAATTTCCAATCGCTATGTGTAAAGACCCATGCTTCAAAGTTTTTCATCCAAAAAAAAAATTACACCAACTAATATTAGTGATAGATTTTCTTACGTTTTGTGTTTCAATAGTGAAATGTACTACTGTACTTCTAGATAATTTAAAGTGATTTTATAATATTTTTAGTGTGCTATAACAGTTTTGACAACTTTTTTTTAAAATAAAAATTGAGCATAAAAAAGTAAAGTTTCGTTGAAAGTGTTTATATAAAACAATAAAACTTCATACTTCATTATGAAGAGGAAGGTTCGATGTTTAAAATAAAGTAAGTACCATTTTTCTAGGTTATGGTATAGTTTCACAAGTATTTTTAGAATTTATAGGCCGGCACTCTATAGAAGTATTTTTCGTCAGCAGCTGGCACTCTGTAGACGTTTTGTGCTGAAATGTCCGACACACAAAGTGTTACGATATGGTCAACAAAATATAGTGGAAACTGAAGTGG
The DNA here is from genome assembly GCA_034769895.1 of Magicicada septendecula. Classification (NCBI taxonomy): domain Eukaryota; kingdom Metazoa; phylum Arthropoda; class Insecta; order Hemiptera; family Cicadidae; genus Magicicada; species Magicicada septendecula. Next base: position 47,881,639 of record CM068370.1, on the reverse strand, counting down.
ACAGATCACATTTTTAGTGAAGAGGTGCTGGTTAGACCAGGTATTGAGAGGAGTCTGTGGGCGAGTATACTGCACGTTGAAAGACTGGTATCAAATCACTAATGAACAATAGCCCACATCAATACTGTCTGTTAGCCTATAATGTAGTCGTCCCAGCAAGAGCCTCTCCGCAGCAACAATCCTCCATTGTTGGTCTTGGCAGGTACCATATATTATGTCCATGTGATACCTGGAAGTGATCACATGGACATATGGTACGTCTAGGCCTAAGTTTCAAAAATAAGCTGGCGATGCAGCAATGAACTGTAGATTGTTATTTTTTACTATCAATCTGCACAGCCTAAAGTTTTCTGTTGGGCTATTTATCATTAATAATTTCATGATGGTTTAAGAACCAAAACATGTCACCAAATGCATATAATATTGTGCTATAACAAAACCGTGTGTTTTAAATAACTACTAACAAATACAGTGTAAACATAACTTTTTAAACATCAGATCTTTTCTGTTGAATTCAAGACATCCATGACATGTCTTGAAGAAAGACAAGTCTGAGAAGATCACAATTGTTTTTAAAAACTACTCCACAAGCTAGTCTTTGAAATTTATAGGTGGGCCATATTAATATATTTATCGCACTATACACATGTTATAGTTTCATAATATGTGTATAACAAAATCTACAGTATAAATCATATACTTCGAGGATTTGTCTCGTGCAAAACATACACTCTGTACAGATACGTAAGCTGTTCTGTGAATATCAGTAGCAAAGTGGTGTGTGGAGCCATTCGCAAGTAATAAGGTAAGAAACCTTTCCACAAACTTGGAAATCCCTCTTTCTTTACAGTCTTTCTCCAGACATCAAATATTCCTGAATACATTGTCATTTCTCCAAATGAACTCATTGCTTGTAGCCTACAACAATGAATGCAATGTAACACAATATATTTGTCTTATACAGTGTCTCCATTATTAGAACAGACTCAAATCTGGAATCAGTAACAGAAACAAATAAGATACAAAAAATATTACGCTTACCTTGTTTTTGCAATGTCTATTGGGTTAGAGACGATAGTGTACACAAGTCCGGCTACCACACTGCTCAAAAAGTAGCATGTCATATTGTCTTCTAAAATTTCTAAAAAAAAATCAACCTTACTAAGAAAAAACAATTATGGCAGACTCAAATAACCGAGATTGGTAGACTACAGTGGCAGCTCGTCCATAAGGTTCAATGGTTCAGTGAACCCCCTAAATAATTTAAATATGTTTAAGGATTTGTTGAGATAATTGTTTCATATTTAAATAACAAGATTAGTGTGATTAATCTTGTTGACTGAACAGTAGTGGGTTCACGTAGTAGGTGAATTGCTCGCTACTATCGCTTGGAGGTGCAAAACAGTTCTCAGCACCTCCTGGACTGTGTAGACAGCGTTAGCTTTGGAGGGAAATCAGTATATGCAAAATTACATTCAACAGTCGCTAAACCCGAATTTTAGCAATAAAGATGAATAATTCCGATGAGGGCTGAACTGCACTGACCGCGAATTTTAACATTTTCATAATACCGCCATTCGCCATTATTATGATTTTTACTACATGATTTGTCAGTTTTGTGTCAGATTTCTCTATTTCATTTAGAATGCAATGGAAATGTGTGCAGTAAAGTCTTAAAGTCAAATAGTGAAGTAATTGTATTCCGAAAATAAAGTGTGTTTAATGTAGTTATTAAATAATTGTATTAACATTAAACCGATCGAAGTGTATATAACCTTCAAAGTGTTTGCGGGTATTTTTGTGTGTTAAGTGTTCAGGTATTTCTTATTTTTGTTTTCAGTTCATTGATTTGGTAAAATGAATAGTGTTAAATCTATTTTAAAAACAAATTTTTCTTCTCTCTCTCTCTCTCTCTCTCTCTCTCTCTCTCTCTCTCTCTCTCTCTCTCTCTTTCTACCTCTCTATTAACGATAAATGCAAAATTAAGGAACTAGGTAGGCTGGTTCCCATTTTAAATATTAAACAGAAATTTTTAACTATATATTTTTAGAATAATTTACAAACAGCATAAGCACAACTTAATATTAGACCTACTAAAAATTGTCAAGAGTTATGTCTTCATGTTGCAACCCACCCCGTGTGTTATTTGGAATGGGATAATTGCTCTTATCTTAGTAGAAACATCAGACATTGTCAATTTATTCATGTTTAACGTACCGAGTCACTATATGGTTAATATAATTAAATTACCTTATTCGGTCCACCTTAGTGACACTAGCTGCTGTCGGTTAATGACGCGTTTCGGGATAAAATCCCATCTTCAGATACACAATTATCAAACTTTAAATGTTACCACAATTACCACAAAAAATATACAGAAAGCACACTTACACAGATACGGTTATACATGCTAAGTCATTTCATCCTCCGGCCCAAAAAATGGCTGCATTTAACAGCTTTATTGACAGATTACTTAGTGTTCCCCTTAATAACGAAGACTATGATCAAGAAGTAAATATTATAAAACAAATAGCTCTAAATAATGGTTATAGGCCAGTAATAGTCGATAAAATGATAGTGAAACATAAAAAACGTTTAGAAAATAAAAATACCAATATTATTAACCAACATAATAAAAACCATAAAAAATTCATTTCAGCTAATTATACTGGCTTGTTGCCAAATATTTTAAAATCTGTTTTTAAAAGTAAAGGTTATACTATTTCATTCAAAACCTGTAATAATTTAAAAAATTCTTTCAAAACTAAAATAAATATTCCTTTAAAAAATAAATCAGGTGTCTATAAAATTAAATGCGATAATTGTGCAGCATTCTACATTGGCCAATCCGGCAGAGATTTTTACACAAGATTTTTAGAGCACATTCCAAAAACAAATAATAATAATTCCAGTTATGCACAACATTTAATAGAAAATGATCATAGTTATACTAGTTTCGAAAATAATTTCGTGGCGTTGCATACTTGCAAGAAGGGTAAATTAATGGATAGTCTAGAGGAGTTCGAAATATACAAAACTACAAAAAACGCAATGACCAAAAATAACATATTAAACGATCAAATGAACTTCGGTTCTAATAACCTGTTTGACACTGCTATACGGTTAAATGATAAGTATAGCCAGTTGTGAGGACGTCGTAATACAGCGTGCATGCATGCGGACACTCCAAGCGATTCTGTTGTTACGTTTTTGTTTACATATATTTTATTTAAAAGATTTTAATATTTTAAAATTATGACAAACCACAAATTGTGGTAACATTTAAAGTTTGATAATTGTGTATCTGAAGATGGGATTTTATCCCGAAACGCGTCATTAACCGACAGCAGCTAGTGTCACTAAGGTAGACCGAATAAGGTAATTTAATTATATTAATCAGACATTGAACCCCCAACTGTCAGAACCACTAGCCGCCACTGTAGACTACCTACGAGAGTAGGAATTTTAGCATATAAGGAATTGCAAATAACAGCAATACGAAACCATATTTACGGATATATACTTACTACATACTGACAATAATTTCTAATCTTTATTATCACGATTATAAATTAAGTGTTTAAAAAATATTGAATTAGTCAATATATTTTTAATTAAAAATTGTTACAAAGATTCTAATTTGATTTTAATAACGTTTCATATTTTTTATAGGTTTGAACGTAACTGTACTAATGTGGTGAAGACCCTGGCCAACTCTGTTCGGATGAAATTACAAACTAAATACTGTACTTGATTTTATTCAAAATGTCACTGTGAAAGAATTTATAACCAAAAATAATATGCATAACAATGGTACTTTACAATGTAGTCTGATTGCTTAAATGGACCAGAAAAACATGTTCCAAACTTTAGATAACTTTTATAAAAATGGACTACTTGTAAAATGCTACATTTGATTCACTGTTCTAATTTGACAGCAAATTGCAGTAACATGGAAGTACGTTGCGGCGGCTGATGATAGAGTTACAAGGTTACACAACCCCCAGAAGAAAGTGGCTTCTTAATGATACTGTTACGACATTACACAGCATGCTGGGTGTTTCTCGGCTATTCCAGCGGAGCCCGGCTGTAATGTGTGTGTGCGCACATATTGCTGCTACTTTGAGATGAAGGACAATTATGTGACACTTGTCACGCGTCCGCAATGAGACTTTTCCAGACCATACCGGTGCTGTGTTCGAGGCCACAAACAATTATGTTCTAGTGTTTTCTAGTAGGCGCCTATTAGCGAATATTCTGGAACCTCAGCGGGGTATAAATACAAGTATTCACCGATGCTCAGTTCAGTTTTGAGTTGTGATTTATTCGAATGCGGTTCATAGTATTGTGGCGAAGTGTTATGTGTTTTATAATTGTGCGGTACAGTTGTGTTTTAGACTCATTGACAATATTATTGTGTGTGAACAATTTTTATTTGATTTGTTGTAATAGACGATCTTGTTGATTACAAACTGTTTAATTGTGAAAATTAAAGCTGGTAATTAGAAACTTAATTGGTGTCTTGTATTTTGTTTTCCACTGTACCATACGATGATCAGTGGACCAATAGCAATATGTATTATTTACAAAATAAATAATGTTTAAAACTTTACAAATACAAAACTACTGTATTTTTAGAAAAAAAAAATTATAGGCCTACAGGTTTTGTAAAACATATTTGGACGATAAATTGTAACTAACCCAGTTGTTCATCATAAGCTACACGCTACTAGAAAGGTTTGCAAGTTCCAGGCAAACCGGCATTCGTGATGTCACTTATGGAGCTTTTACACTGACAAACCAACGTGTAGTTTCAATTGTCATGGCATAGGACAATTAACGTGGAATGAAAATCTTTGCTTGATTTTCAACTACCTGCATGTAAATATTGGACTGACGGCTCTTATACATCCGTAATTTGTTTGGTAGGAACAGTAATATTTTAGTTATGCTATACGACTGCAGAAGGAAAACAATGTTACTTTGTAAACACGTGTATTTCGAGCGAAACCATCGTATGTTCTTTACGCTGTACTGTGTTGTGACATGCACTGAGTATTTTGTTTTGTTAGTTTTGTGGTTTAGTATATTAGATTCGCGTAAATATCTTCAAAAGATGAAATTTATGAACTTCCGAATAATACTCATGTGCATAAATATTGATGTGAAAAAAATTTAAGGCTTATGGAAATGGCATAATCTGGATGACTTCAGTGGAATACATTTAACATGTTATTGGACACATATCATATAAACGAGGATTTAAGCTTTCAGGCAGTATATATTGTTATGACGGTCTACTTGATCATCGTAGGTACAGTGGAAACAAAATACAAGACACCAATTAAGTCACTAATCACCAGCTTTAATTTTCACAGTGAAACAGTTCGTAATTAACAACACAGTCTCTTACAACAAAATCAAATAAAAATTGCTCACACGCAATAAAATGTTCACTAATATTAAACACAATTGTATTACAATTATCCCGCCCTATTATTAAGCACTTCACTAATAACCACTTGAACGCACACAGTAATATCGCTTGTAATCGGCAGCAATAACTCAACCGAGCGTCCCTGAGTAATTGTATTTATAGCCCGCTGAAAATCTAAACGATTCCACATACTACGTATTACCTCTAAACTACAACGTAATTGATTGCAGCCTTGACACAGTGTCAGCGGCCACGTGAATTCTGGCACCGTCTAGCAAATGCGTCGACAAGCATGTACACCACACGCATTAGATTCCGGACCCCTCTGGAACATTCGATAAACACGTAGATTGTCCTGTGATGTCATAACACTTCCCCCTCCTTAAGCCTGTTCGTCCCGAACTGGCAAACTGTCTCTGAAGTAATACTTAGCTATGTGATCTAGGTGGACGACCTTGAACTTTCACTGTCCTTCCTGTTGAATCCGATAAACAACATCGTTGATTCTTTTTTTCACAGTATAGGGTCCTTCCCAGTTAGTTTGCAACTTAGGTAAGGGACCATGACGGTGCTTTGGGTTGAACAACCAGACCTGATCTCCTTCTTGGAAACCCACACTATTGCTGCGAATGTCATACCGAGTTTTCATTTTATCACTGGCAATCTTCAGCCGTCCTCTTATCAAACGATTCATTTCTCGCAGTTGGTTTTCTAATTGCGAGGAATAGTTCTGTGGCTCTTGGGACTGAGCCTTAGGTGATCCGAACATCAAGTCCCCAGGAAGATGAATCTCCCACCCAAACACCAATTTTGCTGGAGTCATGTCTGTTATATCGTGTACTGATGCTCGTCAACAACCTTCGAAAGATGTTGCTCAAGTGTCCTATTAAATCTCTCAATCATCCCGTCAGACTGAGGATGCAGAGGCATTGTCCTGGTCTTTCGAATTCTGAGTAGAATTCTTTAAACACTCCTGATTAGAAATTTCTCCCTTGATCCGTATGGATTTCCATAGCGGCTCCATAACGACAACAGAAGTTGTGAACTAACTCCTTTGCCACAGTGGTAACCTCCTGATTAGGAATTGCGTAGGCTTCCACCCACTTAGTAAAGTAGTCCCCTACAACCATGATGTACCGGTTTCCATCGTCAGTAACTGGGAATGGTCCAGCAATGTCTATGGCACTTCTCTCGAAAGGCAATCCAACGATATACTGTCTCATTTTACCCCTGCTTCTGGTTTGTAGGCCCTTGCTTGCAGCACATATTTCACATGTCCGAACCCATTCCTCTACGTCATGGCGAAAATGAAGCCAATAGAATCGCTTCCGTATTTTGTCAAGGGTTTTGTTAACGCCAAGATGGCCTCCAGATGTCCCATCATGCATCTCCTTCAAAACAGACTGCTCTTTACTTCGGGGAACTATCAACTGCATGACCACGTCTCGTCCATCTGCACTTTCCCAAGCCATTTTTAGCAATCCGTTCTCTAAGGTAAGGGATTCCCATTGTGGCCAGTAGCCCTTCAGCACTTCCGAACCATGGCAGACATCTTGCCAATCTGGGCAGCGACCTTCCTCTTTTGCTGTCAAGATCGGTCCAATGTCTTCATCAGTCATCTGTTCTTGTCGACAATCTTGTGTCGTCCAGCCGTCTGCCACAAAATCTACAGTGATGGCTTGAACATGTTCGCTGGTGTTTTGTTCTTCCTTTCTGTGGCAATGTCGGCAGTCTTCCGGGCATGGTCTTTGTGATAAGCCATCCGCATTACCATGCAGGCACCCTCGCCGATGTTGCACCTTGAAGTTGTGCTCTTGCAGATGTTTGAGCTACCTTGCCAACTGCCCTTCCAGATTTTTAAATCTCAAGAGCCATGCAAGTGCGGCATGGTCGGAGCATAGTGAAAACTCCCTTCCATAGAGGTATTTATGGAAGTGCTCCAATGCTCGGACGATTGCCAGCAACTCTCTCCTTGTAACGCAATAATTTCTCTCTGGTTTAGAAAGTGTCTTGCTGTAATACGCTATTACTCGTTCTTCACTGTTTTGCACTTGAGACAAAACTGCTCCTAGACCAGTTTTGCTTGCGTATGTGTCTACGATGTACTTCCCTTCGGAAGCTGGGAAAACGAGAATTGGGTTCGAGCATAATGCAATTTTCAAAGTCCTAAATGCTTGATCACACTCTCTCGACCTCTGGAAGTTTCGTTTATTTTCCGTTAGCTCATGTAGTGGTTTAGCAATACTAGCGAAGCCTTTCACAAAACGTCGGTCATATGAGCATAACCCTAGGAAACTTCGAACTTCGTGTTTACTCTTCGGAACTGGCCAGTCTCTTACGGTGTCTACTTTATTAGGATCCATGCTAACACCCAATGCCGAAACCAGATGGCCCAGATACTGTACTTCCTTCTGGAATAGAGAACACTTCTTTGGGCTCAGCTTCAGTTGCGCACCGTGAATTCTAATTAGAACCTCCTTAAGGTTTTCCAAATGGTCTTCAAAAGTCTTCCTGATCACTATGACATCGTCTAAGTAAACAAGGCAAGTTTTCCACGTCAGGGCTCGGAGTACCAGGTCCATCAATCTTTCAAATGTCCAATGTGCATTACAGAGTCCAAGTGACATGATGTTAAATTGGAATAAGCCACTTGGGATCAAGAAAGCAGTCTTTTCCTTGTGTTCATGATGAAGACCCACTTGCCAATATCCACTCTTCAGGTCCAATGTGGAAAACCACTGTGCTCTGGACAACGTGAGGTAATGGATAGCAGTCTTTCTTTGTAACGTCATTTACCCTCCAGTAGTCTATGCAGAACCGCAATCCACCATCCTTCTTCACTACCAACACTACCGGAGAAGACCAAGCACTTGACGAAGGCTTGATTATTCCCTCTGTCAACATATCCTGTACTAACCGAGACATTTCCTCTTCCTTAGAAAATGGAGGCCTTCGAGGAGGTTGGCGTATCGGCGTTGTGTCCCCGGTATTGATGCGATGTTGTACAAGAGAGGTTCTTCCCAGTGACTGTCCCCGAACTGCAAAAGAATCTTTGAATTCATGTAAAAACCGTCTGAGTTCTTTTACCTCACCACTTGAGAGATCGTTAGAAGATCTGTTCAATAATTCCTGCAGTTCCTCTGGTAATTTGAAATTATCTGAAGCACTGGATCTTTGTTGCGTCATTCCGGCTACCCAGGCCACAGGAGTCAATTTACCTAGGAGCGTATTGCTTTGTAAAGTGACAGCTTGATCCAAAATATTCGCCACTCTAATAGGTACATTTCAGGTTTCGTCAGGTTTTACTAAACTTCTGGCAATTAGTATGCCTGGTGTGCTGACTACCTGGGGCTTGAATATAGAGCACTGGTTGCCCGTAGTATCTACATCGGTTCTAACCATGATGATCTTTTCGGAGTTTGGCGGAACAGTTATGGCCACTTGGTTTATGATGTCCATCAATTTTTCTGATGTAGTCATTGTGAAGAGGATTACCTCTTCTCCTCCGATTCTCAAGACATTGTTTTTGAAGTCGACTATGAATCCGTATGCGTTCATAACGTCCACACCAAGAATTGCTTCATCCACAATGTCTGCATTAAGTATCTGATGATTAAACTCAAGTCAACCGAGGCGTAGGTGTATCTCCACTTTTCCATACACTTTTACAGGCCTTCCAGTAGCTGTTCACAAGCTGCAAGAGCACCAGATTGGCTTGAGAACTTTCACCACATCGGAGCGCACAACAGAAACTGTTGCGCCTGTGTCAACAGTAATCGAGGTTGGCCTTTCTTGAACAAATCCGGTAACTACCAAGCTCCCGCTGTTTTTCTGAAGTGTAGAAATTGCGTATTGTCTAGGGGCTTCGTTCCTCCAGTTAGTCAGCACACGCCCCGTTGTACCAACTACTGCTCGTTTCCCTGCTGCTGAACTCTAACCCGACAATCCCGTTGTAGATGTCCAGGTTTCCCACATCGGTAACATTTCAGTCTTCCATCCTTTCTTACTTTAATCTGTAGCGCCGACTGTCGAGTCTCTGTTCCTTGTTCTTCTTCCTCATCATCAGTGCCGTCATGATCTTTTAGTGCACGCACTTTATGACTTGTCCAACCAGATGCTGATTTGGCGGGCTCAAATTGCAAAGCATGTACCAGGACGTCCGCACTGTTCTGGTGTCTTGCCATTCATAACACTTGCTGTAGTTCGTTATCTCGGACACCAGCAGTAAATGTCTGCATTGCAAAACTTGTTCGAAAATCTTCTGGTGGTTCAGGATAGGCCAGTCTAATTCTGACGATGCTTGCTTCAAACTCTTGAAGGCTCTCCCAAGCATGCTGTCGCCTTGCTCTCAACTGGGTGCAGTACATATCTCGCAAATGTTTATCACCATACCGTAATTCCAGAGCTTTTATCAATTCGGCATAGGTGTTTTGGCTGTCAGGTGGGACTTTCTGTAGTAATTCTGCCGCAGGTCCTTTTAATGCAAGAACAAGTGAAACAGCCTTGTCTTTCTCTGTCCAATTATTTGCGCATGCAGCAGCTTCGAATTGGCGTAAATACGTCGCCCAATGCGTGCTTCCATCAAATGTTGGGGCCTTGACATGAACTGTCCCAACCGCAGGCGAGGTGACCTCTATTGACTTATTTTCTGTGTCTTTCTCTGTCTTTATCATTGGTACAGTCTATTCAGAAATTTGTTTTGGTTGTATTTTCATGAACTGCTCAACTTCATTTTTAATCTGCTCTTTTATATTTGTAATCGAGTCTTCTATTTTTGTTGACATAGCTTTTTCCACACTCGTGACAGATCTTTCTACTTCAGCTATTTTATTAGACATCGATTCTTCAACACTCGAGACAGATTTTTCTACTTCAGCTATTTTTAATGTCATTGATTCTTGTACCTCTGATATTTTAGTAACTTGTTTATTAAGCTCACCTCTTAGGAGACCTAACTCTGCAGCGGTTTGTTCTTGTGTCTGCTTTTGCTCCTGTATTAACTCTTTGATGTCTTCTGTTTCACGCTTCCATTCTTCTTTTTGTCTTTCTTCTGTTTCTAGCATTAATGCTATCTGACGTTCCTCAGCCTCTTCTCTTTCCTGCCTGCGTTTTTCATCCTGTCGTTTTTCTGCTTTCTATGCATCCTGTCATCGTCGTTCCTCTGTCTGCAAAAACAGCGCCTGGAAATTTTCCATCATCTTACTGGCATCCATTGTTTTCCGATTAATTACGAATTACACTCGTCTTGTACAAAGTGCCCACTGTTTCCACTGTTAACCGTTCTATCCCAGTTCTGACACCACTGTTACGACGGTCTACTTGATCGTCGTAGGTACAGTGGAAACAAAATACAAGACACCAATTAAGTCACTAATCACCAGCTTTAATTTTCACAGTTAAACAGTTAACAACACAGTCTCTTACAACAAAATCAAATAAAAATTGTTCACATGCAATAAAATGTCCACTAATATTAAACACAACTGTATTACAATTATCCCACCCGATTATTAAACACTTCACTAATAACCACTTGAACGCACACAGTAATATCGCTTGTAATCGCCCGACAATAACTCAACTGAGCATCCGTGAGTAATTGTATTTATAGCCTGCCGAAAATCTAGACAATTCCACATACTATGTATTACCTCTATACTATGACGTAATTGATTGCGGCCTTGACACAGTGTGAGCGGCCGTGTGAATACTGGCACCATCTAGCAAATGCGTCGAGAAGCACGTACACCACACGCATTACATTCCGGATCCCTCTGGAACATTCGATAAACACGTAGATTGTTCTGTGATGTCGTAACAACATATACATTAGGAATAAGTAATTTTTTCATGATATTAGTTGATGACACTTGGTGAAACACTTGGTTGGACACTTGGTGAAACATATTAATACAAAGGTTTTTTAAAAATATATAAACACTTGGTAGTTTTTACAAACACTTGACCTTCCTCAGCTCCTGCAACCCCCTCCCCATCTTCACATCTCACACATGTTTTCCGATAGACGCCCTAAACAGATGTCAACCACCCTTCGCCTACATCCTCTGTTCAGTGTTCACTCAGCTCTTTGACAATGGCTTAAGTAAGTCGAAACAGCTGTAGAGTTAAATAAAAAAAACTGTGAACGTACCAAATCTGTTTACTGTATATATTTTTAAAAAACCTATGAATTAATTCTTTGTTTAATCACATTCAAATTTACATCAACATGTGAGGCCATAGGAGTAGGCGCAGCCCTCAAGGTGACTAGGCCACAATTGGTTAAGTAAAAAATTTTGTCAGTTTATACTTTAGCTGTTCTACATGTAGTTTCATAGTTATAGTTTTTTGAAATACATATCAGCTAAACTCAGAAACAAAAAAAAAAGAAAATACATGGTATAACCTGTGTGCATTATGCTGTTTATTCACTGTTTAAACTACTAAAAATCGGTATGGAGAACCATACATGACTTCCATGTTCTAAGATATATATTTAAAATAATCTACTTGAATTCGGTCCGATAATTTCTAATAAAATGTTTGTAGGTCAAACGAAGAGCTGGGCAAAGGGAGCTGTGATCTGATTCCAGTAATTAAATTTGACTCTCGCTGCAAGTTATTGGGCGAGGGTGAATGATGTCTATAGTGTTATCAAAATCTTTTCCTGTCAATACTATACTAGTCATTTTTCTTTTTTAAAATCAAGTCTTTCTTTCTTTCTATTTGTCTTCTGATTTCCTGAACGACGATCTGTTCACCCATATAATTATAAATTTCTCAGCAAAACATTTCTTCCTTAATACGTTTGTCTTCTGTTTAACACCCACCATTCTGATCCATGTGATAATGCTATATTCCACACAGGATAGTAAATAACTAGCCATTAGGGAGGTCAAAATATTTTCCAGAGGGGCAAACAATTTTCCAGAGGAGAAAAATATTTATATATTTTTCATACATACACACATGCACATATCAGTTAGTAGTTCTTATATTATAATAGAAATAAGTACAGATTGTGTTAATTTATTAAAACATTTATTGCTTCAAAATATGCATAAAATTAATAGCTTGTAAAAGTTAATGTTTCATCTCCATTAAGTAGTGCTCAAGTTTACATGACTTCCATGTTCTCAGATTATATATAAAATCATTTGGTACTGCCAATATGCATACCCGCAGTTATTTAGATAATGCGATTTTTTGGCTTCGATATGTAGCAATATATAGTGAATATCACACATAATTTTATATAGTGAAAGAATTATACAAATTTTAATTTTGTTTGTTGCAAAATAGTTGGCTGGTGATTGCAATTGATTTCGTTTGTCATTTTTTAATGGAAAATGACTGTAGTAGTAATTTATCACCGGGTCGTGGCTGTGACACCAAAAATTGATTATGTTAAGTTAACATGAAAACTGAAATTATACATGGAAACCAATACGTGTGTAATGTAAATCTATTTTTTTCTAAAACCACGAAAAACCCAACTCGAAGTAAGGTGGGAGTGGCCCAAGGGTTGTCTTGCCTATTATTATAGGCCTACATGTCACTTTTTTGTGGCAGAACTCGTTTTTTTGGTAAAATTCGTTTTCCGACAAGTACTCGTTTTGTGACTACCAAAAAACAAACATCCATTATGTACAATTTGTAGAGCATATGTTATCATTCCTTAATAAAGTGTTTTTTGTTTTTTCATTAATCATAAATATTTGTATTTTTCATTTTGTATTTGCTGTTGTTTTCTCCAATTTGTAAACTTAAAAACGTTAGGTTCTTTATTTTAAGTGTTACTCTGTTATACACATTGTATTACACGTTTAATGTTATGTTTTCTCAACCACAGCTTTTATTTATTTTAGCAGTAAACTAAAAACCTAAAACCATTACTACCTAACTACCAAATGAAAACAACACGTATTTTTGCTTTACATTAAGAAATAGGGCAATTTACAATTAGTACACTTCTTCTTTTCCACACCGTAATATATCGATACAATCGCATATTAAAAAAATCGAAATGTATTGCGGGTACTCATACAGTTCCAATCATTTACTTGAATTCAGTTCGATAGTTCCTAAAAAAATATAGAATTTTGTCAAAATGAAATAAAATGTTTCCATAGAAACTACTTCTTTGTTGTCAATAACGTAGTACACATATAAAACTTATAAAAAACTATCTCCTCCCTCATCAACTACCATTTTAATTTATAGAAAATTACCCTCTTCCCCTTCAACTACCCTTTTCATTTATAGATATTTCATCTACCTTTCTACAGTGGATTATTATGACCTTCTTTTAAGGATACTTTATTTATCAAAATTAAGCACTTTACTCTTGTTAAAACGTAAAAGGTTACAGGTAAACTACTCCTTCCCCTTAACCAATCTTCACCAAAATCAATAGGCCTCGAGTCCTCTACAATTCAGAACTGTACGCACAAAATTATTTTATTCTGTTTGAATTTGCGGCAGTTATTGTTTGCCATAGAAAAATTCTACACACACACACACAGACACACACACACACACACTTTTCTAAAAATGACTTTTCTTCAGTTTTGAGGGTAGTAAAATCAGAATCAGCCCTTATCTCGAACACGATTTTTTTTGCCATCACCATACTTCCATTTCCTTATGGAACATGGAAGTAAAAAGTCACCAACAAAAATTATATACATTTATAAAAATGTTAGAAATTTTCATTAGGTAACTATTTTTCTCTACAACTGTTAAGAAATGTGTTCGCTTTGTGCCTACTGGTACCATTGTATGCTTATTATACTATTTCATATTGTAAAGTTTATTTTAGAATATTTTTAGGAGATATAGTATTGTCATAAAGATTTTTATTTTTCTATAAAAATCATGAATACAAAATACGAAATGAAAATTTCACATCTGTTTTGGTTTTATGGCTGTTAGGCAGTTTTTAAAAATCGTGTGTATTCTTCAGTAGTATAAATAGTCTAAAAGAACAGACTTTCCAAAGAAGCCTCTTGTTTATAATTTAAGTTGAACAACTTAACTTGCCATTAGGGAAACATTTTTTTAGTTCAGATAACTATACTTACTAATAAATAATAATGGCTCCCATGTATACCACCGAAGTAGCTTAGGAGTAAAGCAGGGTACGCTGCCTTATGTGAGCCGTACAGCATACAAGGAAGGCAGTGTGGCCAGCACTATGCTTCAACCGCCCATTGTTATCCCCAGGATGTTATCCCAGGTACTCATTTTCAACAGGCTGAGTCGACCTGGGGGCTGAAAAATGCACCTTGATTTTATGGTGCGGGCCCAGGAATCGAACCCGGGACCTCTAGATTAGTGGCCAGGACTATACTTCCTATTATTACTTACTTATTATTACTATACTTACTATTATTTATAAAAAGCTGCTTGGTCTGTGTGTATGTAACAAGCTGAGAAACATTTCCACAAGCAGCTCTCATTACAGCAGCATTAATACCTCTCCATAGTGTGAATACCCCCTCCTCTTTGGCTATCCGGTAAATTGCATCACCAACGTGTTTGTAGTTTCTCCTTTCTGCAGGTGGTAGTCGACCATCAGCCATCATCCTTACCATCGCCACCTACCCCCCACAGATTAACTGCCACTAGTAAATTACTACAAAAAGATAGTTCATAAAAAGGATTCATCCAAATAATTCTTAAGGATGTGTCCACAGGTTTTCTATTATTGTCTCTTTTGTGATCTACATCCATAAAAGTTAAATCTGTATAGTAACACACTCAGACTGAAAATGAAATGCTAATGTTTCTGAAATATCAGTTACCTATTCAAATCTATCATAATGTATTTCAATTTTAAAGCAATACACCTTTATTAGATTATGTCAGACTAGCTGTTACCCACGGCTTCGCACCCGAATATTTGATTTTTAATAAGTATTTTAATATAATTTTTATTGTCTATGTCTATATGGCATTGTCAACTCTTATAACAATTTTGTACTCATTAGTCAAATTCTCTCCAAAGCTGTTTTCAACATTTGTACTAAATTATTATGTTGGTGCAACAGCCTTTGGAGATTTAAAAGTACCCGTTATAAACCCTTTGGAGATATTTATAAAAAAATGCTAAATTCTTTATTTTAAGTGTTACTGTGTTAGAAGAATTGTATAACACACTAAACGTTATGTTTCCTCACCCATGGCTTTTATTTATTTCAGCAGTAAACTAAAAACCAAAAACCATTGTCATCTAACCTCACAAATGAAAACAACACGTATTTTCGCTTTGCATTAAGTAACAGGATAATTTACAATTAGTACACTTCTTCTTTTCCACATCGTAATATATCGATACAATCCCATATTATATAAAACATCGAATATGTACTGTAGGAATGGATAAATGTATAGTTCCAATGCCGCTAAATAGCTTTTGTTTATTTACTTGTTACTATGGTAATTAATTCTGATCTCCATGGTGTTGTTGACATCTTTAGTAGTAGTATTTAATATATTTAATTACTTATTCATTGCATCATCAGAAATATATAAACATAAATTTTATAATCGTTTAAGACAATTACAAAATATATAGATGTATCTGTATACAAAATTACAAAATATATCAATACAATTGCATATTAAAAACATTAAAAATTGCAGGAACGGATAATGGTACAGTTCCGATGCCACTAAATATCATTTGTTTATTTACTTGTTACTATGGTAATTAATTCTGGTCTCCATGGTGTTGTTGACATCTTTATACTTGTCAACGAAAAGGCATAATTAAAAGGCCCTAAGTCGTGCGAATGGGGCAAAATATCAAATTCCTAATTAGACAGTGTGTTTTTCGCCTTGTGTCAAAGGTTACCTGTGCAAAATTTGCTGGCAATCGGTGTAACAGTGTGGATTTGTATTCAGTACACATAAATCTTCAGACTTTGAGTTTTATATAAATAGTTGTATGTCATGTTTAGACCAATATATCTATATATTAATACGTGAAGAGAAAACTTTGTACCCCTTTTTAAGCATATTGCGCGCACGGAGGAGTGTGAGATTTGGCATAGTTAAAGTTTATATGGAGAAGGAGTGCAGAAAGCTAAAATTTATATATAATATGTGTTACAAATACATTAAATAAAATAAAATAAAACATTCATTTGCACTTGAAAACTCATTTCAACTTTTTCAAACAATGGTAATTGTTAAAAATAAAATAATTTTGTTGCCAGGCAACAATAGTCTGTGGAGTGTATGTCAAGGCAAAAAAGCGTTTATTTTATATTTTGTATATTAGATATCTGTGTTTTATATATTAATGTGCAGTTGAAAGTGAAATACAGCTTGCTTAATATACACCTGTTGCAAAAGGAAAATTTTGTAGCAGCAATTTGAATTGACTTACTCTCGCCTAATTATTATTGGTGGTTTCAAAAAAGTGAGTACATTTTTTATTTTTAAATTAAACCCTGTCTAATCTTAGTTTCAGTAATTTCATTACCTGTTTTTTTTACATTCAGATATTCGCACCTACTTCCATTATGCCTCGACATAGAACATTGATGGGTCGGAGTGAGAGACAAAGAAGAAGGAATATATATTCGCGTGAAAGTCAAAATGATAATAGACCAAATGCAAATTTAAATAGTGTAAATAGTATAACATTGACGGGTCGGAGTGAGAGACAAAGAAGAAGGAATATATATTCGCGTGAAAGTCAAAATGATAATTGACCAAATGCAAATTTAAATAGTGTAAATAGTATACAAAATGATGAAATTATTTTGAGGGATACATTTAAATGCGCACTGAATGTCATTCCAAGAAATTTTAATACTTTTAATTGTGGATTAATGCATTTACAATGCAGGTTTTGCAATGCAAAACATTTCGAATCTGAGGTCACTTTAGGTGAAAGGACTGCATTCACTTCATGATGTCATAAGGGTAAAGCAATATTACCGGCCTTAAGTCAAAATGAATACTTTAAATCATTGTATGATGGACTTACTTCAAATGAACCTTCAATAAAAAGAAAGTCAAAAAATTATTTTGAAAACATTCGTAAATATAATTCATCATTTGCTATGGTTAGCTCAGAAGCTAAAATTTCGGATACAGTTACGCGTGGAGTGTATCATTTTAAAATACATTACATTATTTAGTAACGTGACTTGGAGACAATTAAAACAAAATGAATAATGATGCAGTTCAAACTGATGTAGCAGTAATATTTAGTACAGTTGATGGTGAGCCACCCTTTGAACGAAATATGGTTTCGTTTTCAAAAGTTAATTGTACCATTAAAAATATACTTTGGATTCATCATTGGACCCTTTAGCGTATCTATTACTTTTTCCAAATGGTGATACTGGGTGGCATATCAATATTTCTCATAATGTACCAACTACATCTAATTCAAGAGTGCCGAGAAATAAATTAACCATGCTTCAGTATGCAGCCTATCGACTTGCAATTAGAGAAGATTTTAGCATGTTGCACCATTCACAAAAATTATTTCTGCAGTGGATAGTTGATATGTATGTGAGAATAGAGGGCACAAGGTTACATTTCATTCGACAAAATCAAACAAGTCTTAGGTCTGAAGTTTACAACAATTTAACAGATTATTTAGAATTGAACCCCAATGTCAATAATGTTGGCCGTAGAGTAATTTTACCATCTTCATTCAATGGATCGCCAAGAAATATGTATCAGAATTATTTAGATGCAATGTCAATTGTACAACATTTTGGAAAGCCTTCTTTGTTTATTACAATGACTTGCAATCCAAGTTGGCCTGAAATAGTTAGCAATATTGGTGTAGGTGAGTCAGCTAATTTTCGACCTGATATTGTTGTGCGTGTATTCAAGTCCAAACTGAAAGCATTAATTGAGGGCCTTACACTAAAAAAAATCTTCGGTAAAGTTGAAGCACTCATTTATACAATTGAGTTTCAAAAGAGAGGATTGCCTCATGCTCACATTTTACTCTCTTTAAATGAGCAAGACAAAATTGTTAACGCTACCGATATTGATAAAGTTGTATCTGCGGAGATTCCTAACATTCAAACACATCCTACATTACATGAATATGTTGTAAAACACATGATGCATGGTCCATGCGGTGTACTTAATCCAAATTCTGTATGTATGAGAGATGGAAAATGCACAAAAGATTATCCAAAACGATTTCATGAATTTACATGTGAATCATTAAATGGATATCCATTATACAGAAGGCGTGATAATGGTATTAATGCTGAAATTCGCGGTAGTTGCCTCGACAATCGTTATGTTGTACCATACAATCCGTATTTACTTGCCAAATTTAATTGCCATATAAATGTTGAAGTATGCACTACAGTTAAAAGTGTTAAATACATTTATAAATACGTGTATAAAGGCTATGACAGTGCATCTGTTGAATTAGGTTCAGAGAGAAATGAACCAGGTCAAGAAATACAAATTGATGAAGTTAAAAATTTTTTAAATGGCCGTTATGTTGGATCAACTGAAGCTGTATGGCGCATCTATGAATTACCAATGCATTTTCAATCACACGTCATCGTTAGACTTGACATTCATTTACCGCGTAGACAGAATGTTTACTTTCGAGAAGCGCAAGAATGTCAAGCAATTGAAAATGCAAGACAAACAAAATTATTAGCATTTTTTGAATTGAATCAATCAGATCCATCAGCGCATGAATATAAGTATATTGAAATTCCTTTGCATTATGTGTGGGAAGATTCCCGAAAAAAATGGAAGAAGAGAAGGCGTGGAGGTGATAAAATCATTACACGCATATACGTAGTATCACCAAAAGACATCGAACTTTTCCATTTACGATTGCTTTTATTACATGTCTGTGGTCCAAAATCATTTGAGGATGTTAGAACATACAATGGAATTATACACACTTCTTTTGTTGAAGCGTGCCATGCTCGTGGCATTGCTTCAAATGATAATGAATGGCGCGAATGTTTAAATGAAGCAAAAGAATTACATTCACCAAAACAAATGCGAAATTTATTTGGTTACATTTGTGCATTAAATGTGCCAGCCAATGCATTGGCATTATGGAATGAATTTAAAATATATCTTGGTGAAGATTTTTTGAGAGATTACAACGAAGAAGTATCCTTTAATACAGCTCTATTAGAAATTGAAGATATTTTGAATGTTCATAATTTGTCATGTCAAGAACTTGGTTTACCAGTTCCCACGTATTCGCAGAGAACAGACGAAGCAAATGCTATTGATCCAATAGAACAAGAGTTTCTGTTTTCTGAGCATTATGAAACTGCAAATATTGAACAGCGTAATCTAATTGATCGTGTGATTCGTGAAGTTTTGCATCATGATACTGGATCTAATGTTTTTTGTTTAACCGCTCATGCAGGTTGTGGAAAACATTCACACAAACAGCAATCATTCACAAATTAAATTCGCTTAATCTTAGTTGCATTGCAACAGTGTTCAGTGGCATAGCTTCAACTCTATTACTTGGAGGTAGAACTTTACACAATGTGTTTAAATTGCCTATACCCATTTTGGAAAATTCTGTAGCGAATATTACCGCAAATAGTAGCTATGGACGTTACATAAATTCATCATCATTGATAATTATTGAAGAAATTTCTATTTGCGATGACAATAAATAAGTCTCAAGGACAAACATTCGAAAAAATTGGAATTTTATTGAGGCAGCCAGTTTTTACACATGGTCAATTGTACGTCGCAGCAAGTAGAATTCGATCATTCGATGGTTTGAGATTTTATATTTCCGAATATAATGGCCAAGGGCATTTAGCAAATGATGAAAGAGTTTTTACAAAAAACATCGTTTACACAGAAGTTCTGAATCATTAAATTCACTTTCAAACTATTTTAAGTTCAATGGACAACATTTATTTTTTTAACCGCCCGGTTTTTTTGATTTAATGAAAAATATATGAAAAAATACGAGGCACGTATTTTTTATTTCATTTTTAATTTTGTATTAATTTTTTATTTAAATTTTATATAATTCGAAAAAGATAGGCAAAATAACTGTGTAGCCTATAAAAAAAACCCAAGGAAATGTCAAAAAACACGTTATTGTTTTTTAAATATGGCTTAGCCAAGCTAAACCTCATTTTTCCTATCTTTCATATTTTTCAAATAACTCAAAAATTAATACATAGAAAAAAAATTAAAAAATTATATAAGCTTTGTAGCAGATAATCTTCAAACTGTTTTCGAATTTTGTACCTTACCAAAAATGAAATGTAATCCACTGGAATTGAAAACAATGTATCTTATACTTCTATGAATGTCAAGTCTCATTTTTATTAGCGTTTATTTGATTCAATAATAACATGAAAAAATTAAAACTGACAATGAATTATATCAAAAAATAAATACGAATACAAGCTGTAATTGTGTTTTTTTTTCAACTGTTACCAACATTAAATTTTAAATTTCATAGGTATTGCAGGGAATTAAGGTAAACAACACACGCTAATGACGTATTTGTACACGCTCGCAGCAATTTTGTGTACAAAATTCAAAAAAATTATATGCAATGGTTATAATTTGACAAAAGAACCTCAATAACATTCAAACTTAAAAATTTAATGAATTACGGTCGAATTTCGACCACTGGGCGACCACTAGTTCTTAATGGATTCCTCATCTAAAATTCTAGTTTTAACAGATGTAATACCATTGGCATAATTTACAATTTTTTATGGGGGGCTTTGGCCCCTTCTATTCGAAAAGTTTAAACCTTAACTGTGAGATGTTTTTATTTCCAGCAATTTATTGATCCAGTCTTTCTATTCTCCTTAAAATGTGTTAGGGATAGAGACAGTTTACATCTTAAAGTAAAGGATACACTGTAACTAACTAAAAGAGAAGGTAAACACAATTAAATAATTAAACTGCCTCCAGTTTTTGTTTTTAATTATGTTTTAATTATTTTTACTTATGTATAATCTTTTTAATACAATAAGTGCCTGTTGTGCTGTTATAAGAACAGGAAACCTTAATTTCCTAAATGTTCAAGGTAGTCGAAGCTTAAATATTGTTTAAAATTGCAAATGATGTTACTTACGTCAGGAGGTGCGCCTACAAACCCAGCAATACATCCCGCCACTAGCCCCACCAGAATGTGTGCTTGTAATGTTGGGATATACGTTACACTATAAGATAACAATAATTACACATCACAATTTTATAGTACTGTTTGGCTAACTTAGAAAAACAGCCGTTTACCCAAATTGCTTGATGTAAATATGGCACTTCATCACAAAAAGAAATATTCTGTCATTGCCTCAGTACTGTACTGTCTGGGTATACAGTGTAACTCATAACTGTAATGTCAACAACCTATTATGGAAAGATGAATTATTATTATTAAATGTGGATTGGTTCAAAATATATATAAAAATTGCATGTTTATGTGTACTATTTTCTCACTTTTCTACTCAAACTGCAAAATTTAAAGGTGCACTTACGAGGGTCATTCAATTATAAAGTGGATTTTTTTTTACACAGATTTATTGGTGACAGATAAAGTTACAAAAATAATATCTTATTTTTCTACATAGTTTCCTTCAACAGAAATACATTTTCTCCACTGGACAGGTAGCTTCTTGATCCCCTCATCAAAAAAAGAAGACAGGTGCTCCAACAGCCAATTGTGCAAATCGTCTGCATCGTTGTTGAATTGTTCCTCTCCTAACGCTTCCTTCAGCACACCAAACATGTGGAAGTCATAGGGAGATAAGTCTGTACTGTAAAGAGGGTGTTCAAGAGGTGTCCAGTGAATTTCAATAAGTTTATTGCAAGTTTGAGCTGTTGAGCTGCAGTGTGCGGCCGTGGGTTGTCAAGGAGAAGCAGAACGTCACGAACTGGTTGCTGGCGTCGTTTGTTGCGAGAAGCAGCCCTGATGTCATCCAGCAGCTGGCAGTAACATGCCGCATTTGCCGTCTTTCGATCGTGAAGGAAATCAATCAGCAACATACCCCTTGAGTCCCAAAACACAGTTGCCAGAACTTTCCCTGCTGACAGGCGAGTTTTGGCCTTGACCGGCGCCCCCTCTCCACTGCATCATGACCACTTCAAAATTTTTTGGCCCACTCAAACACTTGTGTTCTTGACAGAGGAGCGTCTCCAAACTGTGCTTGGAGTCTGGTCAAAATCTCAGCTGATTTGACACCCTTATTCGCGAGAAATCAGATAATTACCCGTTGCACAACAGACGAAGGTACCTCATGGTCAGACATTGTGCTACTGACGCGGAAATGTGTTCTGCAGGTGTGGCTGGGTGTTCCCTCACCTCCACACATCCCCACCTAACTACCTCAAGCGCCCCACCTCACGCACTCCACTTCCTGAGTCCACACATAAAAAATCCGGTTTATATTTGAATGACTCTCGTAGTATGCTATAAAGTTCCTGTTAGGAAGACAAAAATATGTAATAAAATTTTAAATGCAGTAAATAAAAAATAACATAAAAGCAAAATGTTAAATGAAATCTGGCTGACTTGTGCCTTAATATTGAAAACAAATTCCACCCATCACTGTCACCAATACTGGATATATGCCTAGTGCTCATCCTGTCCATGTTAATACTGACATAATAACAGAAATGTCCATGAACGTTTTAGTCATCTATAAGGAATTTCTTTGATTACGCAGTATAATTAGTGCTGACTTATGCACTGCATCATACACAAGCAGAAAGACTAATACCAATTTATACTATTCTGAATATGTTAATAATAGATTAATTCTGGCAACCATAAGTAAAAAAATTCACTTTCTTCAATCAGTTTACTTAACCTCCAACTTACACAATCAATGTAGAAATCTTTTTTCAACTAACAACCTGGTATGTGTAAATTAACACTGGTATTGTTGGAATTGCTATCTGCCGGGCTGTTACGCCATGGTCTACTGCTTCTATTCAAAACAGATATTTTGGCTCCACCAATCAGAGGCCATCTTTAGTATAAAAATAATTAACAAATTGACATGGTGTTCTCCAATTCACCCCAGTACTAAGATACAGACTAACTTACTAATTGACTAACTGACCTGATGAACACTTTGTGCCAATTTGTTAATCGTTTTAACACTGACGATGGCCTCCGATGGTGGGGCCGAAAGATGTTTTGAGTAGAAGCAGTAGACCACGGGCTAACAGCCCAGCAAATAGCAATTCCAACAATGTTGACACCAGCCCTGAAAGCCTAAGGAATCCCATATAACAGTGGTATACCAAGAACATTGGAAATATTATTATTTATTTAATCACAAAAATGTGTGATTTTCTATTGCCCCACACTACTTCAAAGGCGAAGTAAACTAACCCACTGAATTTATTAATCGCCCATGGTTATAGACTGTAGCTGACATAGCAACTGTAAGCCAGTGTTCCCTTCTGAAACATGTATTTCACACATTCTGTAAGTCCAGTACATCATCACTCCCTCGTTGAACATCAGACATACAATATTTATTATTATATTTACTTATGGTTAGGTTTTAAACTCTTATAGGAACAGTACGTATTACAATAACAGTTTAACAATTTTATACTTATTTATGGTCAGTTTGTGAACTAATAAACAGTACTACAGTAACCTTTTTAAACAGGTAAAAATTTACAAATTAAGTAGTATTAAAAATCTAACCACATTTTATTTCAATTATACACATTATTATTCACAGGATGATTCACAGCCATATTAATAAAACAGCTAACTAAATCACTACACTTTACTGTTACGAGCACTGAAAATTACTGTTCTGTAACACAGAAACAGTATGCATGATGCACACGTATAGGAGAACTTGAAAGCTCTCATACTTAAGTTTTTTTTTTTAATTTCAAATATTATTTTAAAATAAAATCAATACTATTTTTGTAATCTGCAAAGGATTATTTTTATTCTTCTTGAATTCAAATAGTAATTTGAATGGAACTGTATTTGCAGTGGAAACTGCAAAATATACAGCGGCCAACTAGAACGTTTGTCAAGTTGAATCTAAACATGGCTTTGTTTACTTTTCCTCTAAAGCTACACTGGACAAAGTATATATGTGTAAGTATGTCTTATACCTGACCACTGTCAGTTAACTTGGATTTGGCAATACATCAGTTCGCTTAAGCAAGACGTCTGTTTAAGCTTTAACAACAAAATGCATATAGTAGTTGAGTTATGACTGGACTATACTGTTATACTAGCAAACTGACCTAACTTACTTTGCAATACTATCCACACCAATTTGAAAAAGTCCCAACCGTGCTGTTGTGTAAGTACCTTGTCTCACCATGGTTGCAGAAATCCCCTGATACAATCCACGAACACCTTCTTTTTTAACAATGTTTTTTACTGCTTGAAATGAGTTTGAATGGTCTCTTTTCTTGCCTCCTTCCCCACTCAACTGCATGCGGTTCTTTATAACATCCAATGGCTGAATAATAGCTGATGCTCCCATACTAAAAAATGAGTTCAATAATAAAACATAACTTAAAAAATAACACGATGGTTGCAACATGATGTGTCAGTTGAATCAAATACTGAATATATAAAACTACTTGAAAAGATTTCTTCAGAATCAAGTTCTAGTATAAAAAAAGAATACAGATTCATATAAAATTTTTAATAAGTCCACGTGATTCCAGCAAAAAAACATACAGTTTGGAAAGTAACTTCCATTTGGGTTAAAAAAACAACAACAATATAGTTAGAGGAATTTATTTACATATACAACTTCGAACTACACATTTAAGCTCCCTTTCCCTACAATTCCCAGCTGCATTTACACACTTGTCATATTGGTGAATGAGTTTTTAAATTTCTGTCACAGAATTCTGCTGCCTGTGGCTTATACCATGTATTAACATATCCTTCAACTCCCTGCTGGTTTTAAAAAATTGCAAAGCAAACTAGTTTTTGTTATGAATGCCACTGGGAACCAAATCAGTGCTGTATGGGCAATTAAACAAGCACAATAATTTGAAGCTATACAATACTTTTTGAGTGTGTTCGGCAGTGTGTGGGTGAGTGCTGTCATAAAAAAAAACAATGCCTGAACTCGACAAAATATACCATTTGTTCTGAATGGTTCTTCACAGTTTTTTCATAATTCTATACTATACTGCAGAGTTTATTGTAGTGTCTTGTTCCAGGACCTAAACCAGGAGTAGGCTTCCATCTCTTGTCTCAAAAGATAGTTACCATCAGGAGTGTATTTAAGGGGGGGTGAATAGGACCAACCCTCCCAGAGGGTCAAAAAAGTTGATGGGAACATTGTCCTAAGGCTTTCACGGCCAGTGTCAGTTGTATAAGTAAAATTATCCAGGCTGTTTGGCCGTGGCCTATGGTTTATTGGCAATAAACCATAGACCACAGCCAAACAGCCTGGATAATTTTACTTATACAAGCTGATGGGAAATTTTGTTAATCTTTTAATTTTTAGATTGACAAAATTGAAAAAATAAAGGACTGATTTTATGATGTTTACCACACATTTTTCAGCTACTTTCAAGACTGTAATATTCATCAGCCTTGACTTTTCTCTTTTGTATGAAGCCTACGTGAGCCAAGCCAAATTCTTGATACGCCATTGGTTACCATAAGCTTTTTAGAAGAAAATGGCAGCATTTCACAGGGATTTCATGGTAAACTGATGTGGCTGCCACTCTGTAGACTGATTTTTGGACTCCACACTTATATAAGAAACCCATGATCATCACTTTGACAATGTGACTGAGGAACACATCACCTTTAGTGTTGTACTGAAGAAGATAGATGAGCTCCCATCCCATCGTCTTTGTTTTGTGGCCCTCAGAGAGAAGTTTAGGCACCCAGTGAACCCCTAGCCTGGGTAAAATTTGTAATACCCATGCTTGTTAGCTGCCACTATACACGACTGTTCATGATGTAGGGAAGAATTCTGATATTTTGCTAATCATGCCAATTGGGGAATCATCAATGCCACAAAATGGGGATACCTCTAATTGACAACACAGTGTACACACTGTGTTTCGCTGATGACCAAGTCGTGGTAGCGCAGAACCATGACACAAAAACTTATAGAGGAATATAAGCTATGGGGCCTTGAAGTAAACACAAAGAAAACGGAGTATATGTGCATTGGTGGGGAACAGAAGAATTTAATTTTAGAAGATGAACAATAAATAATAAATTGCAGTAGCTATAAATATCTAGGAACAACAGTTACACAAGATGGTAGTCTAGATAAAGCGATAAGAGAAAGAAATAACCTGGGAAGAAATCAATAGCATTGCTGAACAACATATTGTGGGACCAACAAATATCAAAAGAAAATAAACATCATATACACAATACAATTGTGAAACCAATTACGTCATATGGGTGTGAAATATGGCCAATAATACAAAGAACAGAAAAGTTGTTAGAAGCTACTGAAATGGATTATTGGCGAAGAGCGGCAGGGAGGTCAAAACTGGAAAAAGTAAGAAACATCAGAATCCAGGAGATAATGGGGGTACAGTATTCTGTTGTCGATGACATAAAAACAAAACAGCTATGATGGTTTGGGCATGTGCAAAGAATGCCGGACAATTGACTCCCCAAGCAAATTTTGAGATGGACACCATACAGTCGTAGGCAAAGAGGAAGAGACCTAGGTTGGGTTGGAGAGAAGCCATCAACTGGGCAATGAGAGACCAGGAATTGGAAGAAGAATCTTGGTTAGATCGAGACCAATGGAGACTAGGGATCTGAAGACGTAAGATAACGTTATGAACCGATTTTTATATATATGAACTGCCAATTCACCTTCCACACAAGTGCAATGGTAACTACAGATGGTAACACGTTTCTTCCCTAGTCCACGGACATTAGTTTGTCCATCCTGAAACATGGAGCACCATTGTCTAACAGCGTTATCACTCATATTATGCGTCAAAAACTGCACACATATAATGATGAATGGCTGCCGCTTATTAAGTTTTTGGTCCACAGAAAACGAGTAGTAACAGCACACACTCTTTGCAGTTGGTAGGATTTTTAATGAAAAAGGTCATTTCAAACATCACTATTGCAGTGAGAAACTTCTCAGTGATCTTTGCACAACCACAGTCAGATGCATACTGACCAAACGCTACACAATGGTGTAAGGTAGGTGTCGCTTACCCCCACACACCAGACAAAAATGGAAATTACTTTTTGCACTCATAGACTTGTGACTGGAAAATTAATAACCACACTTTTTGATCGACAGCCACATTTTATTGCATTGTTGTAAACACCATCCAATGTGGTGTTTACAATGATGCGATGACCATACAATGGTCTGGCCACCACCATCCGACTCCATAGATTGCAATGTACAGGACACATCATTACGATGGAAGGCAACAAATACCTAGGAAGGTATTGTTTAGTCAAATCAAGGGTAGAGTGCCTGTCGGAAGACTCAAGCATCGCTGCATTGATGTAGTGGCGAGGGATGCTGATACTTTACTTAAAATAAAATGATAGACCAAGGACAGGGAAAATGGAGGAGGATGATTATGGAGGCTAAGGTTCGACTCCAAACTGTGACGCCACAGAAGAAGAAGATGATGATGTGGCATCCTCAGTGGTAAAGTTGGGAAACCACTAAGGATGTCACATCATAGTCTGGGCAGAACATTTGGTGTTTATGATACTGTTATGACGGTCTACTGATCGTTGTATGGTGGAAAACAAAATATAAGGCACCAATTAACTCACTAATTACCAGCTTTAATTATCACAGTTAAACAGTAAAAGTAACTTCTTTATATGGAAGTTACTTTCTGAACATTTTAAATTTTCAGAAAAAACGCTCTGAAAAAATAGCACTGGTAGGTGCATACTGACCCAAGCTACATAACGGTGTACTGTATGCATTACTACCAGTGGCGTATGCAGAAATCAGTCTGGGGGGGGGGGCTTGAACCTTAGCAGTCCATATATTACCCTACTCTTCTATAACTTATAGTATAAGGTACAGCACACATACCAGTTAATGGTTAAAATTTATTAGTAGGCATATTATTTTACTAGGTTTCACATTTTCTATATTAAAATTGTATTATTCCTGATTGGGGGACTTATGTCTCATTCTATTTTTTAATCAGCAATTTTAAAAACAATAATTTTTTAATTTATTAATAATTTAATAACTCAAGTTTATCAGTTTATATGTTTATCAATGGACATTATTTGAGTCGATTGATAATGTCCACGCGAGAAACATAAAATTTCATGTTCGCATATGTGAATTTCCGCTGTCGTAAAAGTGCACTTTTACTGTAATGATTTTAGTATTTTAATTTTTTAACGATCTCTAATGAGTGATCAAGTTTTCTGAAGATGGCAATTCGTTGGCGAAATGCGTCATAAAGGACAAGAAAAACGAAGTCGCACGACTGATATCTGGTAAATACGTCTACATATATAAAGAACATTTGTGTTAGAACAACAAGAAATTATAGTTTCACTATTTTCAGAGAATTCAGAAACAAGCCCAGAAACATTGTTGTTACTGCTACAAGCCTCACTAACACACGTATCTTGCAGAGACGATGTAGAAGTTGACAAAGAACATGTAGGCCTTTCTGCTATACTATTGACTTCGCTAATTTAGTTTTTGTTACAAAGAAACCCAAAGTTCTGACTTTCCTTTTAGGTACTTTTGTCATTGTCATCAAGTTTGGACTTATTAGTCTCCATCTTAGATGTAACAAACAATCAAATAATCACTAATAAAACTACAAAAACGGCGGATTTAATAAACACCATACTGCCAAACAAACACAAACGCGACAATGGCGGATGATGACAGCAACGTGTGTACGAGTGGTGTAAGTATCTCCTGAACGACTACCTCCGATCACTGCAGAAAATAGAGAATATGTGGAAGCTTGTAGAGGCTACCTCTCACCCGTAGCGCTCGTGCAGCGAATTTCTGTTCGCACGAGCATGCGTGAAACTTGAAATTTTGCACGCATGCTGTGGATGTTTTGTTTTTAATTAAAGTCAAATTTCTTAAATTTTTACTTATTTTTAATAGTCACTATACACATCAATTTCTTTATAATTAAATTCTCTACAAGGTTAGTTAAAAATTTTTATTTGTTTATTGGCAAATTAACGAAGTTATTGTATCCGAAATCTAAAAATGTGTGTTTTATGACTCCAATTTTTTGGGTTTTACACAGTTTCCTTAGAAATTAATTGAGATAAAGCCCTGGGACCTCTTTTATTCAATTGCTCAGATAAAAAACCATAAGAAACCACCAAATTTACGCTTCACTATATACCCCAAGAATTTCAGTACGGCGTCATTTTACCGTGGGAGGAGAAATCAGGGCGAACTGGTTCGCGATCTGTAACTCACTAATGAACCGTTTTAGGACTTATGTTTATATGAACTTTTTTCTTATTTTTAGCAATATAATCAGCTTCCGAGAGATTGCCGTGCAATTTTGAATCACCCTATATATAAAGCAAAGAGGAATGACTTGAAATGGAGCACATCATAGCAGCAAAGTGTGGAATCACCATTACACATAACCGTGTCAGATATTTTGTCAGAAAACAAAATAATGTTGGAAAAATCATACCGATGTATCATCTCATCTGTGGCACTTTTTTGAACAAATCAACTAATGTATTATCTTGTCACAAAACATTAAGGAGTTACACATTTCAAATTATAATGATAAGTGGCATGTGTGTTCTGAAACACACAATGATACAAGAAAAGTGAAGATAAAAGACAAATAAAAATAATATTAAAATATAAATTTATTTAAGACACAACTTCAACACAAATAATTTGAATTAAAAATATACACAAAAATAAAATAGTAAAACTGTATTTACTTAAAGTGACAATTATATAATCTACTGTAAATGTTTAGTTTACCTGAAGTATGCCAACAGTTTAGTGGGTTGTTACACCAGTTCTACATACAGAAAGTAAACACAGTGAAACTTGACCAAAATAACATTGGCACCTGATACTAGTCTCAGAACCCTGAAAATGTGAATTAAATAGGCCTACACAAGTATAAATGACTATGATGGGAAACAGCTCCATATACCACATATACTTAATACTCATAAAATTGTTAACTGATGACTTAAAATTTTCATAAAATGTTGGTCAATACTTACAATTTCTTCTTATTTTAAAATTAATTCTGCTGTTTTTGCATTTATATATTAGTGAATATAAGAATGGAATTATATAGGCACTTTTCTGACATATAATTATAGCCTATAACATCACCTTATAAGACATATAAAACAACAGAGTGGTATATCATTAAAACAAACAACATATATTTATTTTTTATAAGGTAAATGCAAAACAAAACAAAAAATATAATTCTATGTGACTTACCCTGAAAGTCCTGCGATTGCAAATCGCACATAACTAGGTACAGGTTTTCCTTCATCTTTACTCCTCTGTCTCATGTACGACATTTTCAGCAGTTGATTGTAGTTCTGAACAAACAGCTCTCAAATGTAATTACACACCGTGTTCTCTGAGATGCAAGCATCTAAACCTGTTGGCAGGTGGATTTAGCCAAGAAGTAATTACGACTAGTTATGCTCCAGACTGCATGAGACAAGAGACTCCACAAAACTCCAGTAAATGTAGGCAGATTTTCTTGTGGAATTCTGTCTGTTTGATCTTAAAATTAATTATACAAAACCCAAAAAAAGTGTACATCTGAAAAGGTATATATCTACTGTGACAGTACAAAATGGATATAATTGTTTTACATTGTGAAATAAAACGATCAAGGTGAATCAGAACAAAATATGACTTTCGACAGTGGGGTGTCATGAGTCAACCAGAGTGATGGAGGCTACGTCATCATTGAGCAATAAACGTAACCATATATGGGCACAAAATGTTATATTAGAACTGATGTCACATCATGACATAAATAAATATTTTATAAAATTGAGACGCCATAGAAACATCTCAATTATTCTAGACGATTCGATGAACAACAGACGAGACGGGAAGTGGTGAGCGGGACGTACCACGTGACCAGCTCATATACTAGCCGCTCTGAGATCACCATCTTCCAGTCTACGAAGAACCAGTCTATGAACAACTCAGAACCGGTTAACAGCATCAGGAGGCCTACACAACAAATTGGCGTGTAGGTCTACAATATCAATTTTGGCGTTTAAACAGTGAAAAAACATGTAAACAGTGAAAATTAAGTTTCGTTAAAGAGAGAAGAAGCAGCAAAGTGAACTAACTGTTCTGTAAACAGTTCAGTGAGTGAAACAACCAGATTCTACAAGAAATGACTCCACATATGGATTAACTTATCCAGATAAATACTTAAAACAACCAGACAACAATCAACAAAAATGAATACAATATAAAACATTAAGTCACAATCTTCATGAGATCTCAAATCAAAGGGGGGTTTTTAAAGAGTGAATGAGAGCGTGGAAGCGAAGTACTGGTTTGTGTTGATAGAATTAAGTAATGTTTTCTTATATTTATAATTACTGATCATGGATGTTCCATGTTATAGAAGTTAATAATCAACTTAATATATCAGGGTAAAGCCCGTTTGAATTGAAAAAGAAAATGAAAATAAATGATAATGTCTATTTCACAATGACCACGTGTTAACTGTAATTATTGTGCTGCTATCTCAATCTATTTGCGACATCCAATTCTCGCCTAACGAATACTAGAGTCTTCTGAATCCAGGGAATAAAGCGTTAAATCAAACAGGTATCGTATAGTGAAAAACGTGGAATAGTTGCATATTAACTGTAAATATGCTGGCGACCCAATGATGAGCTGTTGAATTATAAGGTAGATGAGAATCGATCTTCAAGGTAGGTGATATTTTGGGTGGGTAGATTTAAAATTGTGTAAGTAACTTTACAATTGGCTACACTGCCAGGATTTTTGCGTGAAATAGGCCTGAAAATTGGATGACTGGAAACGGACTGAGGAGCGTCGGAAGTTGAAATTTTAGGTTAAGACGTTCAAAATAACACGTGGTCGAAAAAATTGTTTGGTTAGAAAAAATAAACACTCATATTTATCTCAACAGGCAATAGTAAACAGTGATTAACAAAAAATAAATAAAATATGGAGAATAATGATGAGGAAGTCAGATTGTCTGACTTAACCGTCATTAATGAAATAGAAATGCAATCAACTACTGTAGTAAATACAGAGAGTAGTATAACTGAATCTAAAATAATGGATGACGTTGAAATTCAGTCAACGCCAATCCCAATTAAAAATATGATAATCATGATATAATGAATATGATGCAGTTGCTTTCAGAAAAGCAAAATACAATGTTACAATCAATGTTAGATGTAAAATTCGGTGAAGTAAAGAGCCCTTTTGATGTTAACGATGTTAAATTTAATGAACAAAACAGTAAATTAAATGAACAAAGTAGAAAAACGAAAGTAATTTTAACAAAATGAAACAACGTTTAAACAAAATTGATAAAAGTTGTAGTACCATTATAAAACAAATGCAGATGGCGTAAAGGAAATTATGAAAAGAAAGGAGAGGAGAGAAAGTGAATAAAAACAGGTAAGCAATTTTAATAGTGAAAATAATAATAATGATGACAAATTAAGTACAGATAAGAATATAAATAACGAAGGAATAGTTGACAAGCTAAGTGAAAGTGAAAATGTAAGTAATTATATTGATGAAATAATGTTAAATAAGAATAATGGTGATATAATTGAAAACGGGGTATCTAAGAGTGATACGGTAAGTGATAGTAGAGATGATGTATGTATAAAGTTAGTAGAGGTTATTGAGGGGGTAGTAATAAGTGTTGATGAGTTAGAAAGAGAGTGGAGGGAGAGTTTAAGTAAGTTTGGGTGGCAGAGGGCAAATTTCCCCCGTAGTGTTGTAGGTGAAGTAAAGGCTTCACGAGTGTATTTGGGAGACATATGGTCTACAAATAATCCCTTAGGTTGTTATAATGTATCTGGTAAAGCCAGATGGTGTTGTAACAAAGTTGTATTGGCCTTTGCATGGAATGAGAGTGTGAAATGGGGATGGGAAAGTGATTTTGAGAGAGGGAGAGAGAGAGAGAGAGAGAGAGAGAGAGAGAGATGTTCAAGTTAAATAAAGGTTATGAAGAGTTGATGCAGAGATTAAATGTTGAGAGAATTGTTAATAAAGACTTACCTTGTGGAGAAATTAGTACAGCAGTAGTAGATGAAAATGATATCGATGATAACAAGCACTTACCTTGCGATGAAACTGGTTTAGTAATGGATGACTATGATGATAAGATCATAACTTACCTGGTGATGATGAAAAATACTAAGGGAGCCTGGACCAAAAATACGGAAGTAGACAGATTTTATGATTTAATAATAATGAGTAATCCTGTAAATTATTATTACGATATAACGATAAAACAAGTTTAAATAGTCATTATATGGAGGGTGACAAAACATTGATTTAAATTAAAAATGAAGTGTGTTATGTTTTTGTGAGATTAATGTTTGATGATGGAGGGTAGATATATAGTGAATGAACATTTAATTATGTTAGTTAATGGTAAATACTTGGCTAACTTATGTAATGAGGTGTGGTAAACAATAACATATGATGACGTGAATTGTATATAAATTTGCATTGGTGTTAAATGTATTTGTGTATTAGGTTATGTTGTTGTTATGTGCATTGTATGTTATGTAATCAACAAGGTTAATAATTCTGACTGAGTG
Source organism: Magicicada septendecula (assembly GCA_034769895.1). Taxonomy (NCBI): domain Eukaryota; kingdom Metazoa; phylum Arthropoda; class Insecta; order Hemiptera; family Cicadidae; genus Magicicada; species Magicicada septendecula. Next base: position 47,847,428 of record CM068370.1, on the reverse strand, counting down.
TTTTACGATAATGAGGATTGATTGTTAGTATTAATCAGCTTCTATGTAATTATGAAATTGTATATAATGAAAGTAAATGAATTTAAAAGGTGGTAAAAGATGGATTTTGGGTAAATATTTTTAATAAGGCAAAAAGCAGTAATTGATTTCAGTAAACGGATAGATTTAGAGAATGAAATTAAACCAGTTAGGGTTAGTTTTGAACGGGTATTGAACACAATAAGAATTTCGGGAATAAAAGTGATACAAAAACGGGTAAATAGTAGGGACACAGAGGTGAGAGTGAATGTATGTAGAGAGAGCAGGAGTGATAAAAGTGAAGAACGAATATGGGAGAACAGGGCACATAAGTTTTGTGGTGAGGGTGGCATTGTAGGGAGTCCCCAACGTAAGGTGTTGTGGCGGATAGTGGAAAGTTTTAAAGAGGTGTTCGCAGAGTTACCTGGAAGGGCCAGGAACTACGAATGTGAGTTAAAGGTAAGGGAACACACACCCTACGTACAAAGAAGTTATCCGGTGCCCTATTCTAAAGGAAGAGCTGGTCAAGGGGAGTTAGATAAAGGGTTGAAGTGAGATTTTGTGGGGTTCTTTTTTATTAGCAGTGGACTGTATATTGTAAAACTAAAATAGTTAAAAGGATTTATTCTCATGTAATCCACAATGCACATAAATATTAAGCGTTCACTGACCTTGTCCTTGTGCATTGTAAATGTCCCGTTGTAAGTAACACTTCGCTGATTTTTTTAGGCAGTCCTAAACTTAACAATAATATTCTAATAAACGTTAAACACATAAAATAAACACATGAAATAAGCGGAGGTTTAAATTATAAGTGAAGTAAAATAACAATAGCGGTGAATAGACTTTATATTCTTGCGGTATGCGTGTATAAATCCAAAAAAAAAAAACTGAACTGCACGATATGCCTTACACTACAGGAAAGAAAACGCTCTAATTATGACTGTTGATTACTATGTGAATTGTACTTTGAAACAGTTAATGGGAGTGCACTCTGTTAGAGAACTAATGAAGTAGAGATAGGGTGAGTTTAATTATTGTTATGAAAACAAAATATCTGATATACCGGCCCCTTTGAACCAACTGGTTCAACAAGAAACATTAAAAGAACATAAGAACAAATTTCATCCTTTGGAAAAGTATAAAACTAAATTATAAGGGGCAGTAGCCAGTTGACTGGTCAAGGATTTTAGTAAATGGGAAGACGGGACGGGAAACCTTAACAGAAGGACGGGTCAAGGTTCCACCGGCAGTCTTCATGTTGACGACACGTACCACTCCATCGTTCCCTGGAGATACTGAGATGACTCTCCCGAGCTTCCACTTGAGGGGTGGCAGGTTCGTTTCATGAATAACGACTAAATCTCCTATTTTGAGATTTTTTTGAGGTCTGATCCATTTGGACCATTCTTGAAGTGTGTGGAGGTACACCATATTTGCCATCTTTTCCAGAGATGTTGTGTGAAGGCTTGAACAATTTCAAGTGGAAATCCAGAGAACTGGAGGTCAGCGGCCGCACGAGGGGGGAATTGCGGTTGGGCCCTTGCCCGTTTGACACCTAGAGGAATCGGACCTCCCTTTCCAGCATTTTATATGATTAAGTGGTGCATTAGTTAGTTGAGGTTCTATCAGGGCATTAAGAGGTCCTCCAGTTAGAAAATGTCCTGGTGTAAGAGGTTGAAGATCTGAAGGGTCATTCGAGAGAGGAGCTATCGGCCTCGAATTAAGGATAGCTTCAACACGCACAACTAAGGTGGTAAATTCTTCGTACGTTAAAATGTGTTCACCTATGACTCTGGTGAGATGATATTTTGCACCTTTAATGGCACGTTCCCAAAGTCCACCTTGGTGAGGTGCACGCGGAGGAATGAAATGGAATGTGATACTGTTGTTCGTAGCAAAATCTTGCATCTCTGGTTGCTTCATGAGATCTTGAAAACATCTTTTGAGCGAAAAAGCAGCTCCTATGAAATTAGTCCCACAAATCAGAGTACAGGTCTGATACAAGACCTCTCCTAGAGATGAATCTCGTAAGGGCTGCAATGAAGGCGTCTGTAGTTATATCAGTAACCACTTCCAAGTGTACAGCTTTTGTTGCAAAACAGATGAAGAGGCAGAGGTACACCTTTATAGGCTGTATCCTGCGAAGTGTAAAAAACTTGACCGTGTAAGGGCCAGTATAATCAACTCCAGAAGCATTGAAACAACGAGTAGGGGTAACACGACCGGCTGGTAGATCACCCATGAGCGGAGACGTGTTTGTTGATTTTGTATGAAAACATCGTACGCATTTAAATATTCTTGAGCGTATAACACTGTGGGCGGAGAGGATCCAAAAGTGTTGAGATAGTGTTGCTTGGAGGAACTGGGGACCAGCGTGCAGGTACATGCTATGATAGTAATCGATGAGTAAATGAATAGTGACATGATTTTTTGGCAGAAGAATAGGATGTTTGGCATTGTAAGTAAGTGCAGAGTTCTTCAGTCGACCTCTGACACAGCCTATTCCTGCATCATCAATAAAGGGTGCTAGACATTGGATGCGGTTTGAGCATGTCCTTTTCTTGGAGAATAGATCTACGTCTTCTGCAAAGTGAAGTCTCTGAATGAGCCAGCAAATGCGGTTACAGGCGTTATTTAATTCAGTTACTGTAAATGATCCACTTATGGTGGTTTTAAATTTCAAACGGGTTATAAAGCGAAGGACATAAGCCATTACATGAAGAAGAGTCTTCCAAGAAGAAAACTTTGTAAGAAATCCAAATGTTGGGACTTCTTTTGTGGTCATCATAAGATTAAGCACATTTGGTTTCATTTTGAGAATAGACTCCTCCGAAATTGGATGAAGGCAGGTCTCCGTTGATTTAGTGAGCCATGCTGGTCCTAGCCACCACTGGCTATGTTTCATCAGAACCGTGGGTGTCAAGCCTCGAGAAGCACAATCAGCAGGATTGTCAACAGTTGAAACATATTTCCAGACGTGCGGTGAAACTAAGTCTTGTATTTGTGCCACACGATTAGCAACATACACCTTGAGACGAAAAGATAGAGTGCGTATCCAAGATAGCACTACTGTAGAGTCGAACCATGCTGAAATGTTGTCAATCTTGTGATGTTGTGAGAGCTGTTCTGTACAGTAATGTAGCAATTTGGCTAAGATGTGCGCACCACAAAGTTCCAAGCGGGGAATAGTCACATGCTTCAGTGCAGCTACTCTTGATTTTGCGATCAGCAGTCGTATGTTGACATCTCCTTCTGCGTCTTCTGTGCGCAGGAAGACACAAGCTGCATATCCGGATTCACTTCCATCTGAAAATCCATGAAGCTGGATATTGACTGCAGTTGCTAAGGATATGAAACGTGGTATCCTTAGCTTTTCTATTTCTGGAAGTTCTTTCACGAATCGTGACCACTTCTCGGAAATATGATCAGGTAATGGAGAATCCCAATCTAAGCCTAAGGTCCATACATGCTGCATTAAGACTTTGACCAAAAAACTATTGGGGATATCCAACCACAAGGGTCACAGATCTGAGAAATTGATGAAAATAAAGTTCTTTTTGTGTAATTACTTGAAGGTGTGTGCATCAAATATGAAAAGTCATCAATATCTGGGATCCATTTTAGCCCTAAAACACTTGAAAATGGCTGTTCTGACGTGCATAACATGAGGGGTGTCTCATGATTATCTTGCATGACATTTTCTAAGAGTTTAGGATGGTTTGAAGACCACTTGCTCAGTTCAAATCCACCCTTTTTCAAAAGTAAAACAACATCCTCTTGAAGGTGGAGAGCTTCTTCCAGAGAATTGCTCCCTCATCAACATATATTTGCTGTTGGAGTGCTTCAGCAGCAAGTGGATGATTTTTTCCTTCGTCCATAATGAGCTGTTGTACTACTCTATTAGCAAGGTAAGGCGAGGACGTCATACCATAAGTGACAGTAGTCAATTGGTAGACCTTTAGCGGGACTGAAGTGTCTTCTCTCCAGTATATTAACTGAAAGATCTGATCATCTTTATGGATGGATATCTGCCTAAACATTTGTTTGATATCACAAGAGAAAACAAATTTATGTTGATGAAAGCGAAGAATTATATCAATAATGTCATTATGCAACTTTGGACCCTGATGTAGAATGTGGTTCAGTGAGACACCTGAAGAAGATGGTGCTGAAGCATTGAAAACAACACGGATTTTCCTATCTTTAAAAACGCCATGATGTGGCAAAAAGTAATGCGGCTTGTTCAGAGACAGCACAGATGTGCACAGTTTCATGTGCCCACATGCTAAGTAGTCATTCATAAAATTAACATACTTCTGTTTAAACTCAGGTTGAGATTCAAATTTGCGTTCAAGTGTATTAAACAGGCGTTTTGCCAAAGTTGTAGAGTCACCTAGTTGAGCAGGGTTTCCGCTGAAAGGCAAGTGACAAACATATCTGCCGGAGGCATCTCTCTTATGAGTAGAGACGAAGTGAGCTTCACATTTTTCATCTTGTGGAGCGAGTTTTGTAGTGTGAGGTGGTTCCTCTATGGACCAAAAACGTTGCAATGTTGTGTGCAGATCACGATCATTTGTCGATAAAAGAGTCACTAAGCTTGAGTGAGGCTTAGACTTAAGTGAAGCAGGTGTCGGACCAAGCACAACATAGCCAAAGATTGTATTGACAGCGTATGGCATATTCTTGCCGAGATTGATAAAGATACCATTAAGAGTGAATGCAAATAAATCTGCTCCAATCAGGTCAACTGGACCCGGAACATCAAAAGTGGGATCTGCTAGCATATACCCTTTGAGTCGCTCTTTAATTTCTGGTGGGAGCTGAATACGAGGCAGATTGTATGATATTTTATTAAGAATCATGACTGGGTGAGATTTTGCTAAAATATTCCCACTGAGCGAAGACAATGTCACAAAGGTAAGTCCCTTTGTTTTCACTGGGGCGGTAGAGATGCCACTAAGTTCTGGAACATCTGTTTGAGAGCGGTACAAACACAAAGTCTTTGCACAGCTTTCTGAAATAATTGTTGTTTGGGATGCACTATCAAGCACAGCTCGTACAACTGCTGCATTTCCATTGGCAGATGTGATATGCACCAAAGCAGTTGCGAGTAACACAGTGTTATTCTGGTTGCAAGAAACACCTATCAAGGTAGTATCCTGGTGACACTCTGCAGAGTGGTTTTGCTTATGCATTGTCGTTTCAACAGAAGGGCACAAGGTAGATCTATTTGACTGAGTCAATTTTTGTTGCGGTTGTGAGGAGCGGTTCTGATCAAAAAAATGTAGTAGGCTATGGTGACGCCTATGACATACATTGCATGTGTGGACGGACTTACAGGTGACCAACTTATTTGTTCCAAAACGATTTTGACACAAGTTCTTATTTTTAACAAAAGCTTGTCTGTCTTGTACAGTAAGTGCGGAAAAATCTCCACATGTTGTGTGAATTTGATGAACAGAAGATACAATGCTGAGTGTGAGTAGTGACCATCGCTATTTTGTGCGGTTTAAACTGGTTTGTATTCATTTTAAAGCCACTGATTTTTTGAGAGGTTTGAAGAGAAGGTTCATTTTTTGAGATGATATAAGTTAAACCCGCTGCCTCTTTGCAAGAACATTCATTTTCTAAGAATGTAATTACTTCTGTAACGGTAGGAACATTTTGTACATTATCTCGAGAACGTTCAAGTTTGGTCCTGAATTCCGTGTCAAATCTACGCAAAATATATGAGGTCAACAACAAACTTTCGCTAGCAATATCATGTCCTAGTGCTTTGAGCGCTTGATAATTTTCATTGTAGGTCGACAGAAAATTCCTCATTTGTTTAACTGAAGGATTGTGCAATTGTGGTAAATCAAATATATTGTTTACATGAAGTGTTATCAAGAATCTCGAATTCTGATATCTTTTTAGCAAAGTTTGCCAGGCTATGGCATAGTTTGTATTAGCGACAGGCAACGATTTAATTAAATTTAGCGGCTCATCAGTCAAATAAGAAAGCAAGTATGTAAATTTCTCCACATTAGAAATGGTTTCATTTTTGTGCACTGCATTTTCAAACAGACTGTGAAAGGCTACCCATTTCTCAGGTTGTCCAGAAAATGTTCCCAAGTTTAAGCGAGGTAAATTTATGGTGGAAGTAGGCGCAACTAGTTGTGATGCACCAGTGTGAGACTGATCCAAGGTTTCCTGCGGTAGCGATGGTAGAAAAGGAGCACACGAACTTTGTATAGTTATATTTAAGTCTGATATAAAGAATCTTGTAATCTTGAAATCTGTTCATTATCCAGATCTTCTGGTAAAGGTGTTGTACTAAATAGTTTATTTATAAGCCTTTCAAATTCAGCATATTTATTTTCTGCGGTGGAACTATGCAAACTAACTTTTCGTGTTTGCTGTTCAGTTAAATTACCTATACCAATAACCTCAAGAGCAACAATTTGCTTGTCAATATTATGAAGCCTACTCTCAATCAGTTCACTTTCCTTCACGAAAGAAGAAAATCTCATTTTGGTAATTTATTAATACACTCGCTTTAAAAAACAGATTCAGATGTAAATAACAAAAGAGTTCTAAGTAAAAGTTGTAATTCACAATGTTCTTCCAGTATTCAGTAATTTCCAGTCCAAATAATTTTAATTTATTTTTTTATCAACTCTAAAATACCAATACCGTAGATGACAGTAATAATGGTAATATGGTAATAAAGGAATATGGCTACTGTATTTTATAGAAACTAATACAGAGGTCGGTTTTGAAGAAACACACTACACTTTAGAACTATGCTTGCTAGATAAAACATCAAATAACACACGCTGCACAATGAATCAATAAAACTATGCTTGCGTGAAAAAACATGAAATAATCATAACAAAATGAAAAGAGCACTGAGTATTGGCAATACTTGCCAGTAGTAAATAATTGTTTTTGTTTTTTTTTTATATTTAAGCATTACAATAATTCAATAAATGTAATAATAAAGAGCATAATAATTAATAAAAATCTTGCTTTCCAACGTGCTGGATTCAGAATGAAAGATGCTATCCGGGCTGGACGGACCAAAAATGTGGGGTTCTTTTTTATTAGCAGTGGACTGTATATTGTAAAACTAAAATAGTTAAAAGGATTTATTCTCATGTAATCAACAATGCATAAATATTAAGCGTTCACTGACCTTGTCCTTGTGCGTTGTAAATGTCCCGTTGTAACACTTCGCTGATTTTTTTAGGCAGTCCTAAATTTAACAATAGTACTCTAATAAACGTTAAACACATGAAATAAGCGGAGGATTAAATTATAAGTGAAGTAAAATAACAATAACGGTGAATAGACTTTCTATTCCTGCGGTATGCGTGTATATATCAAAAAAAAAAAACTGAACTGCACGATATGCCTTACACTACAGGAAAGAAAACGCTCTAATTATGACTGTTGATTACTATGTGAATTGTACTTTGAAACAGTTAATGGGAGTGCACTCTATTAGAGAACTAATGAAGTAGAGATAGGGGGAGTTTAATTATTGTTATGAAAACAAAATATCTGACAGATATTATTGAGAGGTCGGTGTCACCCTATTCCAATTCGCTCGGTGTGGTTAATAGAGAAGGAGGGGAGTGAGGTTATGTCTAAATGCCCGTAGAAAAAACAGATTATTATTCCTGAAAGGGAGTCACCCGTTATTAATAGACGAAAATATGAAATAGTAATTCAGAGTAGAAGGTATTATGTAACAATTGGAAGATTTAATTGAAAAATTGAAATTAAAGTTATAATATTAGTAAACATTGTTTAGATTCAGAAGTGAAATGTTGGCTTTAAGATAATATTGAAAATGTTTATTTAATTTTTGTTAATTGTGTATAGATGTAAAACATAAATGTTTTAGGGCTAGTAGTAAATGATGTGGAGGCGAGTAAATGAATGAGGACATAAAGGAGGGTGATGATTAAATCGCGGTGACGAATAATAATACAGTGTTAACATGCACATTTGGTTGACTGTACTAGTTGTATTGTATAATTTTTGACTGCTGTATTAAACAGGTATTGTATACAGATTAATACTGAAGAAAGTAAAAGATAAAATGAGAGGTATAAATAAAAAATAATAGGAAATTGATGTTTACTTAAATTCCGATTGGAATTAATAAATTATTTGAATATTGAGTTATAAATTCCAAGAGAATAATAATGTCAAAATGTTTGAATTAAAATATATCATATTAAGTTAAGAATATTTCTGTTCAACTATGTTCTGTATGCATTTAGAAGTTAAGAAAAAGCCAGTACTTCGAAAAGGCAAACCAGTATGGCTAAAAGGAAACTAAATTAGTTCAGGATCTGGAAAATGAAAGGCCACTTAGTAATGTTTTATGGATTGTTTCCGGATCTAGTGACATTGGGGGGGGGACCCTGTACTGACCAGCGTGTCAGGGCAGGGGCGTCTGGCTTTGCGGTGTTGGGATTCTAGAGCAGAAAGTCCATGCAGGTGCGGCCGCAATCACTGGATCAGGAGGGTAAGTTACCCATGGTTTTAATAAAATTTAAGGGGGGGTCAAGGTGCCATATCCGGACTGATCCTTTTAGGTTTTGTCAATGAGAGTTTTTATGCTTTGGCATACAACATCTCATTGAGGGGCTATTGTGACAGTACATAACGGGTATGATGTTGAAATAAAACCTGACGGGTTGATGTTGTGAAATAAAACGATCGAGGTGAATCAGAACAAAATATGACTTTCGACAGTGGGGTGTCATGAGTCAACCAGAGTGATGGAGGCGAACGTCATCGTCGAGCAATAAACGTAACCATATATGGGCACAAAATGTTATATTATAACTGACGTCACAACTATATCATGACGTAAATAAATATTTTATAAAATTGAGACGCCATAGAAACATCTAAATTATTCTAGACAATTCGATGAACAACAGACGAGACGGGAAGCGGTGAGCAGGACGTACCACGTGACCAGCTCATATACTAGCCGCTCCGAGATCACCATCTACCAGTCTACGAAGAACCAGTCTACGAACAACTCAGAACCAGTTAACAGCGTCAGGAGGCCTACACAACAAATTGGCGTGTAGGTCTACAATATCAATTTTGGCATTTAAACAGTGGAAAAAACATGTAAACAGTGAAAATTAAGTTTTGTTAAAGAGAGAAGCAGCAAAGTGAACTAACTGTTCTGTAAACAGTTCAGTGAGTGAAACAACCAGATTCTACAAGAAATGACTCCACATATGGATTAACTTATCCAGATAAATACTTAAAACAACCAGACAACAATCAACAAAAATGAATACAATTTAAAACATTAAGTCACAATCTTCATGAGATCTCAAATCAAAGGGGGGTTTTTAAAGAGTGAATGAGAGCGTGGAAGTGAAGTACTGGTTTGTGTTGATAGAATTAAGTAACGTATTCTTATATAATTACTGATCATGGATTTTCCATGTTATAGAAGTTAATAATCAACTTATATATCAGGGTAAAGCCCGTTTGAATTGAAAAAGAAAATGAAAATAAATGATAATGTCTATTTCACAATGACCACTTGTTAACTGTAATTATTGCGCTGCTACCTCAATCTATTTGCGACATCCAATTCTCGCCTAACGAATACTAGTCTTCTGAATCCAGGGAATAAAGCGTTAAATCAAACAGGTATCGTATAGTGAAAAGCGTGGAATAGTTGCATATTAACTGTAAATAAGCTGGAGACCCAATGATGAGCTGTTGAATTATAAGGTAGGCGAGAATCGATCTTCAAGGTAGGTGATATTTTGGGAGGGCAGATTTAAGATTGTGTATGTAACTTTACACTACGTCCTTTATACAAATTAAAATTAATTTTAGATGTATTTTTCTAAACTATGAACAGTTCTTCAAATATTAACTATTTCTGCAAGTGAAATTATATTCTATTATCGTCTTACGCAAATTTCACTGATTAACTAAGCATCATCAGAGGTTTATAAATGAATAAACAAACAACAGAATTAAATTTTAAATTAAATTAATTTTCTAAACGAATATTAGTTGTTAAAAGGCTACATGTACCCATTTAAATGAACATTACTTATATAAAATTCTGCAGCATGGTCATGGCACATTTGTATTCATTTAAGCTATTATATTCTACTGTGTTGTCTGTTTCAAAGAACTTTCATCTCACATTACTACATTAATACTGCACTGTTGTTCTGTTTTTCTATGTATAGATTTTATGATACTGATACTTCATACCAGAGTAAGCACATAAAATTAAGTCAATCCATATATTCTGAACAGAGCAATTTCTTTTATTTATACACAGAGATGATTTATTTATTCTTTTTAAATATGCTGCAGAGATACCTGGAGATTAATCAGGCCGTCTCTAGGAAGGCACAGAAGGATCAAGAATGTGCACAAGCACCATCCTCTTGCTCATTACCAGGTGCACAGCATCACTTACATTACACATGTTACTGTAATGTAATTCATCCCAAACTATAAAATCATCTTGTGACATTTACTTTAAGTTTGACTCTTAAAACTCCTGTTTCCGATTTTAGAGCATTTCTCCATCATTTGCAAACATTGCTTCTTCGATTCCATTTTACTTTCTCACTTCACCCCAATCTCTTGCATAACATTTCCTTAAGAAATTCTTCCCTTTCTCCCAGTTAGCATCCTTCCATACCCAACTTCTTCTATTTCTTAAATTTCCAGTACATTTATCTTACTGCTCATAAATTTTGCTGTTCATAAGTCTTCTTCTCCAGTGATGTCTCCCATTGGCACTTCCTTCCACTCGGGAATAAACACAAGCCTTTATGCAATAATCGCGTCTGACTTTTCAATCACCTCTTCTGTTGTCACACACATTGGTACTTTGATGTTCCATTCATCTCCCTTTTCCTTATCTGATACCAAGGATTCCTCTTTTTCATCTATAAATTATTTCTTCGGCCACCATTACTTATTTAATCAAATAACTAATGTCCTTACCATTTCAGCCATGCAAAACTTCTATTTCTCTTGGCCATCTCTCAGGACATTATCTCTAAAAATCCACCCATAATGTGGATGCCAAATATTACTTCATTGACAACATCTGCAATAGCATATGGTGGTTAAATTCAAGAGACACAGGCTTAAGCATATGCCAACCTTTCCTAACACTTTCAAAAACCTTCCTGTTACAGTCTAGTAAAAGAACTTAACTGAAAATAGAAGTAACTGACTAATTCAGAGCACACAATGCAGACTGTAGTGTCCACGTCAATCATAATGTGGAAGAGATTGGTATTTGAACCAGGTTAAAATAAGTAGGAGTTATCTGGGGGCAGATATACACACAGATCATAATTTGATATTTTGAGAAGATTGTTGTGGCTTAGGAGAAGGTATGTCTAAAATCCCCAAGAAAGATGGGAGGCAATTAGAAAAAGTATAGAGGCACAGCAGATAGTATAGGAAAAGAAAAAATAGAAACGTACAAGACTTATATTACAGAGCAAATAACAGAACTTATGACAAAGTGCTGAAGATGTAAGAAGCTGGGAGAGAAGAGACACAAGAGGGAGGAGAGAGAAGAAGAATACAGAATGACATCAATCGGGCAGTAAAGAAAGTTACAAAGGAAATTAAATGCAAGAAGATAGCTAAAAATATTACTAAGTGTAATACTGCGAAGGTCTACTTAGAATTCACAAGCAGTCTGAAAGACAGAGGAGAATATTTGTGATATTTCGTTTTATTGATATTAATAACTAAATATAATGTGATTTCGAATTTGTCAAAATTGTACTATCTATTTTTTCGGGCGCCATCTTGCCAACTGCAAGAAAATAATTTACCAAGGTTCGTATCAGCGAACTAGAAGAACAGAATTGGTTGTTTGAAATGACTACTTCGATCTACTATACTCAAACAAACTTGTGTTTATTCATAATTTAGTTTTACTGTTGCATATTAACGACAATGACAAAATTACTCCTCCCATCTTTTATACTTTTACTATTTTAACATTACATGTACATGCTTTATTCTGACTACAACTTTCAAAACATTATTGATAATTAAACTGTTGAACACTAAAACAAATGCTGTAAAGAAATAATACTCAACTAACTTTTCTTAACTTAAACCAGCGCCTTTGTAATTACGTAATTCAAACTCACCCATACACACTCACACACTTTCACATTAGACAAGTTATATTCCCATTAGAGCTCATATTTTAAATTAATTTTCCCCCTCTGTTCTTGTACTGTATGAAAATAATAAAATTTGTTAATTTACTTTCCTGTTATTACGTTGAAGGTACCCTCCTACAATGTCTTCTCGTATACAAACACTGATTTATTGCCGAACTGTTACATGATTATTTACTTATTATTTTCTCACTGTATCTATTCGGTTTCAAAAATACTGTTTTAGATGATCAAATCTTAAAAACTTTTACATTTTTTATGTTGCGGGCGCATCGGCGAACACAATAACTTCGCCCGAAAACCGGCGAGAGCCGGGCAGACGCACAGTGGTTAGCGTCTGTATCACTCAGATGTTGTTTTGCGACTGTTTGTTCGGTGCCTCACACAGTTGCTGGCGTGACACACCCAAGATAGGCTCTGACGAAACCGATGACACACAGTTGTTATATAATTTGCTGACGCAACACATCGCCTGATATCTGGTTGCATAATTGGTTGACAGATTTAGTTACATAACGTGTTTACGTTTTCCGGGGTCGTCATTGTCCTTGAACTGATTTTGGTACAGTTGTTGGCTGTTATTAAACTGTTTATATGAATATCATTAAATAATTGTCACAGTCAATGCTGCCACGTTGCGATCGCTTCCACATAACAAATTTACCTCTCGGTCATAACATTTTTTCATCACTCAACAAGTTAATTATTATGAAAAAATACAAATCCTGTTATTACCCCAGGTATGCCCAAAAATGCCCCGCTACAATACCCCCTCAATGAGATATTTTATGCCGAAGCATAAAAAATCTCATTGACACATTCATACTTGCTAAAGGGATCAGCCAGGATATGTCGCCACAACCCCCTGTACGGTTTACAAACAAAAAAAATAATCAACTCACCCTTGGTTCGGTGACTGTGACCGCATCTGCATGACAATACTGGACTTCTCTCTCGAGATCCCAACACCGTAGAGTCAGACAGATACTCCACGCCCCTGCTCTGACGCGCAGGCCAGCTCAGGTCCGCCGCCACAGCACCACCAAACACTGAAACAACAAATCGAAATATTAAATAGTGGCCTTATACAACACCATATCCCCAACTGATCTGTTTCCCCCTAGCGGTGCTGGTTTGCGCTAAGAAGCACTGGTTTTGTTTTTCATTTATCGCTAACATGTATATATCATAACATATTTACCAACAATATATATATACCCCTCTTAAAATTCCATCTACTTACCCTTATCAACTTTACCCCAAAATTCAAAATCATTGCCCTGATTCCCATCAGAATTTAAGCAAACAGACGACTGACTTATTAACATTTCCCATTACCATATTACATTTCTCTCATCCCCAATTTAAAAATGCATTTAAAATAGTTAACTTCATAAAATTCTCTTAAACTAACAAACACAATATAACATAAGAAAATATAATACACTTCTAATTCACATTAAAATAAACAATTGGTATTTAAAATGTTACACACATTAAGTTGGCATATAAAATCAGAAAATTACTTTTAAACTTGATTTACTCTTATTAATTCGTTTCTCAAGATTACAAAAAATTATTTTATTTTTTATTTATTTATTTTTTTTTTTTCAATTATGGCCATCATTATTCCATTTCCTTACTTTGGGTGATTCTACGTTATTCATTATAATTTACTTTATCCACTTGGCATTTACTCATAATCTTACCCCTTTTATTACTCTAACGTTCCCTTACAAAATCTCTAACTAGTATGACACCCCACTATCAAAATTTTACTAACCCTTCTCTACCTCTAACTACTTACTATTTTAACTCCAATCGCCACCTTCTACTCTTATAAAAAAAAAAATACTCTCTAACCCTTTGTACATAGGATACGTGTTTCCTTCCCAAAACTCATTCCCTTATGTTGGTCCCTGGACTCCCCCTAGGTAACCCTTTCCGGCGCCAATCGGTCCCTATCCCGTCCCAACCCTTATGTTGCGGACTCCCACACTACACTACCACTACTACAAAATTGCCATCCCCAAAAAATCTCACTCTCATAACCTCACTACAATTACATCAAAATAACATCAATAAAATAAACAACAATATATCACTCAAAACTCTACATAAATTCTCCAATTCTACTGTGTCTCCACTTATACTTCTCAAAATTCTATAGCATACGTTAACTCAAAACAACATTGCATTATTTTCATTTCCACTATTACTTTAACTCTTACTTCGATTTGGACAGATCTATGTCCCACAAAATTCAACTTGAACTGATTCAAACATTTTATTCAAACAATTACTATCACCCACTTCTATCTTTTACAACCCCTTGAAAATTTTACCTATCACAACTATTTTTCATTTTATTTTAAAATCTATAAACACATTGAAAACCTATCATCATATTTTTATAATTCTTATTCCTAACATACTAAATGCAATCAACACAATAAGACATAATAACACAATATAAGAAGTATTTAGTGCATCTATTTTTTAAATTCAAACAAAATTATTGAGTAGCAAATCATCATTATTAATTAAAATATATCAAATCTTTAATACGTTATCCCCTTGGATAACCTCCCAGCCACACACACTATTATAATACATTACATAACATAATACACAAATATACATTAACCTTGTATTATTAGTATACATTAAACCAACAATTCTCTTTTAAATAATTTATATAAAAATGTATAAACATTATTATTTAAAATTTTTCATTAACTGTTTTTATTTATCATCATTATTGACTTATCCTGTGTTGCAATCAGATTTTCAAAATTGCTTAAAATTTATTATTAACATATATTTTTTAATCATTATGTTCCACAAAATTCCACAAAATAAACCATTTAATATTTATTTATTTATTAATTATTATTAAGTTAAAATCTCATCACACAATTTAAATTCCTTTTAAAATTCAAACACATAACATTCAATCACAATATCTAAACATCTCCACTTATTTAATTCATTTGATTATTAAAATAAACATTCTTTTGATTATTAAAATAACATATTTCAATTATTATCGACATTCTATAAATCATTAATTATTGTCTTCATAATTATTTTGTTATTTAATTAGAGTGCTAAAATATTAATAATATTATTATTATTAACACAACATTTTCCAAAACATATACACATTACTTATCTAACATTTCACAATACACACAAATGAATTCAATATTATTTACAAAATATACGTCAAAACTGTTCAAGTGTATCTCACTTCAGATGTCCAAATCAGCAAGGTCATTACCAAAAATTTACAATATTTAAAAATGTCCCAACACTGATCTTTTAGCTCATCCTCCATCGTCATATATATATCTAGTGTATTTGTAACATTCATCATTTTTATCAACACACCAATTATGATAATCATTACTATCATAATAATCTATTAACTCTATTTCATCCATTGTACCACTAGAAATCTTGTCACCATAGGTTAGGATTGTCCCGTCTATATCAGGGTTATTCGTTAATGTCAGGTAAATTTTCTCATCTTTGTATTCCTCAACTACTACGTCAGGTAAATCATTATAGTCAGGTAAGATATTATCAAAATTATTCTCTGTCTCTCTTTCAACAGGTACGTATTTCACATGATTCATCATCACCCCTTTTATTAATTTTCTCAATTCATCATACTTTCTTTCTAACTTGTATATTTCTATTTCATTCTCAACATATAACTCTCTTTCTTCATAGCACCACATCACACTCTCACAATTATTACGGACAGAGGGTACAACATTATACAACATTACTTCATTTAACAATAAGGGTCTCTTGCCCTGAAAAAACAACATTAAATCATCATCATCATTATAAACAATAAGGGGAAAATTTGCCCTCTGTCCCCACTCAATTACTACATTATTTTTCCACTCTCTCTCTATTTCATAAACACTCATTAACATTTCATTATCGCATTCTAAAACTTCATCAGTACTATTTGTTATTATCACCCCCACTATACTCTCAAAATTGTCTACTATTTCGTCATTTTTACATTTTGTCTTACTTAAAACATTGTCACCTAATTTCTCGAACTTCTGTTCTAACTTATTCAAACTGTTTTTTATTATGTCATCAATCTGGTTCAAATTCTCATTAATCTCTTTAATCTCATATTTCAACTCCTCAAAACTATTCTTTTGAATATCAAACTTTTCATTGATTTCGTTTTTTTGTTCATTAAACAGCAATTTCATCATCTTGATTAAATCATTATCTTGTATCTCAGCCATTTTAAAAGATTTTATTATAATACTCTTTATACTATTTAATAATTATCATACATACCAATTATTATGTATATTACCTCATAATACTCCTTATATAATTCGACAAATAATTCACTACATACATAACCCTATCAAAACATAACCCCATACTTGCGTCTATTTTATGTACAAAAAAAAAATTTATTCTACCTCAACAACCATTCTGTTCTCCCCGTAGGCCGTATTTTATATAAATTTATTGATATAAAATTGTCCCTGTTCCAGAAGCCAAATGTGATATTTCGTTTTATTGATATTAATAACTAAATATAATGTGATTTCGAATTTGTCAAAATTGTACTATCTATTTTTTCGGGCGCCATCTTGCCAACTGCAAGAAAATAATTTACCAAGGTTCGTATCAGCGAACTAGAAGAACAGAATTGGTTGTTTGAAATGACTACTTCGATCTACTATACTCAAACAAACTTGTGTTTATTCATAATTTAGTTTTACTGTTGCATATTAACGACAATGACAAAATTACTCCTCCCATCTTTTATACTTTTACTATTTTAACATTACATGTACATGCTTTATTCTGACTACAACTTTCAAAACATTATTGATAATTAAACTGTTGAACACTAAAACAAATGCTGTAAAGAAATAATACTCAACTAACTTTTCTTAACTTAAACCAGCGCCTTTGTAATTACGTAATTCAAACTCACCCATACACACTCACACACTTTCACATTAGACAAGTTATATTCCCATTAGAGCTCATATTTTAAATTAATTTTCCCCCTCTGTTCTTGTACTGTATGAAAATAATAAAATTTGTTAATTTACTTTCCTGTTATTACGTTGAAGGTACCCTCCTACAATGTCTTCTCGTATACACACACTGATTTATTGCCGAACTGTTACATGATTATTTACTTATTATTTTCTCACTGTATCTATTCGGTTTCAAAAATACTGTTTTAGATGATCAAATCTTAAAAACTTTTACATTTTTTATGTTGCGGGCGCATCGGCGAACACAATAACTTCGCCCGAAAACCGGCGACAGCCGGGCAGACGCACAGTGGTTAGCGTCTGTATCACTCAGATGTTGTTTTGTGACTGTTTGTTCGGTGCCTCACACAGTTGCTGGCGTGACACACCCAGGATAGGCTCTGACGAACCGATGACACACAGTTGTTATGTAATTTGCTGACGCAACGCATCGCCTGATGTCTGGTTGTGTAACGTGTTTACAGATCTTGTTACATAACGTGTTTACGTTTTCCGGGTTCGTCATTGTCCTTGAACTGATTCTGGTACATTTGCAGTTGTTATTAAACTGTCCACACAATATTAAACAATTCTCACAGTCAATGCTGCCACTTTGCGATCGCTTCCACAATAACAAATTTACCTCTCGGTCATAACATTTTTCTATCACTCGACAAGTTATTTATTATTTATAAAAAAAAAATACAAATTCTGTCGTTACACCAAGTATGCCCAAAAATGCCCCGCTACAATACCCCCTCAATGAGATATTTTATGCCGAAGCATAAAAAATCTCATTGACACATTCATACTTGCTAAAGGGATCAGCCAGGATATGTCGCCACAACCCCCTGTATGGTTTACACAAAAGAATAATCAACTCACCCTTGGTCCGGTGACTGTGACCGCATCTGCATGACAATACTGGACTTCTCTCTCGAGATCCCAACACCGTAGAGTCAGACAGATACTCCACGCCCCTGCTCTGACGCGCAGGCCAGCTCAGGTCCGCCGCCACAGCATCACCAAACACTGAAACAACAAATCAAAATATTAAATAGTGGCCTTATACAACACCATATCCCCAACTGATCTGTTCCCCCCTAGCGGTGCTGGTTTGCGCTAAGAAGCACTGGTTTTTGTTTTTCATTTATCGCTAACATGTATATATCATAACATATTTACCAACAATATATATATACCCCTCTTAAAATTCCATCTACTTACCCTTATCAACTTTACCCCAAAATTCAAAATCATTGCCCTGATTCCCATCAGAATTTAAGCAAACAGACGACTGACTTATTAACATTTCCCATTACCATATTAAATTTCTCTCATCCCCAATTTAAAAATGCATTTAAAATAGTTAACTTCATAAAATTCTCTTAAACTAACAAACACAATATAACATAAGAAAATATAATACACTTCTAATTCACATTAAAATAAACAATTGGTATTTAAAATGTTACACACATTAAGTTGGCATATAAAATCAGAAAATTACTTTTAAACTTGATTTACTCTTATTAATTCGTTTCTCAAAATTACAAAAATTATTTTATTTTATTTATTTTTTTTTTTTCAATTATGGCCATCATTATTCCATTTCATTACTTTGGGTGATTCTATGTTATTCCTTATTTCATTATAATTTACTTTATCCACTTGGCATTTACTCATAATCTTACCCCTTTTATTACTCTAACGTTCCCTTACAAAATCTCTAACTAGTATGACACCCCACTATCAAAATTTTACTAACCCTTCTCTACCTCTAACTACTTACTACTTTAACTCCAATCGCCACCTTCTACTCTTATAAAAAAAAAAATACTCTCTAACCCTTTGTACATAGGATACGTGTTTCCTTCCCAAAACTCATTCCCTTATGTTGGTCCCTGGACTCCCCCTAGGTAACCCTTTCCGGCGCCAATCGGTCCCTATCCCGTCCCAACCCTTATGTTGTGGACTCCCACATTACACTACCACTACTACAAAATTGCCATCCCCAAAAAATCTCACTCTCATAACTTCACTACAACTACAACAAATTAACATCAACAAAATAAACAATATATCGCTCAAAACTCTACATAAAATCTCCATAACTACTGTGTCTCCACTTATACTTCTCAAAATTCTATAACATATACTAACTCAAAACAACATTGCATTATTTTCATCTCTCATTCTCTTTAACTTTTACTTCGATTTGAACAGATCTATATGTCCCACAAAATTCAACTTGAATTGACTCAAACATTTTATTCAAACAATTACTATCACCCACTTCTATCTTTTACAACCCATTGAAAATTTTACCTATCACAACTATTTTTCATTTTATTTTTAAATCTATAAACACATTGAAAACATATTATTATATTTTTATACTACTTATTCCTAACATACTAATGCAATCAACACAATAAGACATAATAACACAATATAAGAAGTATTTAGTGCATCTATTTTTTAAATTCAAACAAAATTATTGAGTAGCAAATCATCATTATTAACTAAAATATATCAAATTTTTAATACGTTATCCCCTTGGATAACCTCCCAGCCACACACACTATTTCAATTATGTAAGACTGTGGCGCCTTTTCGCTTCCACAGAGACTGTATATTTTGGAGCAGGGTTTTTTCCCTCTCCGTGTCTCTGCTTCCGCTGTTAAGTTTAAAATTGGTGAACATCAACATGTTCTCGTTAATAATCATGCACCCTTAAACGGATCTACCACCTGGCTCTGCTGTTCCTTCTCGAACAGAGTGGCAGCCGCTGTTCCATAGTTTGGTGATTCCCCTTTTATTACCCCCCATCAATTTCAAAATACACCTTTACAACGATAACAGCTATGGCCAGTTATGGTCAGCGCGTAATCGTAATGTGCCCCAACCATAGCTGTTAAAGCTAAACCAATTCCACGGTCAGGGTTCGGTGAGGCCGTGACCGCCCGAAAAGTTGGGGAATCACAAGTAAAATATCTTTCGTAATATTAAATTTACGACTTTATATTTAAATAAAAATATTAATTTAGATGGGGTTTTAACCCACTTTATATGGAAGCTTAACCATTATTAACATAAAATATTAAATACAAAATCTACAACCTTCCCCCATAGCAGTTCCACACTACACTGTTATGTCACTTCATTGAGCACCAAACTACCCCCCAAAATTATTCCCACATCTTGTATTGATAACAAGTTCTTATATTACTACACATTTCTTCAAAACGTTCCTATACCCACTAATACTAAAATCTAACAATTATATTTGGTCACCTAATGCTAAAAAATTTAGAAGGAAAAAAAAAATTATATCTTAAATTTAAAATTATACACATCCAAAGTTTTTTTTTTTTTTTTTTTTTTTTTTTTTTTTTTTTTTTTTATATATACTATTTACATAGGAGGCTGACTCTATTGTCATAAACTTACTCTACGTCTAGGAAGATCGCAGCCGCCTGAAATGCCGGGTCTTGCTGCAAAACGGATTGGCACTAGGTAGATATACTACGTGAATTCACATCCCCTCTCTAAAACAAACTTAACCCCCTACTTCTACCATTTATTCTAACCCGCCTTCTACCTTGCGCCAAACCGTCTTGCCCCAAAACTCGTTGTTTCGGGCCAATCAGAAAATATTGTCAAGGGCTCCATTTTAATTTTGCCCTTGACCCTAAAAAATTTAATTTTGAATGCACTGCCTTTTACTTAAATGCAGCCTCCATTATTTACAAACACTCTAAGGCAGTGCAGGCACGTGACAGGCACACCAAAACCGCTGCACCGGGAGTGTATAAAAAAAATAATTTGTGTCACGTACCTGTGGGGTCCCCCTCCCCGTTCAAATGTGCAGTTAGGTTTTCTACTTTATACCAATTTTGGTGGAGCCGGACCATCGTTGTTTTCACCGCCCAAAGGAAGATCCGCCAACCATGGCCCGCCTCCGAGTTCCGAATTCCACGGCCAGGACTGGTAAGATCGTGACCGCCCGAAAATGGGGGAGGATCCCTTCTGAAAACATACAATAATATTTGAAAACTTATTTATAAACATAACAATTAAAGTGACCTATATAATTTTAAATTCGTCGCATTTTGAGTACCTACTATTTCCTGCGTCGCTGGGTTCCTCAGCACATACGCATTCTGCATTTTTACTTCTATAACTTCATAAGGTCCTTCATATAACAAGAAAAACTTTTTTATTTCCCTATCTTGAGCACTGGACAAATCATGTCTTTTTACTAACACTAATTGACCTACCTCATACTTGGTCCATTTACCCTTAGCATCATGTTTCTGTTTTCGTCGCTCTCCTCTAGTAAGTAAATTTTCGTTCGCCAATCTAATCTTCATATTCCTGTCCAAAATTTGACCTTCAGGTGGGTATGTGAAAAGTTGTTCTAATATCCTGGGCGGCCTTGTTCCCCTGATCAACTCATGCGGTGTAAATCCCGTGGACTCATGGGTGGTACAATTCAGCCACTCCTCTACTTTTTTCACGTAGGATGGCCATTCTGTGTGTTTGGCGTGACAGTACGCCCGGAATATCCTACCAATCTCTCTCATCACCCGTTCTGCTTGGTTCGACTGAGGATGGTACACTGCCGTATGCTGTGACTTGCTAATCAATCACATTTATTATTATAATGAAATGTCAAATTAAATTGTTACTTACCGTTACGATAATTCTTACGGGGTCACAGGATTCGGTCACATGTACCTAGATACAAGCATGGTCTATAGGTTATGCAAAGCACTGACACAACTCATTTTGAAAGAGAAATTAGATTTTTTAATTAATCAGAATCATATTTAAATTTTGTTCAAAAACTTTTGATCATTGTTTTACAGATTAAGTTACAGTTTTCTTTGTTCGGTTAGCCTCTGCTACATGCTACTTATTCTAAGAGCTTACCTTAGTGATCACTATACACACACACACAAGACTGCCCAGCCTGCAATTTTGCACACCCACAAACACACAAAAAATTATATAACCCTTAACATTTTTTAATAATATCCCTCCCCGTCGGCAACGTGGTCCTCGCGTGCACTCCTCATTCCTTTATATTTCTTTTTAGTGTCCGAAAAATGTATATATATAACTATGTTCTGCACTTTTACTTGACCGCGGTCACATACTTTGTTATTGTTAGTTGTTACATTAATTATAAAAATTTGTTTCTGAGCCCGGTTGACGGGCGGCCTGCGCAGGCGGGAGTCGACAACGAACTGCCGGCGTCTCTCAGTTCCCCACTCCGGGAGCATTTTAGTCAAGACGACGGACATCAATGCCTTCCAGTTAGTCGTCCCAGTTCCGACTCATACTAGTCACGTAGTTGTTGGAGTGACGATAGTAGACGATTTCAAATAGGCACTGGCTAATGTCATAAAAGTGGGTGGGACTTAAAACAGCATTTCCGCAAGATCTTGAAGAAAACGACAAAGATTATTCTCTCTAGCCATCTTGGTTTTTTGTTATAGCGTCCTTTGAGCGTGATTGAGCAGTTGCGTATGTGCGCTGCCACACACAGGTACAAAGTTCTCAGAATTTTGTGGTTGGCGCGAATTCTCTGCCGCATTCCTCGACAACAACTGCGTCTTACGTTGTTTCACTGTTCTGTTACATTGACTGTTATACTGACACATACGTTGCACAATGATTTTATGAAAAGTCCGCCCAAAACGAAATACATAAAAATATACTTGCCCCATACGGTAAAAACAAAAAACACCCAAAAATCGACCCGCTACAATACCCCCTCGATGAGAATTCTGCTGTCCACGACAGAAGAAATCTCATCGATAACCCTGAAGAGGACCGGTGAGGAACTGGTGCCAACAACCCCCTTGTTCTTACTCTGCATGGGTACACGACCCCCCTGGCTCAGCGACCATGGACTCATCTGAACGAGATCACTGGACTTCTCCGTAAGAGATCCCAACACCGAGAAATTGATCAGACTCGCACCACAGCACACCTCGCCTTCTAACATGCTACCCCCAAAATCCTCAATCCCTGGCTAAAATTACTCCAGCTCCTCCGCCGATATGTTTCCCCTTTTTGCAAGCTGGGCTGCCTTTAGCAGATACTGGGCTCACACACATTAACATTACATTAAAATAAAAACTTCCTTTTAAAATTTATTATAAATTCAAAAAATTCAATATTCAAAAAAATCTTTTACCAAAAAATTCTCTTCCTCTTTTTTCTAATTTTTGTTTCAATGATATGTAACATTCCTATTAATACAAGTACATCCTTACTCTAGCATGAGAACAATTTACAGCCTACCAATACAAAGCAATACAACAAAAGGAACATCATTAATACATACACAATAAAATAATCATTACTCAACATATTCACTCGCTGGCAGGCGACAAATCAAGTTTTTTTTTTTTTTTTTTTTTTTTTCAAAAAAATTTAAAATTTTCAAAATTTTAAAATTCAAAAAAAATTTAAATTTATTCAGTAAAAGATTTTATTAAATTTATTTATTAAATAACATTTATTAAAATTATTCAAATATTAGTTTGAATTAATCAAGCAAACAAATTAAAATTGAATTCCTACTCTACAAGCTTAGTAGGTGTATGAACTCATCAGCTGATCATAACTAGGTCAAGTCCAAAACCCTTGACCTATATATGTTATGTATAATTTCTGAAAACACTTTAAATATCTGTAATATCCTACCTTGAAATACAAACATAATAACATAAAATATTTATAATAAACACAATATTAATATAAATAATAATCAAATTGGCATTTAAATCATTTAAATTAAACACTTCTTGACTTTACATTATTTTCAAATTTTATCAAAATTCTGTCACTGGTTGAAACAAAAAAATAAACAATTATATATATTCTTTATCATGAATCTCTCTGGCTTTTCAACAATCTTACTTTAATATACTGTGGGTGATGTAAATTATTTATTCTCGTTTTTCTGTATTAGATTTCTATACCTATATAAACTTTCTCCCTCTGACCCTAATATTCATCAACTGCAACTCCCATGACACCCAACTCTATCAAAATATCTACTAATCAAGCCATTCTAAACCCCAACTTATCATTTAACACAATTCGCCGCCTTCTCCCCATATATAAAAAAAAATACTCTCCAACCCTTTGTACATAGGATACGTGTTTCCTTCCCAAAACTCATCCCCTTATGTTGGTCCCTGGACTCCCCCTAGGTAACCCTTTCCGGCGCCAATCGGTCCCTATCCCGTCCCAACCCTTGTTGCGGACTCCCCAAATACACTACCCCCTAATACAAAATTGCCATCCCCAAAAAATCTCAATCTCATTACATTACTACAAATACACAAAATAACCTCATTAACTATAAAAACAACCATATATCATTCAAAATCTACATAAAGTCTCCATTACCACTGTGTCAACATTAATATTTCTCAAAATTCTGTTACATCACATCAATTCAAAACCAACATTACATTATATTCATCTCTACTATTTCACATTCAACTTTTATTTCAATTCGGACAGGTCTACATGTCCCATAAAACGTTTATCACCCATGAATTATCTTTTATTAATTTGCATAAATTATTGTTATTTTATTCCTCATATTCTTTTTGTCTTTACTTCAAAATATCTGTAGTACACTAAACATTAATTACTTGTAACATTTATAAACCAATACACCAGTGACATTATTGCTGATCAGCTGATATCCTAACATAATAAAAACACAATGAAACTACATCTTAAAATTGAACAAATACATGTAATACATTCTCAACACTTACTTCTATTATGTTGATTGCCTGCCAGGCGTCTAATGATTGGCTTAAAAAAAAATTACACACATAATGAAAATACATTGTATCAACAACTATATCTAACACACAACAATAAAATGATACCTTTAAAATTATAGTATGAACACCTTGATTTACGAGTCTGAGCATATAATTATGTGGACAGAGCACAAGCATTTTTGATTGGATTAAACTTTGAATAAGCAAAACTTTTACGTCATAAAATTTTAAATTCGTGACTCCTTTACGTCACCTCCCAGCCACACACACTATTTCAGATTATGGAGGACTGTCTCGCCCTTTCGCTTCCACAGAGACTGTATATTTTGGAGCAGGGTTTTACCTCTCCGTGTCTCTGCTTCAGCTGTTAAGTTTAAATTGGTGAACATCAACATGTTCTTGTTATAAAATCATGCACCCTTAAACGGATCTACCACCTGGCTCTGCTGTTCCTTCTCGAACAGAGTGGCAGCCGCTGTTCCATAGTTTGGTGATTCCCCTTTTTATTACCCCCCATCAATTTCAAAATACACCTTTACAACGATAACAGCTATGGCCAGTTATGGTCAGCGCGTAATCGTAATGTGCCCCAACCATAGCTGTTAAAGCTAAACCAATTCCACGGTCAGGGTTCGGTGAGGCCGTGACCGCCCGAAAATTTGGGGAATCACAAGTAAAATATCTTTCGTAACATTAAATTAAAATTTAAATGACAATATTAATTGAGGTGGTGTTTTTAACCCACTCTATATGGAAGCTTAACCATTATTAACATAAAATAATTAATACAAAATCTACAACTTTCCCCCATAGCAGTTCCACACTACACTGTTATGTCCCTTCATTGAGCACCAAACTACCCCCCAAAATTATCCCCACATCTTGTATTGATAACAAGTTCTTATATTACCACATTTCTTCAAAACGTTCTTATACCCACTACTACTAAAATCCAACAATTATATTTGGTCACCTAATGCTAAAAAATTTAGAAGAAAAAAATTATATCTTAAATTTAAAATTATACACATCCAAAATTATTTGGGTTTTTTTTTTTTTTTTTTTTTTTCCAAAAATCTATTTACACTGGAGGCTGACTAACATTCTCAAATCGAGATTAATGCTAGTAAGACAGTAACCGCCAGAAAAGTCGGGTTTCGCTGCAAAACGGATCGGCACTAGGTAGATATACTACGTGAATTCACGTCCCCCCTCTAAACCACACTACACTCCCTCTCCCACCATTTCTCCTACCCCGCTTTCTACCGTGCGCCCAACCGTCTTGCCACAAAATTCGTCTTTTCAGACCAATCAGAAAATATTGTCAAAGGCTCCATTTTAATTTTGCCCTTGACACCAAAAAATTTAATTTGAATGCACTGCCTTTTATTTAATGCAGCCTCCATTATATACAAACACTCTAAGGCAGTGCAGGCACGTGACAGGCACACCAAAACCGCTGCACCATGAGTGTATTAAAAAATTTTAGTCGAGTCACGTACCTGTTGGGGTCCCCCTCCCCGTTCAAATATATATATGGTTAAATTTCTATTTTGTACCAATTTTGGTGGAGCCGGACCATCGTTGTTTTCACTGCCCGAAGGAAGATCCTGCCAACCATGGCCCGCCTCCGTTTTCCGAATTCCACGGCCAGGACTGGTAAGATCGTGACCGCCCGAAAATGGGGGAGGAGCCCTTCTAAAAACATAAAAGAATAATTAAATAACATTCATACCTTTACAAATTAACAAAATACTTATGCTGACCAAAATAATTTCAAATTTGTAGCGTTGTGCGTACCCACTATCTCCCTGGTTTCTCTATTCTGTAACACATATGAATTTTTCATTTTTATTTCCACTACCTCGTACGGCCCCTCGTACAATAAGAAAAACTTCTTGATCTCCTTATCTTGTGCACTTGATAAATCGTGTCGTCGTACCAATACCAACTGTCCAACCTCATACTTCGTCCACTTACCTTTCATGTCATGTTTCCGTTTTCTCCTCTCCCCTTTTGTCAACAGACTTTCATTGGCTAGTCTCAGCTTAACATCGTTACCGATAGTGTCGGTTTCCGGTGGATATTCAATTAATTGTTCCAAAATCCTCTGTGGACGCTTTCCTCTTATTAGCTCATAAGGTGTGAACCCCGTCGACTCGTGGGTGGTGCAGTTTAGCCAGTTTTCAATCTTCCGCACATAGAGTGGCCACTCACTATGTTTGGCATGGCAGTATGTTCGAAAAATTCTGCCCAACTCCCTCATGACTCTCTCAGCTTGATTCGACTGTGGATGATATACGGCAGTGTGCTTTGGGATAATACCTTCCCATCCAAGAGTCTGGCGCCATCTTCCGCTGATGAACTGCGGACCGTGGTCGGATAATATCACCTTCGGCTTTCCCACGTTGATCATATAGTCGCGTGTGATTTTCTCGCTCAGCACCTTGCTCGTGGCTCGCTTTACACTATATAGCCTGACATATTTAGAAAAAGTATCAAGTACAACAAAAATATGCATCACTCCACCCCTACCTTTCGGCAGTGGGCCGTACAAATCTACAGCTACTAAATCGAATGGTTTTTCTA
Source organism: Magicicada septendecula (assembly GCA_034769895.1). Classification (NCBI taxonomy): domain Eukaryota; kingdom Metazoa; phylum Arthropoda; class Insecta; order Hemiptera; family Cicadidae; genus Magicicada; species Magicicada septendecula. Next base: position 47,819,738 of record CM068370.1, on the reverse strand, counting down.
CTTTAATATAATTTAGTTCGCCCTCTAACCTATAATTTACAACTTTGGATTTCTGACATAACTCACAAACTCTAAGTATTCTTCGGACTCGTTTCTCCATGTTCTTAAATAAACAAGATTCCTTTAATACATTCACACACTTCCGTGCCCCAAAATGCCCGTATCTAAAGTGACAGTCCCACACTATTTTCTCTATCAACCCTTCAGGTATGACTAACCTCCAATCTCTCTCTCTCCCCTCTACTTTTTTAAACAAACTCCCTTTAAACACTTGAAAATATTGTTTATACCCAAACTCATCTACATCTGATTCTATACTAGTAATTATTTTATTTAATTTATTATCAGCTCTTTGCATTACATTTATATCTTTTAATTCTTCCCCAAAAAGTTTATCTTCCCGGGATAATCTGTAAATTTCTATCTCTTTAATATCTCTCCCTGTTCTATTTCTATCTGTGTCTACTCGTGATAGTGTGTCGGGCACCCTGTTCTCTACACCCTTAATGTATTCCCAAGAAAAATTATACTCTTGAAGAGCTAACACCCACCTGGTTATCCGGCTGTGTGTGAGTTTACAAGTATTCAGGAACGACAGCGCTTTATGGTCTGTCCTAATGATAGTTCTGTTACCCAGCAGATACGTTCGGAACTTCCTCACGGCGAACACTATACTGAGGAGCTCCTTCTCTGTGGTAGTATAGTTGCGCTCAGCGGCTAGCAATGTCCGGCTGGCAAAGGCGATAGTTTTATGTTCCTTCTCCTCGTCCTCTTGGTAAAGTTCTGCTCCCAATGCTATATTACTAGCATCTGTCTGTAAATAAAATTTGTCATTAAAATTGGGATGATTCATTAGTATCATGTCTGTGAACTTAATTTTGATGTCATTAAACGCCGCTCTTTCGTTATCGCCCCATCTCCATTGCTTATTCTTTTGCAGCACTGCGCTTAGTCGGGCCGTCGTCTGGGCGTAGTTCCGCTGGAACTTCCTGTAAAAATTACAAAGACCAAGAAAACTTTGCAACTGCTTTATATTTTTGGGCTCCGGGAACGTCAGGATGGATTCTACCTTATCCGGATTGGCACGTATTCCTGTAGGTGTTATGATGAAACCTAAAAAATGTATCTCAGTTTGCAAAAATTTTGATTTGTCCCAATTCACCGTCAAACCTCCCTGATATAATTTCTCCAATACATATTCCAAATGCTCTACATGCTCTTCAAATGTTCTAGAAGCTATTAGTATGTCGTCTACGTATATGGTTAGAAAATCTAAGTTATGTGGTTGCAAAATTTCGTCGAGACACTTAATAAAGCTAGCTACACTTGTGTTCAAACCGAACGGTAGTCTCTTAAATTGGTAATTTTTTCCATTAAATAAAAAAGCTGTATATTTTCTACTATTTGCTGCTAATGGCACTTGCCAATACCCGGCGGTTAGGTCTAAAGAGGTCATGTATTTCACACCACTAAATTTCTGAAAAATCTCTTCTATCGCTTCTGGTGACTCCCGGTCTGGAATGATTATTTGATTGATTTTGCGGGCATCTAGACATAATCTCACTCTCCCATCTTTTTTGATTACTACTACTAAAGGGTTGGAATAAGTTGATACCGACCTTTCTATAATATCCCCCGCTAACATCCTATCTAATTCTGACTGTACAGCCTCCCTTTTCGAATATGGTACCGGATAACTACGTTGGACATATGGTGCATGCTCCCTCACCCTTAATTCACATTCATAACCTTTTGCCCTCCCTGGTTCCCCGGCAAACACTCCCCGATAATCCTCAACTACCCGCCACAGCGCTTTACGCTGAGAACTCCCCATTTCATCACCTTCCCCACAAAATTTAACCTCTCTTTCGGCCCATATTCTATCTCCCCTCTCTTCACTCACACTCTCTCTACACGCATGTATACTAAATTCCATATCCCTATTTATGGTTTTATCTGGTATAACCCTTATACCCGAAATCTTTACTGTGTCTAGAACCCGTTCAAAATTAACTGTTATTTGTTTATTTTCATTACTCAATTCTAAAATTCTTTTTCGAAAGTTAATGACAGCATTATTTCTTATTAAAAAATCATTACCCAAAATCACTTCTAAATTTAAACCTCTTACAACTAAAAATGTATTCTCATATTTTTCCCCATTTATTAACATGTTCAACTGGACTTGTGTTGTAACCCGTTTACTTCTAACACCCGTAATACCTACAATTGCTACTCCTGCTACTGGCAAAGACGGAATATGTTTGTTAGTTTCTTTCAATTTATTGAGTACATGTTCTGCTATTACAGATATTTCGCTACCTGTATCTATAAGTGTCAAGATTGACTTACCTTCTATTTCCAGTTTTACCTCAGTCAACCACGCCTCTTGTCTCCTCGTTTCCGTCTCCTCTTCTTCCAACAATTCTGTGGCCAAGTCCGTGTGAATCGTGTTATTCCTGTATTTATTTTCATGGACCCCGTGATTATTCCTCGACAATGGCCGGGCCTCCTCATCCATTGTCCTCCTTAGTTTCCCATTCTTTCGTCTGCGTTACGGGGCGTGTACACTCTGCCCATCTGCTGATTTCCTCCTTCATTTCTCAGATTCTCTACTCGTCGGTCACCGTTCCTCTGCTGTGGGTTGTTGAACCTCGGTGGTGTTCTCGGCTGCTGTCCGGGCCTCGCCCTTCTACATCTATAACAGAAATTACGATCAGCATAATTTTCCACCAGACACCCGTCACATTTCCACATTGGGTATCGTCTGTCCCGTTCTCGACCATTGTGTGTGGTTCCTCCGTTTGGCCCTCCTCTTGGTACATAATTACCTCCATTTTGTATATTATGTTGTTGCATGCGTCTGCTGTCTTCCTGGTCCTTAATATTCTGAAAAACGTCTAATATTTTTTCTAATTCATTTATGTCGCTTACCTCTCTGGTCATCAATGTGATCTGCACCTCCCTTGGTAGGTGCTTGCTAACGTGGCGTACAAACGACTGAAATGGCAACGGTGGTTCCAAATACTTCGCTTCGTTGTACAGCTTCATCGTATATACTGTAATACTACGGCTGTTTCTTCCAAAACTCCCAGTTCCCATTATTTGGCTTCGCAGTATCTCCTGCTCCTCCTCCGACCAGTATTTGTTCCGAAATGCTCTTTCAAAATCTCCATAACTCTCCCATTCGTTTCGATGCGTCTCCGCCCATATCTCTGAATCACCTTTAAAACATTTCAAAATTTTTATAAGTTTAACCTCCCAGCTACTACCATTAAATCTGTCAAACTCCCGTACTCGATTTAAAAATTGCATTGGATGCACTCTCCTATTTTCATTACTAAAAGTTTCTAATTCTATTTCATTGTTTGTGTCACGTGTCATAAATATGCGTTCAGTAACATTGTTTACATTTTGATTTTTTACTACACTTAATTCATCTCTCATATTATTAATATTCTGTTCAAGTGAATATAATTTTTTGTCATTACTATATTCAGACTGTACGTTATTCTTTGCTATCACATCGATAGATTCATTTACTGCTTGTATTTCTGTCTTATAATTATTTTCAATTTCATTCATTTTAGATTCTATCTTATTTTGATGTTCATCAAAGTTCTGACTGATTTTTTCAACTGTCATTACTACACTATTCAACTTACATTCAGTTTCAATACTACATTTATTAATTTTGGATTCTATATCATTGTTATACTCATTCATTGAATTTATTAAATACTCGTTATTCTCATTTATCTGCTTCTCAACTCTATCTATCTGACTATCTATTTCATTAAATTTAACATCTACCTTTTGCATTGAATCATCTAACTTGGTTTCTACTTGGTTAACTCTATTGGTAAATTCTACTTTGGTATTTTCACAACGTCTATTAATCTCATTAATATCATTTTTCAATTCATTATTCAGATTTTTTAATACATTGAATTTAGCGTCAGAATCACTCTTCTGTTCACTGAATTTTAACTCTAACATCGCCTGCTGCTTGTCTGAACTCTCTTTCATACTACATACCATGCTACATAAATATTTCATCATATTATTGTTATCTGAGTTTTTATTTTGAATTGGGGTTGAATGAATTCCTTCATCCATAATTCTTGATTCTGTTTCACTTATTTCTATTTCATTCTGACTCACACTTGGAGTCGAGCGTGCTTCAAAGTTACTAATGTTCGAGTCGTCGAACACTTCGACACTCATTTTATTTACGTTATTTTCGTTATTTGACATTTTGTATTATTGATATGCTTAAATTAAATAAATTGCTTAAATGGATTAATTAAATAAATGGTGTCATTACTTAAATTTTGTAATATAATGCTAGGTCGCTATGCTAACCCAGAACACGCTTGTATCTCTGTCGATGCGGAATTCAATTAATTAATTATAATTAATTCAATTCGTCCCTGTTCGGGCGCCAATTGTGACTTGCTAATCAATCACATTTATTATTATAATGAAATGTCAAATTAAATTGTTACTTACCGTTACGATAATTCTTACGGGGTCACAGGATTCGGTCACATGTACCTAGATACAAGCATGGTCTATAGGTTATGCAAAGCACTGACACAACTCATTTTGAAAGAGAAATTAGATTTTTTAATTAATCAGAATCATATTTAAATTTTGTTCAAAAACTTTTGATCATTGTTTTACAGATTAAGTTACAGTTTTCTTTGTTCGGTTAGCCTCTGCTACATGCTACTTATTCTAAGAGCTTACCTTAGTGATCACTATACACACACACACAAGACTGCCCAGCCTGCAATTTTGCACACCCACAAACACACAAAAAATTATATAACCCTTAACATTTTTTAATAATATCCCTCCCCGTCGGCAACGTGGTCCTCGCGTGCACTCCTCATTCCTTTATATTTCTTTTTAGTGTCCGAAAAATGTATATATATAACTATGTTCTGCACTTTTACTTGACCGCGGTCACATACTTTGTTATTGTTAGTTGTTACATTAATTATAAAAATTTGTTTCTGAGCCCGGTTGACGGGCGGCCTGCGCAGGCGGGAGTCGACAACGAACTGCCGGCGTCTCTCAGTTCCCCACTCCGGGAGCATTTTAGTCAAGACGACGGACATCAATGCCTTCCAGTTAGTCGTCCCAGTTCCGACTCATACTAGTCACGTAGTTGTTGGAGTGACGATAGTAGACGATTTCAAATAGGCACTGGCTAATGTCATAAAAGTGGGTGGGACTTAAAACAGCATTTCCGCAAGATCTTGAAGAAAACGACAAAGATTATTCTCTCTAGCCATCTTGGTTTTTTGTTATAGCGTCCTTTGAGCGTGATTGAGCAGTTGCGTATGTGCGCTGCCACACACAGGTACAAAGTTCTCAGAATTTTGTGGTTGGCGCGAATTCTCTGCCGCATTCCTCGACAACAACTGCGTCTTACGTTGTTTCACTGTTCTGTTACATTGACTGTTATACTGACACATACGTTGCACAATGATTTTATGAAAAGTCCGCCCAAAACGAAATACATAAAAATATACTTGCCCCATACGGTAAAAACAAAAAACACCCAAAAATCGACCCGCTACAATGCTTGGGTATGATGCCTTCCCATCCAAGCGTCTGCCGCCATTTGCCGCTTATAAACTGTGGACCATGGTCAGATAATATAATTTTCGGCTTTCCCACATTAAGCATATAATCTTTTACTATTCTCTCACTAAGTACTTTACTAGTTGCCCTCTTGATGCTATATAATTTTACAAATTTTGAAAAAGTGTCTAAAACTACAAATACATATACCACACCCCCTCTACCTCTGGGTAACGGTCCATATAAATCAACCGCAACTAGATCAAAAGGCTTATCTACTTTTATATAATTCATCTCTCCTTCCACTCTATAATTCACCACTTTCGATTTTTGACATAAATCACACACTCTCAACACTTTTCTCACTCTCCTCTCCATATTCTTAAATATACATGACTCTTTCAAAACATTTGCACACTTTCTCGCACCAAAATGACCATACCTTATATGACAATCCCAAACAATTTTATCTATTAACACATCAGGTATAATTAACCTCCAATCACGCTCCCCACCATCTACTTTTTTAAACAAAATGCCTTGATATATCTGAAATCGCTCATTATATTCAGATCCCTCTACGTCTGTTTCTAAACTAACAATTATTTTACCCAGTTTGCTATCAGATCTTTGCAAGTTTTTAATGTCTCTTAATTCCTCACCAAAAATCCTATCTTCTCTAGTTAACCTAAAAATTTCTATTTCTTTAAGGTCCCTACCAGTCTTATTATCTATAACATCTATTCTAGAAAGTGTATCTGGTACCTTATTATCTGACCCCTTTATGTACTCCCATGAAAAGTTATATTCCTGTAAGGCTAATACCCACCTGGTTAATCGGCTGTGTGTTAGCTTACATGAATTCAGAAATGACAGTGCCTTGTGGTCCGTCCGGATGATCGTAGTATTCCCTAAAATGTAGGTGCGGAATTTACCCACGGCGAACACAATGCTCAGAAGTTCCTTTTCTGTTGTCGTGTAATTCTTTTCCGCCGATAACAGCGATCTACTGGCGAAGGCGATCGTTAGGTGTTCCTTGTCGCAACTCTCTTGGTATAACTCGGCACCTAGCGCTACATTGCTGGCGTCGGTCTGCAAATAAAAGATCTTATTAAAATCAGGATGATTCATCATTATCATATGACTGAACTTTCTCTTAATTTCATTAAATGCAGCTCGTTCCGCATCGCCCCACCTCCACTGTTTATTCTTCTGCAGGACAGCACTCAGTTTGGATGTGGTGTGTGGATAGTTCTCCTGAAATTTCCTGTAAAAATTGCATAAGCCTAAAAAACTCTGTAGTTGCTTAATGTTTTTAGGTTCAGGGAATCGCATTATTGCTTCGACTTTGTCAGGGTTGGCTAATATCCCCTCCTGTGTAATAATAAATCCTAAAAAGTGTATCTCTGTCTGCAGAAACTTAGACTTGTCCCAATTCACTGTTAAACCCCCTACTTGTAGCTTATCTAATACATATTCTATGTGTTCTAAATGTTCAGTGAATGTTCTAGAGGCTATCAAAATATCATCGACATACACAGTTAAAAAGTCTAAGTCCTTAGGTTGTAAAATATTATCTAAACATTTGATAAAACTGGCAACACTGGTGTTTAATCCAAAAGGTAAGCGTTTAAACTGGTAATTCTTACCATTAAAAAGAAAAGCTGTATATTTCCTACTCTCTGTTGCTAATGGTACCTGCCAGTATCCAGCGGTCAGGTCTAAAGACGTCATGTACTTGACTCCGCTAAACTTTTGTAAAATCTCATTTATGGGTTCTGGAGATTCTCTGTCCGGTATAATAATCTGATTAATTTTTCTAGCATCTAAACATAACCTTACCTTGCCATCCTTCTTTATCACTACCACCAAAGGGTTTGAATAAGGTGATACTGAGCGTTCAATTATGCCCCCTTGCATCATACGGTCTAACTCCTCCTGGACAGCTCTTCTCTTTGAAACCGGCACCGGGTAGCTTCTCTGCATGTATGGTGCGTGGTCCCGAACTTTCAACTCACAGATGTAGTCCTTCGCTTTCCCTGGTGATTCATCAAACACCCCTCTGTACTGCTCCACAACTGCCCACAGCTCCTCTCGCTGAGTACTTCCTACAACTGTATTTTCATTGAAAAATTTATCGGCTCTATTTGCCCACACACTCTCATTACGCTCATGCATCTCTCTCTCCTCATTTTCTACACCATCACTCTCTAGACATATATTTATTTTAGTTTCTATTTCCCTATCACTTATCTGTTTATGTAACATTTTTATTCCAGTGACTTTAGCTTCATTTACTACTTTCTTAAACTCTATTCTGACTGGTTTATTCCCCTTCTCAAATTTTACTATTTGTTTATTAAAATCTATTACTGCTCCGTTTCTTTCCAAAAAATCATTTCCCAATATTACATCTAGACTTAACCCTTTAACTACTAGGAAAGTATTTTCAAATTCTACTTCATTTATTAAAATGTTTAATTGTACTTGTCTGGTTATTCTTTTACTTCTCACCCCAGTTACCCCCACTACTGTAACCCCTGCAACTGGTAATGACGGTATATTCTTGTTTAACTCTTTTAATTCACCCATGACATTTTCAGAAATCACTGATATCTCGCTACCGGTATCAATTAAAGTTTTATAATTCTTACCTTCAATGTTAATCGTCACCTCAGTCAATCCTGTTCTGCGTTCCACCACCTTGTTCTCCTCTTCTTCTAACAACTCTTTTGCCATATCCACCTTGATGACGTTGTTTGTGTATTCGTTAATTACTTGGACCCGGTCCTCCGTTGACAATGGCTGGGTCCGCTTCCCCATTGTCTTCCTCAGTTTTCCGTGGATGGACCTGCTACAGCTTGATGATTTCCTCCTCTACCTCTATTGTGATTTCCTCCTCCCCGAGGCGCTCCTCTATAAAATTCTCCTCCTCTCGACTGTTGATTTGGTGGTGGGTTTGTCCTCTCGTTTCTGGCGCACTCCCTGGTTCGATGACATCTAAAACAATTCGTTCTATTAGCATAGTTATCAATTTCACAGGCTCTACACCTCCAACTCTCGCCCCTATTATCGAAACTTCCTCCCCGCGCTCCTCTATGAAAATTCTGTGTACCCCTGTTATGATGGAAATTATTATTATTATTATGGTGTGGTACTACTGGTGTGTTTGGACGTCGTCCCATGTCGCGTTCCCCTATATTCTGTAATACATCTAACATGTTTTCTAACTCACTTATATTTGTAATCTCTCTAGTCATTAAAGTTATTTGCACCTCTCTGGGCAGGTGTTTGCTAATATGTCGTACAAATGATCGGAATGGCAACGGCGGTTCTAAATACTTTGCTTCGTTATAAATGGTCATCACATATATGGTTAGGTGGTTATTAATCCTACCAAAATTCCCATTACCCATTATTTTACTTCTTAGTATTTCTTGGTCTTCTTCTGACCAATATTTGTTGCGGAAAGCTATCTCAAAATCTTCATAACTTTCCCATTCGGTATGGTGTACTTCCGACCATATCTCGGCACTACCTTTGAAACATTTGATAATCTTCAACAACTTAACCTCCCAGCCACTATTATTAAACCGATTAAATTCCCTAACCCTATTTAAAAATTGCATTGGGTGTACTCTATGATTGTCACAATTGAAAGTTTCTAATTCTACTTCATTATTTGTGTCTCGTGTCATAAATATGCGCTCAGTAACATTGTTTACATTCTGATTTTTCACTAAACTTAATTCATCTCGCATACTACTAATATTTTGTTCAAGTGAATACAATTTTTTATCATTACTATATTCAGACTGTACATTATTTTTTGCTATTATTTCAATAGATTCATTTACTGCTTGTATCTCCGTCTTATAATTACTTTCAATTTCATATATTTTTGAGTCTATCTTATTTTGGTGTTCATCAATATTCTGACTAAATTTTTCAATTGTCATTACTACGCTACTCAACTTACATTCAGTTTCAATATTACGTTTAATAATTTTAGATTCTATGTCATTGTTATACTCATTCATTGAATTTATTAATATTTCATTGTTTTCATTGATTTGCTTCTCAACTCTGTCTATCTGACTATCTATTTCATTAAATTTATCATCTGTCTTTTGTATTGAATCATCTAACTTGGTTTCTACTTGGCTGATTTTATTAGTAAATTCTACTTTGGTATTTTCACAATGCTTATTAATTTCTTGTATCTCATGTTTCAACTCCTCAAAACTATTCTTTTGAATATCGAACTTTTCATTGATTTCGTTTTTTTGTTCATTAAACAGCAATTTCATCATCTTGATTAAATCATTATCTTCAGCCGTTTTATTCACGACTGGTGTTGAGTGAACACCTTCATGCATGATTTGAGATTCAGTTATGCTTATCTGGCTTTCATCTACACTGTCAGTGACGCTGACAGTTTCCTGATTGTCTGCCATTTTTCTTAAAAAAAATTTTTTATATATATATTTCTTAGCAAAATATTATTTTGTCATACATAATTATTATTGAGAAAAGAAAAAAAAAAATGTTCTGCTCACTCATACTACAAAACATGACATAACCTTATTCTATACGTCTATTTTACGTATGCAAAAAAAAAATTTATTTTACCTTAAACAACCATTCTGCTTTCCTAAGTAGGCCTATATTTATATAATATTATTATATAAATCGTCCCTGTTCGGGCGCCAAATGTGATATTTCGTTTTATTGATATTAATAACTAAATATAATGTGATTTCGAATTTGTCAAAATTGTACTATCTATTTTTTCGGGCGCCATCTTGCCAACTGCAAGAAAATAATTTACCAAGGTTCGTATCAGCGAACTAGAAGAACAGAATTGGTTGTTTGAAATGACTACTTCGATCTACTATACTCAAACAAACTTGTGTTTATTCATAATTTAGTTTTACTGTTGCATATTAACGACAATGACAAAATTACTCCTCCCATCTTTTATACTTTTACTATTTTAACATTACATGTACATGCTTTATTCTGACTACAACTTTCAAAACATTATTGATAATTAAACTGTTGAACACTAAAACAAATGCTGTAAAGAAATAATACTCAACTAACTTTTCTTAACTTAAACCAGCGCCTTTGTAATTACGTAATTCAAACTCACCCATACACACTCACACACTTTCACATTAGACAAGTTATATTCCCATTAGAGCTCATATTTTAAATTAATTTTCCCCCTCTGTTCTTGTACTGTATGAAAATAATAAAATTTGTTAATTTACTTTCCTGTTATTACGTTGAAGGTACCCTCCTACAATGTCTTCTCGTATACACACACTGATTTATTGCCGAACTGTTACATGATTATTTACTTATTATTTTCTCACTGTATCTATTCGGTTTCAAAAATACTGTTTTAGATGATCAAATCTTAAAAACTTTTACATTTTTTATGTTGCGGGCGCATCGGCGAACACAATAACTTCGCCCGAAAACCGGCGAGAGCCGGGCAGACGCACAGTGGTTAGCGTCTGTATCACTCAGATGTTGTTTTGTGACTGTGTGTTCGGTGCCTCACACAGTTGCTGGCGTGACACACCCAGGATAGGCTCTGACGAAACCGATGACACACAGTTGTTATATAATTTGCTGACGCAACACATCGCCTGATATCTGGTTGCATAATTGGTTGACAGATTTAGTTACATAACGTGTTTACGTTTTCCGGGGTCGTCATTGTCCTTGAACTGATTTTGGTACAGTTGTTGGCTGTTATTAAACTGTTTATATGAATATCATTAAATAATTGTCACAGTCAATGCTGCCACGTTGCGATCGCTTCCACATAACAAATTTACCTCTCGGTCATAACATTTTTTCATCACTCAACAAGTTAATTATTATGAAAAAATACAAATCCTGTTATTACCCCAGGTATGCCCAAAAATGCCCCGCTACATATTGCCAAGATTAAGACTAACTTTAGAAAAGGCTATAGTCCTAAGACGGGAAGAATGTGTGGAAAACCTGTATGGGATAGCTAGAGAATAAATCCCTGGAGCAGGAAAACAAAGTTGATGAGGATGAATTGAAACCATCCATTCTTTAAGAGAAATTCCAGAAAGCTATTAGGGAATTAAAACCAAGGAATTCTCCAGGAATATACCAAATTCCAGGATAAATTTCGCTTTATTTCCTCAACACTAGGGACTAAAGGGAAGATAGTCACTTGTAGACTATCATAGTCAGAACTTATAATTCCTAACACTTTTTTTGGTTGACAACCACATTTTATTGATATTGTTGTGAACACCAAACATTTTGCCTGTATTGTGATATGGTATCCCGGGGGGGGGGGTCACACCACAGAAAGAGTGAAACTTTCGGTGTTCATGATACCAATCAAACATGACTATCAACAGAAAAAAGTGGTGTCATTAAAGGGAGATAGTTTTACAGATGCTGTTTAAAGATATCTAAACTACTGGGGAAATTTATAAGGATTTCATGAAAAAAAATCCTTAAGAATACCTAGTATTCCTAATTCTCATTCCAAACAAGAGCGCACCACAGAAATTAACAGATTTTCGCACTTTCAGACTGTTAAGTCATGCCTCAAACCTTTTAATGAGATTAATTTGCAATCAAATAGCAAGGAAGATGGATGAAAACCTTGTAGAGGATCAATCTGGTTTTTGACGGAAGTTAGGAACAAAGGAAGTCATATTGTGTCTCAGGATAATCACTGAGTTGTTGAGAGTTAATAAAGACGTTCTGGTAACCTCCATTGATACAGAAAAACATTTAACAATGTTAATTGGAAAGTAATGTTTAGAAATCTCAAAGCTTTAACAGTTGATTATAGGGATAGGAGAATAATTTATGAGTATATGCGAGTATATACAGTTACTGGTAAGGAGAGATGGAAGCAAGAATGAGACAAGAGTGTATGGGAGGAATGTCGTTTGTTACTGTTGTTGCTTAATATTTAAATAGAAGAGGCAAAAAAAGACTTCTCAGCTATGAATGAATATGATATAAAAATGAATAGGAAATTATTTAATATAGTTAGATTTGAGAAAGATATTGTTTTGATGGCAAAGACTGCAGAAGAGACTTCACTGATGAGTGAATTACTTTAAGATAAATAGGAGAACAAATAAATTAAAAACAAAACTAATGCACTTGGGTTGGAGCTCAAAAAACTCTAGTCATATCAGATGCAGAATTCAGATATTTAGATAGCTTCATTTCATATGATGGAAGAGGCAAGTTACATTGAGCCAAAAGACCATAAGAGGTGTTTAACATGAAGAAAAGTTTACATGCATCAATATTTCTGTACCTCAAAGATTGTGAAAAGTTTTATCTGGAGTATTGCAGGCTATGGTTCAGAAACGTGGTCTCTGCAGAAGGTAGAAGTCGCAAAATTAAAAGCGTATACAATGTGGCGTTGATGTCAAGTTCTCTGAATATATCATGGACTAGCAAAGCAACAAATAAATAAGTTATATGGCAAGCTGCAAATAATAATAGCTTTGGAGAAACAATAAATTAAAAAAGATATAGCACTTTCATTGGGCATTTGCTGCAGCATTCTGCCTGGTGCACCATAGTCGCTGAAGGTAAGGTCCTGGAAGAAACTATATCAAGAGGATCACCTCAAAACTCAGTTCTTAATCCCAGATTAAAGAGCCATTATTGCACAGGAAAAATATAGGAGATATATGGAAGATCATCTTGCTTCCCACCAACCTTAGGGTTGCCGAGAAGAGGATGGAAAAGATTACTGACATAAACACAGAAACTGGCACACTAAAAACAAAGCAAATACATCTAACTGGATAGTTAAAACTATGTATAGTGATACTTCTGCAACTATAAATTTAAAATCAGTATCATCCTTCATAAAGTATTTTATATAATTTCATATCCTTACATTGCAGCTCTTTCAGTATGGTCTGCTGAATTTCTTTCATATCATGTCTTCCAACCCATGGCCAAGTACAGTTTTTTCTTCTTTTTCATAATAAACGTGTAATAACTGCGCTGATATAACTGTAGAAGCACCGCGTTCTTCATCTACTTGTACAGAACTATAATAGCAAAGTATAATGGCAGTAGTTATATAACTTATCAAGAATAAAATAAAATAAAAGTAACAGAAACTGTTATTAAAAGGCTTTTCAAATATTTTTATATTCCATCATCAGGTGTAACAAACATACCACAGTGTGTATTTAGCTTATCAAACTGTGATTATAATCTCATCACAAAACCCTTCAGAGGTCACAATATAATAGTAAAAACTAGAAGCTCATAAACAAGTGAAGTTCTTCTCAGGCTTGGATAAAATTTAATTTAATTCCAAAGCATGACAAGTGCATTACGTAGTAAGTCTAAACTATTTGTTTCTGTTCATTTAATATGAACGCAAATATAATTTAAAAGCCTCATCTGGTTTTGGTCATATATAACCAAACATCTGCATAAGTACCAACAAGAAAATGCAGACAATTCAGAAATACAGAAAATAGGCCTACTACAATATCCACTTACGATTATCCAAGTACACAGAATGTTTAAAAAGAACAAAAACTTGTTAATATGTAATGTTACACATAAAATAGTTACGTCAAATGATACAAAGTTTGTTTTCCCTAAATCAGTTTGATTTTATTTTAACCTAATCCCAATTTGATTTTCTTTCAAAAAGTTTGTTGTTCACTTTAATAAAAAAAGATTTATACGATCGTTATCAACTAAATACCAAAAACATAATACTATGATGTTTCAGCTTAGAGATGCAAAGATAGACCGTTTTAGGTTAGGTATTAGGTACTCGTGAAACCTGGCGTCTCCTGTCGTTTAGTAGTGTGAATTGATGGTATGTGTGTAATTACATATTCTCTTACTTTCTGTGTTTTAGTAAACAGATTATGAAGTAAAACTTGAAATCATATATGACATTGACAGAACATTCAAATCACGCACATATTTTTTGTGATTAATACAAATCGATTATAGCTTACTTGTATTCGATAGTTTAGAAGAAGTCAAATTCACGATTTATTTGAAGGAAAAAAATAACTATTGGTACCGGTAATAATTTTGTGTAACAAAATTATTTACTTTCACACACTGTGAATCCATAAAATCTGTAAGAGTAACATTGAATACATAAAGATCTTATGTATTCTTCTTTCCATGCGTACATGGTTAACATATCAAAGAATATAATTTTCTTTGGCAACATTTTAATTTATAACCGTACCCTTATAGTAGTAACGTCTATATTTCACGCCATAAATGTAATCTGCTATAGTATTGCGAGATCTAATGTTTGCAAGTAGGGAAATAGTCGAGGCCGATGAGAAAGACAGGCCATGGTGCGTACGATTCTGAGTCACGTGACTTTAACAGTCTTATATTTCCAGTATCACCGTACAGCGTAATTTTCCCATTTTTTTTAATGAATTTGACCGAAACTTTCAAAGTGTGAGATGTTTTTCCACCGTATTGTATCCACGTTAAAAATAAAAATAAACGAAATAAAATTTAAGGAAACGGGAGTTGTTTTTCCGTTAGGTCTCTACTCCGAAACCAATAAAAGAAAGTGCCAGTAGCCAACAAATCTTTTTCTTGGATTTTGTTGTCCATGACGTGTCCGTTGATTAACCAATTATAAGTACAATACTACGGACTCGGAACACCAAGTTTTTTTTGGTAAAATGTAAAATTTTTACCTTATAGGCTGAACCAGTTTTTGCTTATTATAAGCTTCGTCAGAGGCTGCCACTAGGAGCGCTGTCCGTCTTATTCTTGGTGACGGCGCCGTCGTTTGAAAGATCGATGTTGTGTGTGCGCGGTGTGATATGTTTGAATAGTATGTGTGATTTGAATTGTGTCTGTTCGTTTAGGATGTGGTTTTTATGCGCTTTTGTATATTTCTAGTTCTTCAAGAGTGTCTAGTTTTCGGCCTTTTGTGTGTACGTGTAGAATATCCATGTTGCTTTTTATGTTTGTGTATGTGTGGTGTGCTTCAATGAGGTGGTTTGCAAAGGTGGATTCGGTAGTGGAGTGTAGTGCCTATGTGTGTTCAATGTATCACTTTTTGAAGCAACGTCCTGTCTGGCCTATGTAGAATTTGTTACAGTTTGAACAGTTTAGTTTGTAAACACCAGGTAAATCAAATTTGTTTTGTTCTTTGTGTGTGTTCAGTTTTGTTTGTAGTTTTGTATATGATTCTGTTCCTGCTTTTTTAAAATTTGCGGGCTATTTTTTGAGTGTGGTTATTGATGTATGTTATTGTTACGAATTTGTTGTTTTCTGTCTTTGTCTGTTGTTTGGTTTGTGTAGGAGTTTATTGACTATTGTTCTGTTGTATCCGTTGGTTTCTACTAGATATTTTATCGTGTTTAGTTCGCCTTTGTAGTCTTTTCCTTCAATTTGGAACCTAATACTTTTGACAAATCCTTAGAAAGATCTATAAGTCTCTAACTCAGCATTTCCCAAGCTTTTTTAGTCCACAGCACTCTACAAATAAATAGTCAGAAGCCACAGCACACTATCTTCCTCTACATACTGACCCCCTCACCAACAGTACGTTTCCCTTTAAGTACCTTACTATCAGTACCATCAGTGTGATGTCTTTAAAATCACACTGTAGCATAATATTGCTGTTCCATTGTAATAGTGTAACAACTCATAATCACCTGTTTTGAGAAAACAAGAGTATAAAGTTTAGCTTGGCAAATAGCCTCTGTTAGACATTATTAAATAACTGTACACTGTATTTATTTGCTTTTTTTTTACAAAGGTCAATAGCCCTTCTAATCATTTCAATTGATATTTTCATTTTTATACTTTGGAATAATGAGAAATAAACAAAAAATAAAATATATTTTGAGATGTTACTCTATTGCACTAGTTCTTTTTACAAGTTATTCTGACATGTTGCCCATTTCATTAATTACAGAATTTCATTCATTTCACAACCAACAGAGGATATTAATATTAATATAAACAAATTCTTTACAAAAGAAAATCATTTGTAATAAATGAAATCAAGTAATGAATATGCACTGACATTCACTGAAAATCAACTACGGCTCAGTACGTGTACCTTACTAAATCGAAAATACTTAAATACGTACAATTCTCCAGTTAATATTTATTTGAAATAGAGGTTGAGTAAAGTAGGAGAGCAGAAAAAGTTTTACCTACTTCCTTGAAGTTGCCTTCCTAAAATTGCTTTAGTTCTGTATACCTGTAGTTTTCCTTATGAAACCAGTAACTTTAAATTCACCCCAGATGCTTTTTTCTCAAAAAATAGAGAGAGATGGGGAAATAAAGAATTATTAATATTGTTACGTGAAAAATGAAAATTTATTTTTTATCTGATGGTATTAACAAAATTTAATTTTTCAAGGTAGAAATAGTCAGGTTAATATTAAGTCAAAACAACTCTTGTAGTTCCTCAGATGGTACACTTTGATTAATTTTTAGTTGTTCAAAGAACCAATGAAAAGTATTTGGAATTGCCTTGATCTTGCAGACTGATAAGAGATCTTCTTTCCTTAATTTTCTTATACCAGGAGGTGCAGCATAAAGTGGTGTTGGTTGTATCACTTCAGTGACCTTTGACCTACTCAAATGCTTTTTGTCAACTTTAGACTCCATCATTTATTTATTTTCCTTATAGAAGTAAGTGTAGAATATAGAACTAGTAGATTCCTTTTTTACTTGAAAATATTTCACTTCATTCCACCTTACTCTTGGGTTTAGAGTAGATATTTGATAGTTAGTTCCAAATTGCTTAAAAACTGCCTGCCAATCGTAAACATCTTTTGTATCCATCTCTTTAACATCATGAGGATTTTTGTTTTCTATAGCTAGTTG
This sequence comes from Magicicada septendecula, assembly GCA_034769895.1. Taxonomy (NCBI): domain Eukaryota; kingdom Metazoa; phylum Arthropoda; class Insecta; order Hemiptera; family Cicadidae; genus Magicicada; species Magicicada septendecula. The sequence goes on along the minus strand of CM068370.1, from coordinate 47,802,248 downwards.
TGCAACTGTTGTTAGTTGATCTGGAGTATAAATTGGTGTTTTCTTAGTAAATTTCTTAATATTATTTTCAGTAACCAAATGCATATGGTCTACAGCATTTTGGGTCTGACCTGGAATTAAGTACTTGTGAGTAATGGATTGTACATCCAGTTGATTTATGGCATACAAGTACATTCCTATCAAGTACTTGTTCTGGGCAGAGCAATTATTAGAATAAAATATTACATGTTTTGCTTTGCAATTTTTTAAATAAAATCATACACAAAAGATGAAATTTCACAGGCTCCACTCTTTCCAGCCAATTCATGTCACACGTGGCAGTATCCTTGTTTAGATGTCAGGTTATAAATCGTAAAATTAAAAACATTTAAGTTTTTTTTAAAGAAGAAAACACCTTCTCTTCCATGTGGGAGTTGCATTACAGCCTGCAGCGAAAGATTTAGAGTTCTCTTCTCTACTTTTCAGTTTGTCTTGTTTCTTTTGCATCCTTGACAAATTTTTTCCTCTAAATGGTTGTCAAACTCTATCTGTATTTTACCTCTCTTGTCAACTGAACTGTTCTCATACATGTTACAAAATTGGCATTTATCTTTTATAGGGATATGCAATTCTATATTAAATTTAGTATTAACAATTTCATCATATTTATGTTTTTTGGCGAACGTCCTCTTCTTTTCAAAACATTGTATTTTATATAGCCGATACATTTCAGATAAGTCTAAGTCGCCATCTATGTAACAACAGCAACCATACAGTTTTGCACTGAGCTTCACTACAAAAAGAGATATTACTCTATTGCCACAGCAAAAACTCAGTGCAGTACTATATGTCTCAAAATGTTATTCTACTGACCAGGAAAACTAGAATTTTTTAGTGTGGTAGACAAATATAATAATAATAATGGCTCCCATGTATACCACCGAAGTAGCTTACGAGTAGGCTGCCTAATGTGAGCCGCACGGCATATAAGGAAGGCAGTGTGGGCAGCACTACGCTTCAGCCGCCCATTATTATCCCCAGGATGTGTTATTCCAGGTACTCATTTTCAACAGGCTGAGTCGACCTGGGGGCTGAAAAACGCACCTTGATTTTATGGTGTGGGCCCGGGAATCGAACCCAGGACCTCTAGATTAGTAGCCAAGTGCTATACCCACTGGTCTACTGAACCGCCATATATATGTGGCAATAGACAAATATATGTGGCAAAAAACTAGGTAAAAGTTAAGATTTTAAGTTGTTACCCTATTGCATTAGGTTCTTCACGACTTCCTTAATCTAGTGATATGCATAACTAAAAATGTATAAATTTTGAGTTGTTACACTATTGCACTGGGACAGCGATATACCATAATAATGAATATTACTTACTTACGTCAGTACTACTTGTGGTTTCCAGTTATATCAGTGGACTTTTCCAGCTGTAACGCAAATATATCAACAAACTTAGATTTTTGTTACTTATAAAAATTACAAAAAGCCATTGAAAACATTTTCTCACATAACTTTTATTTGCACTTCTCAAAGCAAACAACTTTTTTCCGAGTTAGACATTTTATTTTATTTTTTTTTTAATTATTTTTTTCCAAAATTTCATAGCACAGAGTTTGGGAAACTCTGCTCTAACTAAATCTTTCAACTCTGACTGAATGAAAAGCTTCTAGTGATTGCTGCTGGAATCATAGGTATCACTCCCACTACCGTCATCACTGCCACATGTTTAAGGCATTGTTTCCAAATCTTGTCTAATGAATCTGGAGGGGATAGAACAGGTATACCAGGTCCATGGGGAACACTATTTTACTATTCTGCTTTTAACTAATTTTGAGGCAAATGTTTTAAATTTAGAGTCGTACTCCCTTGCCAAGTATTTATATATACCAAATAACTATTTAATGTATATAAATATATGTACAATGTTTATATAAGTAGTTATACTGCACTTTTTAATTTATAAAATGTGTCAAAATTAGATATACCTGTTATCTTCTATATCTATAAAAATGAATGTTTGTTTCTTTCTTTCTTTGTCCCGTATGCGTTCCTATACCATTCATCCGATTGCGATGAAACTTCGGTGAGTTGTTGTGCGCACGCCCGCGAAGGTTTATGAATTTTTTTCGATGGGGTCCTTTGGGGGGTTCTTGGGGTCTTCCACATCTCCTCCTAAACCACTGGACCGATTTCAACCAAACTTGGCACAAATATTTTATGCAACGGGAGAACCAACATAGGGTGGGTGTTTTTTCGATGGGGTCCTTTGGGGGGTCCTTTGGGGTCTTCCACATCTCCTCCTAAACCACTGGACCGATTTCAACCAAACTTGGCACAAATATTTTACGCAACGGGAGAACCAACATAGGATAGGTGTTTTTTTTGACGGGGTCCATTGGGGGGTCCTTTGGGGTCTTCCACATCTCCTCCTAAACCACTGGACCGATTTCAACCAAACTTGGCATAAATATTTTACGCAACGGGAGAACCAACATAGGATATGTGTTTTTTCGATATGATCCTTCGGGGGGTCCTTTTGGGGTCTTCCACATCTCCTCCTAAACCACTGGACCGATTTCAACCAAACTTGGCACAAATATTTTACGCAAAGGGAGAACCAATATAGGATAGGTGTTTTTTTCGATACGATCCTTTGGGGGGTTCTTTGGGGTCTTCCACATATCCTCCTAAACCATTGGACCGATTTCAACCAAACTTGGCACAAATATTTTACACAACGGGAGAACCAACATAGGACATTTTTTCGATACGATCCTCTGGGGGGTCCTTTGGGGTCTTAAAAACTATTAGATTTGGTTACTAGGCAACCCAATAGAATAGATTCTGTTCTAAATATATTATCGCATTAAATTGAAGACCACGTGAACGAAGTCGTGGGCAACAGCTATTTATTTTTAAGAAACCTACTTTAATTGAACTTTATTAATTAAACTAACATTTTCATTACGTACAACGTGAAACTCCATAGCGAAGCACGGGTATTCTGCTATACCATTCATCCGATTGCGATGAAATTTTGCACGCTGATAGCAGGTACCCAACGGAAAGTTTTCCACTTTATTTGATAACAATAGGTTAAATAGAACCGAAGTTATTGCAAAAAACGCATTTTTTTAAACCCGCGGCTTCGATCGCGAATATTTGTATATGATTGTTGTGGTAACTGTAGAGTTGGTAAATTGCTAATGGTACATCTATATTAATAATATTCTTATATTGTAAGTTGTGAATATCCAAAAGCAATAGATCCATCATTCATGTTTCCTCGATACATAAAATCAAAATTTGATAATTTAGTAGATATTTACAAACATGCAGTAACACAATTAGATGAAATGTTTATTCGTATAGAATAATACAAATAGTGTATACATAAGTATATTGATATCAGTTAGTCCATTTGAATATTTACATTTTAGTAGGGAAATGGAATTCTTATAAACAATACAATAATTAGTTGTTTGATTATATTGTAACATTGATTATAATTATAGTACACGTTGATTCTGACAAACCATACTCTTCGACATTTGAATATTCAGTAGGCCTATGTGCAGTAGGAATAATTAATTGTCGAGATTCTTGGATTTCGTTGTCCATGACGTGTCCGTTACTTAACTAAATATCACTATAATATTGACGACTCGGAACACAAAGTTTTTTATAAGTAAAAACGTAAAGTTTTACCTTACAGCCTAAACCGGCTTTCACCTATAGAAGGCTTCATCAGAGCCTCTGATGAAGCCTTCTATAGGTGAAAGCCGGTTTAGGCTGTAAGGTAAAACTTTACGTTTTTACTTATAAAAAACTTTGTGTTCCGAGTCGTCAATATTATAGTGATATTTAATTGTCGAGAATTATACTTAACCTACTTCATCGAGAATTATGCGATGAGCGTCAGTGATGTAGTATCAGTGCCCTTTTTCGTTAAAAACGTACCTAGAATACGGTTTCTGAATTAGTACAACCATTTTACAATAGGTGGCGCGCGAGTGTACCACTTCTGAAACCCATTGTTTAGTTTAAAAGGTAAATATTCGTTTCAACAAATGAGTGTATTTCATATAGTTTAGCGGCAGTTCGTGTGTTTTCGGTGTATGAGTGCGCACGCTTGACAGAATTGAATTGATCAAATACAAACAGCGACATTTCAGTTCGTAACATAACATAACAAGTGGTGTTGATTGTGAAATTCCAATTGCCGGTCGACATTAGATAATAGATATCACATGGATTTTCTTTGCTTTTTCCAAGTGAATTTGTAATAGTCGTCACAAAGCATTACTTTCGCTCTCAAATCAATTATGCCACCCAAACGACAAGCGGTTGGTCGATCTACACCTCAAGCACGAAAGAAAAAGGCATCACGAGCTTCAGAAACAGACGAGCAACGGGATGCAAGACTGGAAACCGCTCGAGTACGCAATGCTCAAGCCTGTTCGTCTGAAACAGTCGAGCAACGGGATGCAAGACTGGAAACCGCTCGAGTACGCAATGCTCAAGCCTGTTCGTCTGAAACAGTCGAGCAACGGAAAGCAAGACTGGAAACCGTTCGAGTACGCACTGCTCAAGCCCGTTCGTCTGAAACAGACGAGCAACGGGAAGCAAGACTGGAAACCGTTCGAGTACGCACTGCTCGATCCAGACGAACACTGCACGCTGATTTAAATCTTGGTGCATTCCATTACGATGCTAATTATGATTACAGTCTTCATCCAAGTGTGGTTATTGGAAAAATGGATAAATTATGCGTGTATTGCAGTGCTCTCAAATTTAAGAATGAAACACCAGGAATGTGCTGCGCGGGTGAAAAAGTGAAATTGCCAGAATTACATTCACCACCCGAACCATTATCAACGTTGGTATCAGGTGACACAAGCCAATCGAAACATTTCTTGGCAAACATACGCAAGTACAATTCATCTTTCCAAATGACATCGTTCGGTGCAACAAATATCGTGCGCGAGAATTACATGCCAACATTCAAAGTGCAAGGGCAAATTTATCATCGTGCAGGATCACTACTACCACTGTCGAACACAGATCACAAATTTCTTCAAATTTATTTCATGGGAAACACTGATGAACAAATCGATCAACGTTGTCGATTCAATACGGGCACTAAACGAGAAATTGTCGCTGCATTACAAACTTTATTCGATCAACACAACGAATTAATTCGATTGTTCAGAACTGCCCTTGAACAAATGCCAGCTGATGACTACAAAGTTGTAGTTAGAGCAGACAAAACACCTGTCGGCCAACACGAAAGACAGTACAATGCACCAACAATTGATGAAGTGGCGATCATTATAGTTGGCGAAGAATTTAACTCGCGTGATATAATTCTTCATCGCAGAAATGGTGATGTTCAGCGAGTCTCAGAAACTCATCGCTCATACGACGGATTGCAATATCCGATTTTATTTTGGCAAGGAGAAGATGGATATCATTTCAACATCAAATTGAGAAATCCACAAACAGATGAGGAAACGAATAAGAAAGTCAGTGCCATGGATTACTATTCATATCGATTGATGATTCGTGAAAACGCTGAAAATCATATCTTGAAATGTCGACAATTGTTCCATCAATACATTGTCGATATGTATGCGAAAATCGAAACCGAACGACTCCTCTACATTCGATTAAATCAAACCAAGTTGCGTTCCGAAGAGTACATTCATTTACGTGATGCAGTTGTTAATGATGGCAATGTGAATCCCAATAAATTGGGAAAAATGGTCATACTACCGGCCACATTTACAGGGAGGCCACGGCACATGCATGAATACGCACAAGATGCAATGACATATGTTCGCGCATATGGCCGCCCAGATTTGTTTATTACATTCACATGCAATCCTACGTGGGATGAAATAAAAGAACTTTTGTTAACTGGACAATCATCATCGGATCGTCATGATATTTCCGCGCGTGTGTTCAAACAAAAATTGAAATCTTTAATGGATTTCATTGTCAAGCATCATGTTTTTGGAGAGACACGCTGTTGGATGTATTCCGTTGAATGGCAAAAAAGAGGATTGCCACATGCACACATTTTGATTTGGTTGATCGAAAAAGTCACACCAGATCAAATTGATCAAGTCATCTCAGCAGAAATACCAGATGTCGACATTGATCCAAACTTATTTGAAGTCGTCACCAAAAACATGATTCATGGTCCATGTGGCTTACTCAACAACAATTCACCATGCATGTCTGATGGGAAATGCACGAAACGATACCCAAGAGACTTACTTGCCGAGACTATCACTGGCAATGACGGATATCCACTCTATCGTCGACGATCAACTGAAGATGGCGGCAAATCCATCACTTTAAAAGTACGAAACAATGATGTTGAAGTCGATAATCGTTGGGTTGTACCTTATTCACCGTTACTCTCGAAAACGTACAAAGCACACATCAATGTCGAGTATTGCAATTCGGTGAAATCGATCAAGTACATTTGCAAATATGTCAACAAAGGAAGCGATATGGCAGTTTTTGGAGTGGGAAATGCAACTGCATCTATCAATGAAATCGACCAATATCAACTGGGACGCTACATTAGTAGCAATGAAGCAGTATGGCGCATTTTATCATTTCCAATCCATGAACGACATCCAACAGTTGTTCATTTGGCAGTGCACCTTGAAAATGGACAGCGTGTGTACTTCACAACAGAAAATGCACGTGCAAGAGCATTGTCACCACCGCCAACAACGTTAACTGCATTTTTCTCATTGTGCGGGGATGATATGTTTGCAAAGACGCTACTTTACTCTGAAGTGCCAACATACTACACATGGAATGCATCAGCAAAAAAGTTTCAACGTCGCAAACAAGGTAAAGCAGTTGAAGGACATCCCAACTTATATTCGACTGACGCGTTAGGCCGCCTGTACACTGTTCACCCAAACAATGCAGAATGCTTTTACTTGCGATTACTGTTAATCAACATACGTGGACCGACATCCTTCCAAGAATTGAGAACAGTAAACGGTCAAGTATGTGCCACTTATCGTGAAGCTTGCCAAGAATTAAATCTTCTTGAAAACGATGCACATTGGGACACTTCACTCGCTGACGCATCGAATACTGCTCAACCACAGCAAATACGCGTTATTTGCAATCATATTGACAACGTGCTTCCCATCCAATACAAAAGATCTTTGGGAAAAGTACAAAGACTACATGAGTGAAGACATCCTACATCGTTTGCGTGCAACGAATCAAAATCCGGACATTCAATTCACACCAAACGTGTATAATGAGGCATTGGTTTCGATTGAGGACACATGTTTGGCAATCGCTAACAAAGCACTGGTACAATTGGGAATGGCTGCGCCGAATCGATCTGCAAACGACCTTTTCGATCGTGATTTGCAACGAGAAAAACACTTTGATATCGACGAATTGGGTACATTTGTTCAAACGAATCTTCCGAAATTGGTTCCAGAACAACGCATAGCGTATGACAGAATTATGCATGCAATTACAAGCCAAAGCGGGGGATTGTATTTCCTAGATGCGCCCGGAGGCACAGGCAAAACTTTTCTCATTTCACTTATTTTGGCAACCATACGATCACGAAAAAATATTGCACTGGCAATCGCATCATCTGGAATTGCGGCAACTCTTTTGGATGGTGGCCGAACAGCGCATTCAGCACTGAAATTGCCGTTGAATATACAAATCACTGAGACACCCACATGCAATATCAACAAAAATTCTGGAATGGGTAAAGTACTCCAATCATGTCAACTCATTATATGGGACGAATGTACTATGGCGCACAAAAAAGCATTGGAAGCGCTTCATCGTACACTAAAAGATTTGAGAGGAAATGAACAGCTCTTCGGTGGCGCACTCATTTTATTGTCTGGTGATTTTCGACAAATTCTACCAGTTATACCACGTTCAACACACACTGATGAACTTAATGCATGTCTCAAATCATCAGTTCTATGGCGACACGTACAGAAATTGACTTTGAAGACCAATATGCGTGTACAGCTACAACATGATGCATCCGCTGAACGTTTCGCAAAACAATTGTTGGATATTGGGAATGGGAAAATGGCAATCGATGAATCCACACAATGTATCACATTGCCAACAAACTTCTGTAAAATCACAGCAACCACAGACGAATTGATTCACAAAGTTTTCCCAAATATCGCACAGAATTACAAAAATCATCAGTGGCTCAGTGCACGTGCTATATTAGCAGCCAAAAACAACGATGTCAATGCCATCAATTTCAGCATTCAAAACGAAATACCAGGCGAAGCGACAACGTATAAGTCCATCGATACTGTAATGAATCAAGACGAAGTTGTCAATTATCCAACTGAATTCTTGAATTCACTTGATTTGCCAGGCATGCCGCCGCACGTTTTAACATTGAAAATTGGCGTGCCTATCATTCTTCTCCGAAACATCAATCCACCACAACTTTGCAACGGTACCAGGCTTTCAGTGAAACAGATGATGAACAATATCATCGAAGCTACAATTTTAAATGGAAAATTTAAAGGAGAAGATGTACTGTTGCCACGCATCCCAATGATTCCGACAGATATGCCATTCAAGTTCAAACGTTTGCAGTTTCCGGTGCGACTCGCATTTGCAATGACCATCAACAAAGCACAGGGACAATCGCTACAAGTGTGTGGACTAAATTTGAAAAATCCATGCTTCTCACATGGACAGCTGTATGTGGCCTGCTCACGCGTCGGAAAACCTTCGGATTTATTCATGTACGCACCAGACGGAAAAACAAAAAATATTGTGTATCCAAAAGCACTTCAATAAACAGAATTAAAACACAAACACTTTCTTTCTTTGAGTGGCATTGCAACGCATGCCGGGTACTTGCTAGTTTATGATAAAACTGTACATGATAAGAATTTTTTCATTTTTGTATCAATAATCACCGGCCAAAAAAAAAAACTGTAAAACGTATCCATTACATTTAAGACAATTTTTCCATCACAGACCTGTGTTATTAGAGTTGTGTGGAGCAAGGAAGATTGCATATGATTTATTTATTTACTTACTAGCAAATATGATTCAATGATTTTAAAGTTTTACTTACTGCAAGTAACTTTAAAGTTTTACTTGTTCCAAGTAAGCATCCATAGTAATGTCCCAGGTTCGATTCCCCGGCAGTACCATACAACCAAAGTGCGTTATTCGGTCTCCACGTGGACTCAACCTGCGGCAGAAAGGAGTGTCTGAGGTAACATCCTGGTGTAATAATGGATTTACAGCGTAGTGCTGGCCACACTACCGTCCTTGTATACTGAACCGCTTACATGAGGCAAACTGCTCTGACAAACTCCTAGACTGCTTAGGTAGGGATGAAGGTGATATGCCACACATTGCAGTGTCTAAAAAAATATCCGTTTTGCCACACCGTCAAGCAGGTAAGAAAAGGATCAAAGGATCCTTTGCAAAGGATTCGCAAAGGATGAATGTGAGTAATGTGAATAATGTGATGAACTGCTACATCATAACCACGCCGGGAGGTAAATGACCTGGAGAACTAGCATGTGTTGACCATTATTAAGTAAATCCTTCTCGTATAAGCTGTTTCATTTGCTTCCCTAGTGTAGAATTTCTTAGGATACATGTTTGACAAGTAATGATGGATATTTGCTATAATTTGGTAAAAAAGAATATTGCTACGGTAAAGATTTAATTTGTGATCATATCTACAAAAGAAATGCTCAGTGTACCGAACAAATTAAAGACTAAAATTTTGACAATATGTTTTAGTTTTTGTTAGGTTAGATTGAAAATTTTCAAATAGTTGAATAATTTATAAAATAATGTATCAACTTTATTGACTTTTGGACACGAAAAATAATACTGTGTGTGTGTACAAAAATTAATTATAATAGAATATTTATATTCTTGGATTTCGTTGTCCATGACGTGTCTGTTACTTAACTAAATACAACTATTTCATTAACGACTCGAAACACAAAGTTTTTTATGAGTAAAAACATAAAGTTTTACCTAACAACCTGAACTGATTTTCACTTTTAAAAAGCTTCTTCAGAGGTTGCCGCTGGTAGCACTGTCTGCCCTGTTGTGGGTGATGGAATCGAATTTTGAAAGATCGATGTTGTGTGTGTGGGGTGAGATATGTTCGAATAATGCGTGCGATTTGAATTGTGTCTGTTCATTTAGGATGTCGTTTTTATTTGTTTTCGTGTGTTTGTATATTTCCAATTGTTCTAGAGTGTCTAGTTTTCGGCCTTTTGTGTGTACGTGTAGAATGTTCATGTTATTGTCGATGTTTTCGTATGTGTGGTTTGCTTCAATGAGGTGGTTTGCACAGGTGGATTCTGTAGTAGAGTGGAGTGCCTTTATACATATTACAATATTTATTAGAATAATATTATATTTATTATAATAATATTATATTTATTATAATAATATTATAATATTTATACATTTATATGGTAAGAATCCTAAATTTTTCATTTTCCATGAGGAAAATGAGGGGATCCTACCTTGAAGCTAGACTTACCCCCACCCCCCAAGAACAGATCATAGTTACATCACTGTTTTTAATGTCCATTACAATTTTTTCATGAATATTACTTAGTATGACTTTGTCTGTGTTTAGATTGTTGATTAAACTTTAGATTATTTTATACTTTAATTAAACGCCATTACAATCTGAAACGTAGTGTAAAACTTACTATACAAACAGCAATGACCTTTTTGAATACTTCGCAGTTTAAAATGCTAATTTGTTATTTTTTTCATATAGAATAGGATGGCACTATCAGCTTCTGATGCTTACTTTGTAAAAACGTATGCGAGGCATTAAACCAAAAGGAAAGTTTTAGGAGAATAGAGTTACTGTAGTATCTAAAACTAAATCAGGTGGCACATAACAGTAGTATAACACAAACAAAACATACCAACAGTAATGCGCGGTCGTGCTGAGGCAATCTACTGAAGACCTTCCCTTGCGACTAACCCTTTTCCTACTTGCTTTTGTCGGTGTGACAATTCGCCCATGGCTCTAAATCAGTAGTTCCCAAAGTGGGAGCCGCGGACACTTTTAAGAAAAATAGAATATACCGTAATTTTCTCAGATTTTTTTATGCTCTAAAATCTAAATTTTAGAATCTTAAACAATTAGTAGAAGATTCCAGAACTTTGTTTTTGTTCAAACTAATTGTAATTGTCAAAGTAATTTCAAACTAATGGCTTTAATAATGTCTTTAAATCACGTCGTGTAGCAGATCTGTTTGTCAGCCGAACTCACTAGAACGCCGCATCAACGCAGAACTGATCACGCTGTTTTAGTCCACGAATAAGCACTGGAGACCTATCTAAGCAAAACGTTTTTCCATATTACAACTGGCTGGAAAGATAGAGCAGAGGTTGGGAAAGTTAAGAAATAAACTTGATGTTGAGAGTGACTTAATATTGAAATTATCAGACATTAAACCTAACATTGGAGAGCTAATTGTTCAAAAGCAGCTTCATTGTTCACATTAAACTATGTTTAATATCATTAATATTATAATTTTGCAAGTTAAGAGAATTTTGATTTTAGTATATTTTAATTAAAATATAGAAGTTTGTATCATATTTACTGTTTGTTTTATTTCATAACTCAGACGGGGTCCATGAAATTTTTAATTTTTTTTGGGTGGTCTGCAGACTGAAAAGTTTGGGAACCACTGCTCTAGATTCTTGAAACCGTATGGCAGTTTACCTCCATGCACTTAGGCAGTACAAAGGAGATAAAAAAGAAAAATTTGTAATTTGTGAGCAGATTTGCGGTCCAAGTCACGACAAAGGTACAGTCAAAATGGACAGCCTTTTTCTTTCCTGCATGGTGTAGTCCTCCTATTATTCTTCCGTAAATGTCTTTCTTTGATTATCATAGTCCATTAATTGCCATGACCAACTGCATTTCATCTTCCTCTTGTGGTCATCTCCTTCTATCGACCTACCTATCTTGAAGATATCTACTTCGCTACTCTGTGTTTCACATTTGTTATCTTTGTTTTCTCCAGATAATAATACAGCTCACAGCACATATACAATGTCTGGAAACATAACGCTAGGGGTATAAAAAGATCAGACAACATTTATTGATTCGTGTAGACTAAAACGAAGTACATTGTAGTGTGGCTTACAATAAATTATTTTCAGTTTTACTAAAGGAAAATTTCTTCCATCAATAAGACTATATTTTTCGCATAACACATTGTGTTACTGTTTTCATGGTTCTTCCATTTAGATACCAGTTTAATCAGAAGAGCCAAGTATCTTCTCTTTGTACAGGATGGTAAGCCTTTCGACAAATACGAACAACAGCATGGTTGTGGGCGCTATTCTCACGTAGTAAGGAACGTAACCCTTCCACAGTGCCAACACTCCTTCGCTTCTTACCGTCTTCGCCCACACGTCCAGCATACCCGTATAAGAAGGTCTTCCATCTTTACTCTTCATGGTTTGAATTCTGGGAAACAAACAAAGAAAAACAATTGTTAAATACTTTTATAATTATCAATCAATGTAAACGGATTGATACGATAATTTAGTTAAAATTACGGAATCAAATTAATCAATTTTTTATGACTGGAGTCAGTTGAAGTAGAATTAAAACTTTCCAGGCCGTGGGACCATGGTATAAAGTGAAAATCGCCAGACAGTTTTTTACAACTGAAGTAATCGTAACTTCGGGTGGACACCAGGGCCATGGCCCTGCGAGTAAGGAGACAGAACTTTTATCGTCATTATCGGTTGCTGTATTAATCCTGAAGATACCACCTGATACACAGGGTCTCCACGATGGTGAGGGGGAGAAACAGAACTTCAGCCATATGGGGCTGTTGTATTCGGGCATGGTCACAGCTGTAGTAGATGGCCGGAATATTAAGCGTTGCAATGCTGGAACCAGCTGATATTTGAGGCTGACTAGACAATCTCTTAATTTATTTTCAATATTGAAATCGCATAATTTTTAATTGCCGGTTAATGGCAGTTTTATAATTCTTCATTTTTTGCAAATTAAAAGAGTATTATGTAAAATACTGTTATATTATTTAAGAAATATACTAATTAACTCATTCATATGATATGACTCCAATAATTCAAAGAAAATTAATTCATTTCACTAATTTCTTCAACTTAAACGTATAATACTAAGTGCGCACAGACCTATAATTTATATTTAGCTATAAATAGGCCTACTCATGATTTTACTAATGCTATGAAATTAAATCAAAATATAACACATGTTCACTTTAGCTATTTTATTACACTATGCTTATAGGCCTCAAACACAATGTTGCCATGTTTAATGTTCCGGCCTTCTACTAGAGCTGGCCATGATTCGGGACAAAAAAAGTGTGTATCGAGCAAAGGAGAACTAGGGCAAATCCCTGACAATCATGATGAACCATGATTAAAGAGCATCTGAGAAAGCATTTTACCCATATACATCACAATCAACTCTAGTAGTGTGCATTGCCTGTTAACAGTGCGCACTCGCCTCCCGTCAGTAAGCTGATACCCCTGGGAAGGAGTTTCCGCATTATGGCAGACGATTCCCACTGTGTGCCAGGTGATTCCCAATGTCCAGGAATCTCTTCCACAAGGGGAGTCAGACGGATATATCCAGTGGCGTATCTAGAATTTAGCTTGGGGGAGGTCCGGGGTTGAGTCAGCTTCATACAGTAAAAAACTACTTAACACTAATCAACATTACTATGTTTAAAGTGGCTGAAAAACGTGTGGTAACATCCTGACATCAATTCCATTAAAGTAAATGGTAATAATACAATAAAAATACGCATTATTGAAACGTTGTTTACAAGATAATTATTGACTGAATTGATTTTCCTGTTTCATATTTCAAACGTATACGCTGATGGTGTGTAATAAACCTGTTTGTATATTAAAAAAGAAGTTACTGCTATACTAGCGCAAAACGGCTGGAAAAATATTAAAACAGTCTAAAAATTAAATAATTAAAAAAATTCTTCAATTTTTTCAATCCTCTGTGGGGGGAAGAGAAAACCGATCCCGTTCGCCCCCTCCCTAAATATGCCTCTGGCTATATCGCCGATTAATGTTGGTGTTTGTCTTTCTGAAATCTCACCCTCTTCAGATTTTTGGATTTTGTTTTTTATGAAATCCCATACTGCCTGACTAGGTTTCCGGCAGTCACACATTTTGGATTCTAAACCAATGCGACACTGAAGGAAATTTCTACAGACGAAGTCTATACGTTTAACAATACTTTAAACCTAACACACACTATACAAATATGACTTTAAGAAACATTTAATTAGCTTGGAGATCGCAAAATATAATTGTTAAATTGATAACCGTTCAACCAACATTAATCTTAATATAAAACATGTTTAGGAAATACAGGTATGTATAACAGCAATACATCAACTAACCTTGTTTTGGCCATGTCTAAAGGATTAGTTAGAGTTGCATAAACAAGCCCCGACACAAGACTGCTCACTACATGACACTGGAAATTATCCTTCATTTGAGCTACAAAATAAAAGAATTTTGTTACATAGATTGAAGAATAATGTTCCCAAATACTCTCTCTCTCTCTCTCTCTCTCTCTCTCTCTCTCTCTCTCTCTCTCTCTCTCTCTCTCTCTCTCTCTCCCTCCCTCTCCCTCTCCCTCTCCCTCTCCCTCTCCCTCTCCCTCTCCCTCTCCCTCTCCCCCTCCCTCTCCCTCCACCCCCCCACACACACGTGCGCGCGCATGCACACACACACGCACACACACACACACACATTGTTTTAAATGGTTATGATATAATATAATATATATAATACGATGGTATTACTATAACAATTTAGTAAGCTGCTTTTCGAAAACTTACTTGTTTCATTTTGCTAAGTGATTTCAGGTATCAGTTTTGTACTCTATATCAGGGTGGTCTACATGTGTGTGGGTGTGAGTGTGTACAGTTAATAGTTATAACTCTCATATATTATATTACAACCCTTATAACTATGTAACCATAATATATTTTATTCCACCTGATACAACACAGCAGTTTATGCACTCGTGGGAAATAATTTAAAATAAATACAGTACTTTACAGACTCTATAACACTGTTGAATTTAACCCTTTCAATAGATTTGTCTTCCACAGAGTACAATCAATTTTATTCTTACCTAATTTCTTAGGGTCTTGTATGTACTGTCAGTGTTTCTGAATGTTACAGGGGAAATTGTTGCAATGTTAAAAGAGCCATCTCAACTCTGTACCCAAAGAGAATAAAATATGGAGTCCTTTCAAAATTAAGAAATTTCACAATGTTTAGAAATCATGAACTTTCTTAGTAGGAATTTTTATATAGCTCTTCCTGTGTATTAGTATGAAAACTGCCTTGAACATAGTAATATAACTAGACAGTACTTACTTTAGTTTGCATTATATATATTATAACAAAATAAAACGTGTTGTTGAAATGTTTTCTGTGTTATTGTGTTTTTGCAACGTGTGTAATGAGCACCTACCTGCTGTCCGTTCTTGCGGCTTCTTCTCACTATGGGCGTGTGGATTTGTGATTTGAATTCGCAAGTAGGTTAACTCAAGTGTACAAAAACAAAACGCTAAACTTGTTATAATTATTGTAAAGAGTTTTGTGAGGTTGGTAGGCTCCATAGTACAGCAATAAAAATACAGTGTTGGGTAGTAAAATCGGGGTTTATTATCCTAATCACACATAAGAATGAAAAAACTTATAGTTACAACAATTCTTATGAACTAAAACAGTAAATAGAAACTGGTATGATGTTTTCTGAATGGTTACAATTCTTCAGAAATTGAGCTTGTTATTTTCAAATTATATTAATTGTATTTTTCTTGATTTCAAAGAAGTTAGTTTTGAATAATTTAATTTATGGATTTAATTTAATTTAATTTAATTTGCAATGCCTTTAAAATGATTTTAATTACTCTAATGCTTGTAAATATTCTGAAATAAACTAGCCGTGAATCTAGTTCAACGTGCCTTTATTTACTTGTGATTTGACTCACGTATACTGCAGTATAAGTAATTAATTAATTCTCTGTTAAGATTTGTATAGCGCTTTTCTTTTTATCTATTTCTAATTCTTACCTAGGGCTTATTAGTTACTCATACATGCTATACAAATTATCACAATTCAATATTTCTTATTAATTTAGAGTCTCTGATTTATCGGCATCTGAATTATTTCTTTTACAATGATTTTAAAAAAGAAAGGAAAAATTGATCTTTTGAGAAGCGAATAATTTGATTTTGACTTCTCTGGTTCAGAAGATGATGTAGAGATGCTCCGGAAATCCCTCGCTGTCCTGGTCCAATCTGCTAGAGACGACGATCTACTGAGCGTCCTGGATTTTGGCAATGAGTTCGGGAATCAGCAACACTCTGCTCCTTCTGCAACTGGTGATGGTTTTACGTCTATAGTTTTAACTGCTACAACTGCGTCAGGCTCCTCGTTCGATTCACGTTTCACTTCAGCTTGTGTGTCTCGTTACGGGTTGTCGCTCTGCTCGTCAGTTCTTCAGCTCGTACCACTGGTTATAGATGGCCTCTTCTGTCGTACTCTTGAAGTGATTTCTTGTAGTATATAGTTGATCTCTTGCGTGCGTACGCCAACAGTTAATGTATTGCGTGGTACGCTTATTGGTTGATAAGTAAGAGTATATTGAATAGACGATATTATTACGAGTCGTTACAGTTGATCTGTTGAACAAGACGATCGTAATTATGCGTGTTGACACCTCGAGTCTTCACAGATGAGTCTTCACAAATGTATGTTACTAAGACGATTGAAGATGTATGTGTGTTCCTCTTGAGTACTGGCAGTCGAGTGTTCTTTCAGCCGAAAAATCTGCGTTAGTTCCAATTTCTTTGAATGATTTGATTGGCTGACACCCTCTCCCTTCTACTTGAAATTTGAATCACCTCATTCCGTGAGAACAAAACTAATTCCCACAGTCTGAGAATTAATATTATTTTTAATATTCTGAACACACCGGATTTTAATTGTCGGTGCGGATGTCCGGTCGGAATTTATATTGCGATTATCTTGGCTGCAAGCCAAGTTATGCTAATTCTAAAATACACATTTGGTTGTTAATTCTTTTGACTATTACATATTAAAAGCTCTTCTGTGTAGCTCAATTACTAAGGAAGTTATTAACATAAAATCAATTATCTCTCTTAATGTTTAATTATATTACATAAAATTCGCACACCCTATTATTAATATTTTGGCAAACATTTTGGCTATTTTGGTTTTTGCCTAAATTTACCGGTTTTCGAAATATTAATAATTGAAAATTTGGTCGTGTCCTTATTTGTTATACTGTGTGTGATTACGTAACGGCAGCTGACGTTGGCGTGTGAGCCTGTACAATGCGTTAAGATGCACGCTACATCATAAGAGTTGATTTTCAACGCTTTAAATTTATTTAAACATTGATATAGTAAACCCTTTACATATAACTCCAAATCAATGAGATTTGGTCACGTTATAATATATATATATATATATATATATATATATATATATAAAATCATATTTTTATTTACTATTATTAATATAACAAGACATTGTTTGAACATGATTTTAATTTACAATTAATTTATGCATCCTGATTGGTCAAAACCAATCACCCCATTAGTGGGGGCTAAGCAAAGTCTACAGGACAGAACAATTCAAGTCAGTACTTACTCACATCTCATGCGTGGAGGTTGTTAGGTCAAAGTATGCCTATACAATACATTTGTGGCATCAACTTACTTCACGTTTTCATTTAATATATATTTCTTTTACATTCAAGTAACTTCAGTTCGCCGACAACAGTGCACGTGAACATTTTATGAGTACAAATCGTACATGTCAATTCAGTGTTTTATAATACATCTAGTGGCCTTGTTAGTGAAGGATCTGCAGCAACATCCACAGCATCCCTTTGGGAAGGCCTTCCCTAAAAACGCCCCTAACTCGTTTCATCTCATCATCCAGCATCACGACCTCAGGAAACATGCTGCGTGTACGTGAGTTCAGAATTTAAAATAAACTCTACCGACACAAGGTATGTGTTATACTTTATTCAATCATATAATGTAATTGACAATTTATTAACTGTATCTTTTGCAATCTACATAAAATTCCAGTGGTCACATTAGAGGGACCGGCAATTGCCCAAGAAGTGTATCGCTGTGGGGTTAAGAACATGTTCATATTTGTGACAACAGTAAAACCTAAGAATGGCAGCATTTCTCTTACTTTACGGGTTATAAATAACTAAAGTGTAAAACACAAAACATTACACAACATATTTTTGGTCCTCCGGGCCAGATCTCTCTACTGATTTTTTTTTAAGTTTTGATAAATTTTAAAGTGCTGTTGTTGTTTGCTGATGACTTCTTGCTTGTACTTGGAAATACAGAATCTGATTTGCAAAAAATTGTTTTTACACTTCATCAGATTTGCAGACAATACAATACGAAAATCTTCACTATAAAAACAAAGGTAATGGCATTTCCAGGCAAAGAGCCAATAAGAACAAAAATAATGATTAGTGATCGAATTCTAGAACAGGTGATCCACTTTAATTATTTGGGAAATGATATCGGCTATGATAGGTATTATGATATTGATGTTAAGTTAGGTTAAGTTCCAGATGATCTGTGGGACAATCAAACACATTTTTAGAAACAAGGTACGTTGAGATACAAAATTAAAGTTCTACAAAGTTATGGCTGTCCCTGTACTGTCCTATGGGTGTGAATTATGGACAACAACCAAGAAACAAGACCGTAAAATACAGGCTTTGGAAATGGTGTCCATAAGAAGAGTTATAAGGTCTTCTAAACTTGACTAAATTTATAATTTATTTAGTTTAATTAAATTAGTCAATTATTTATAACTTATTTTACTAAACATTATGCCACTGATTTGTTATAATATTATTATATACATCCACCAAAATCAATAATAATAAAAATGACATTATACAGTTAGAAAAATTATATTGTAAGACGACCCTGTATGTGGCTGTAATCTAATCAAGTCCCACTGTTTGGGCTAGCCACTTGGTCACCAGACCGCTGTATGCCGGTCGTTACAAAAGAATAAAATGTATACGGAAAATTCACTAATTATAGAATTTTCAAATAATAAAATAATTTTGTTTATGTTTATAGAGGTATGTATAAGAGATAAATCTGTTTTTTAAAAGGTTCTGGTAAAATTTTAATAACAGGTAGGTATTTATTGACCGTCGAGCACTTCTTGAAGATTTGCACCAAGTCTGGAGTTAAATAGATTAACTCCGGGTAATAATCGATTGGTGACTTTTCTGACTGGTCCTATATCTTGTTCAAAATAGAATATATTCTTCTCACTTAAGTCCTTCAGCCTTATAAATACCCTTAAATTACCCTGTGAAATAAGTACAGATACAAAATAATGGAAATATAAAGATTTATTGACAATTTTAAATAAATAATCGATATTTTATCGATGGAGAGCAATTATCGACTCTGTCTCGGGAATTATCGATTGTGTCATACAGAACAAAATTTATGATATTTAATATATTATAAGACAGGTTCTTTGAGCGATTAGAATTAATAGTCAGAGAAGGGTGACGAGAAAGTATAACATTAACAATTAACACAAATACAATAATTATTATTCAATAAAATTTAAATAAATTCGGTATATAATATTTGAATATAAATGTTTTGTCAAACCAATGAAGACTGATGTGACGTCAGTGACTGCGATGTAGTAAGCAGATTTCGTTTTCAAGATGGCCGCTACTCGGTTGGTCTTGGCTACTGTATATGCGTCGAGTCAGAAAATTACTATAAAATTACCTTCATCAAGGTCTAAAATGTCCCCGCACTGGTGTAATATGTCTGTTAATCTGTTTGGTGTATTCTGGTGAAGTGTTCTGTGTAAACTTGTGTTAGTTAGTTTATTTTCTATGTGTTCATCTTCTGCGGTTAAGTTTTCCAGTTATGGTTAGGAATTTCAGAATAAATCAGTTTAATTATAGTGTTTTACTTGTTTCTATCACTCGGATTATGTAGTTAAGAGTTTGTTTTCACTATTTGGCGTGAATGTATGAACAGCTTTAGCTTTAAAAAGTGTCTAAACCGTTTAACTCTCGTTCACTGATTTCAATGGCTAAACGCTAGTACCATCTTTCTCGATTTTTTTAAAGAAACGTTCTTTTACACAACTGTCCAGCTTGATATTCAACAAAAGACTAATTAACTTGGTCATAAATCTTGCCCAGTTAATCCTTGAAAAAGTATTGTTAACATTTTTTGACTTCCCATACATATGATAAAATATTACATTATGTATGGAATTTATCTATTTTATTACTCACTTTTATGAATTATTAACCTTATTATTGGTTTAATCATCTCATTCCCTTTAAATTGATGTATTATAGTCCATATCTGTAGGTATTTTGTGGAAATTAACAAATTTCTTTACTTTATGGAAATATAGGCTCAAAATTGGATTTCCGTCTTTATACAAAATCCCCTCCATTTAAATATTATTAATACTATTATAATAAATTTTAATTAGTCATATTCCTCTTCCTTTCCTTAAATACATATAAATTACACCTTTGAACTGGTTTTTTGTGTTAATCTGTAAATTTGACATTGCTCTTTAAAATTAATTAATTTATATATTTTGACAATTTACAAAATGTTAAGGTATATTTCCTTATTATCATTTTAATTCATAGGATCATTCCTAGTAGTGGTTAATTGTGTTATCTTATATAAATCTTGGTAGTTTACAGGATTTATAAGTGAGTTATACTATTTTATATTGGTTCTCTGATTTCACCAAATGGCCTAGATTTTAGAATTTTATATTTCTTTCTTTCTCAAATAATTTAAACTTAATTCCTCCTCTGACTTTACATAATTACAATTATATGAAAATAACATGATTTATAACTTATTGTGTTGTGTAGTAGTTAATTAACACTACATATTTAAAATAAATAATTATGAACATGGTTTAGCAATCTGCACAATTGAACATATTGCAGATATGGTTTGAACATATATCTTTTAACTATTTTTGAGCTAACATAGCATACCTATTAGAACATTATTACTGGTATGTAGGTTATTATTTATCAAACATAATTCTTTTTAAAACACATAACATAAATCTTATTTTCTAATAAACCTTACAAATACATTTATTTAACACATTGATTTTAGCACTGTGAAATAACAGTCTATTTAAACATGTTACACTTATTCATACTATATTAGTACCAGTCCTTTCTGGTTTAAACCATTATTATTGTGATCCCCTACATAAGTAAACATTAACTCCCATACTCTATTTATTATCATTTTTTACAAATGTCTTGTAAATAAAGATTTACATTAAAATAATAAAATACTGGAAACCTTCCATTTTATTATTTTATTATGCTGTTTATTATTAGATTTTAAAGTTGTGATATAGCATACTACTAAGTTATAGTATCACCAAACTTGTTATTTAACAACGCAAACGGGGGAAGCCAATGTCCCAGACTTAGTGCAAATCTTCAAGAAGTGCTCGACGGTCAATAAATACCTACTTGTTATTAAAATTTTACCAGAACCTTTTAAAAAACAGATTTGTCTCTTATACATACCTCTATAAACATAAACAAAATTATTTTATTATTTGAAAATTCTATAATTAGTGAATTTTCTGTATACATTTTATTCTTTTGTAACGACCGGCATACAGCGGTCTGGAGACCAAGTGGCTAGCCCAAACAGTGGGACTCAGACAGTTTACAGCCACAAATACAGGGCCTTGTTACAAAGTGGCTTCCATCGCGGGGCTTGAACCACTCAGAGAATCCCGTATTGTTACAAAGTGGCTTCCATCGCGGGGCTTGAACGAGGCAGACGTAACGTCTGGTTACAAAGTGGCGTCCAACTTAGAGGGCTTAACAATCTAAGCTTGGCAGCGATTATTAAATAGAAACAGAGAAAGATGCAAAGACGAGCTACATCGAAAAAGAGGGCGGCAGAGGCCGAAAAAGAGGTTGACATGGGGGATAAGGAGGCAACACCCGTGGAAGATCCGGAAGTGTTACTAATCCGAGTGGAACCGAAACAACCCGTACCACCCGAGGAACAACCTGAAGTAACAACGCAAACGGGGGAAGCCAATGTCCCAGACAAGGAAGTAGAAAAATCTATGACTACGGAAGAAAGCAAAATGGATAAGATCATGGAAATGTTCTTACAGTTGAGTAAGCAAATGGAATCCACAAAGGAGGATAACAAATCAATGAGTAAGAAAATGGATTCTACCAAGGAAGTTTTGAGTGAAATAAATACAAACATCACATCCATGAATGAAGGATTAAGGAAAAATAATGAGAGACTGGAAGAGGACCTTAAGGAAAGAAGAGAGGAAAGATTAAAAAGAGAAGAATTAAGAAAGGAGGAGACTGAAGAAATAAAATATGATAGCAAACCAGAACCAGAGAAAATACCAAACGAAAAAACAATTGAACCAGTTGTAGTATTACCTGAGAAGAAAACTAACGGGAACCAAGAAAATACTAAAGATATGGAAGTGGAACGAAAGGAAAGGAGGACAACGCTTCCAAGGAAATTAATGAAAACCAAGGAAGAAATAGAGATGATGAACCATGGATTAATTGAGGGCAATAATATCCCAATTAACTATGACAAAGACTTCATGAATTCTAGGAATCATAGGAGGAGAATTGAAGTAATTTCAAAAATAATTTACCACAAAGCAGTAGTCTACCAATGGGGAAGGACCGGAGGTAAACGGAATATGACATGTGGACCAGATCAGTTTCAGTGTGAGACTAAACAGTGTATTTCAGAAAGATGGAAATATAACATCTTATCAGACTGTGACGATGGCACTGGTGAATCACCAGAGTGTGTTCCATTAGTGCGCGAAAAATGTATACCTTCCGGATGGATATGTGATGATGAACCAGATTATGGGGATTCAGAGAAGCAAATAATTGATAAACCAGATGAAGACCCTCACAGATATTTTTCAGGTCATACAGCATATGGACCAGAGACATATTGGAATATAAGACAATATAATAATGGGAACAATACTAATTACCATGATAATAATAATACGGGTCCCAACCAGCAAAACCCGAATCGACCCTCTAATGGTTATCAGGGTAACCGCAATCCCTACCCTGATAACGTAAATAGTCAGAGAAGCCCCAATTATGGTAATCGTCCTTACCCTAATAATGCTAATCGTGCGGGTCCCAATAATGGTAAGTTTAATAATGATAGGTATCCTCGCCCTAGAGTGAACTTCATACGAGCCACAGAAGGAAGACAGCGAGGATTCAACCACAATCGACGAAGCAGTTACCGAAGATACGAAGAAAGGCGGAGGAGCCTAGAACGGGACCAACCGAGGTACTATCCGGCGCGTAGGAGTAATAGTTTGGACAACACTGAACAGAGGTCGCACCATGAACGACCGGAAGACCATAGAACAGATCGGCAAGTAACCACTCTGAGCATCCCGAATGAGGCATCGAATAATATGGCTCAAAGAAACAATGATGCCGAGCCTTTAAACGGGCACAGGCAGTAAGAAATCGACGGAACCCATTACTGCTTCTGACTACTGGGTATGATAATGAGAATGAGTGCAATTTCAAGAGTAATCACGATCGTATTACAATCATCGGGTGCAACTACCTGAAGGACATCAGACAGGAGTTATTGGAAGAGGATAACAGGAGTCCCACCAATAACTTCAATAATGAAATTATACATGTTGACGCCAAGGTAGAAGGCATCCCAGCCAAGTTAATGATCGATACTGGGTCAAACGTATCAATAATAAGTACGACGGAACTGGAGAGGATACAGCAAGAGTGCGGGAGAACTTTACCAACATTGCCGTTGAATAATATTGTTTTGTTGGGAGCAACCGGCCGACAGAACAAAACTATACGTAGACAAGTTTCCGCCAGTGTGATGAGCTGTGGTATAGCGATTGACATGGAGTTCTTGGTGGGGAGCGGTCTGCCATTTAATATACTGGTCGGGTGTGATGTGCTTAGGAGGAATTCCGCCATCATTGACCTAAGAACTGAAACATTGTCGCTGTTTTCAAACGGACATACTTGGACGGCGAACTTGGTGGGTAGTGACCAAGTCGTTCCCGATAGTATCCATCAGCAAATCCGAAAAATCAATTACATCCAACCAACATCCATAATTGAACAGAGAATAGACGACACCTCCAATGAAGATTTATGGTCGCAAAAAATCCAGGAGATCAGGGATTTCCGGAGCGGAATAACTGGCGAAGGTTTAACAACGAACCAAGCGAACAAATTAATAGACATATACAATAAATATAAATCAGTCTTTTCTGATGAGCCCAGTAAAGTGAAGAATTTCCAGTGTACTCTACAATTCCGAGACACTGTAGACTTTAACCGGAAGTCGTACCCCATTGCGCAATCACGAAAGCAAGCAGTAAGAGCTGAAATAGAGCAAATGATTAACCGTGACATTATAGAGAGTAGCCATTCCCCTTACACAAGTCCTATCGTGGCTATTCCTAAGAAAAACTGACAAGTCCGTTTATGTTTAGATGAGTGCGAAATAAATAAGATGATCATAAATGACAGGACTTCGCCCGGTGAGATTGAGGAGATCTTAAAACGGTTCCACGGTACCAAATACTTCACTACCTGGGATACGGTGTGCGGATACTGGCAGGTGGAATTACATCCACAGAGTCGCCAGTATCTGGCCTTTATATTCGAAGGGCGGAACTACCAGTTTAAGAGGTTGCCCTTCGGACTGGTAAACTCAGTCGCAGTCTTTGTGCACTGCATGGATCAAATACTTGGCCAAGAAGCACTAAAATTCACCACCGTATACGTCGATGACTTGCTAGTGTCCTCAGAAACTTGGGAGGAACACTGCTACCGTGTGGACACGTCTTACAGAAGCTAGCAGCAAACAATATTACTCTGAAGTTAGCAAAGTCTCATTTTATTGCTAAAGAGATACAATTCTTGGGCTTCATATTAAATGATAAGGGAATCTCACCGTCGGCTGAAAAAGTCGAAGCAATTCAGAACTTTCCTACACCAAAGAATCGAAGGCAGTTACAGTCGTTCCTGGGACTCTGTAACTACTACCGCAAGTTCCAGGAAAAGTACTCCGAACTGACTGCCAGATTCCAGCCGCAACTGTCATCTAAAAATAAATGGATCTGGGGTAATGAACAACAAAACATATTGACTCTCATAAAACAAAAATTCCTTAAACACGTTATACTCCGTCATCCAGATTTTAACAAGCCTTTCTTTCTTAATTGCGATGCCAGTGACATCAGCCTTGGCACTACTTTATATCAAGAGGATGAGGAGGGCGAGCATCTTGTAATCTGTTTTGCCAGCAGAGCTCTGAACCAGAGTGAGAAAAACTATCATGTGACAGAAAAGGAGTTATTGAGTGTCGTGTTCGCGTGCGGAAAGTTCCGTACATATATTCTTGGTTATCCCGTCACCGTCCGGACAGACCATAAATCTATCTCGTTCCTTAAGAGATGTAAGCTGAGCCATGGAAGGTTAACGCGGTGGATACTATTGCTGCAAGAATACGACCTTAAGTGGGAGTATATCCCCGGAAGGAAGAATGTCATCGCGGACGTATTGTCTAGAGTTGACATTGACAAGCAGACGTTCGAGGGGGAGAAGGAGAGTATTCTGAAGGTGTACCATATTCTCAGCAGCAGCGCCGGTCTACAATCAGTTCTAGAACAACTAAGCACACACCAACAAGCTGACCCAAAATTAATTAATATTATCTCAAGATTGGAAGCAGGAGATGAGACCATCTCCCGATATTACACTATACATAAGGGAATCCTGTTTTCCAAACCATCATTATTTAAGGAGGAGTGGAAGGTAATAATTCCAACCCATATCGAGAAAGAGATAGTGATCAGTTATCATGTTCGATATGGGCATATGGGCGCTTTAAAGGTGGTAAAAACCCTGGAAGAAAACTGCTATATAAAGGACATCAATCGGAAGGTACGGAGGTATATTAGAAACTGTCGCATTTGCCAACTCGTAAAAACTAATAACGAGAAAAGAGAAGGGCAGATGATTCCAATAACATCGCAGTTTAAACTTGAGAAGGTATTCCTGGATATCTGCGGGCCATTTCCCCGCAGTGGAGGCCGCCACCGATACAGATATATCGTCATCATTATGGACCATTACACTAAGTTCGTAAAGCTATACCCAGCAAATCGGGCGACTACGAAGAAAGTTCTTAATATCCTGATCGACCAGTACTTCCCAACCGTCGGAAAACCGGTATCGATCATAACCGACCACGGAACGCAATTCAAGGGGAGGAGATGGCGGGAGACACTGCTGTCCATGGGGGTTCACACATACAAGACATCCGTATACCACCCAAGCAGTAACCCGGCCGAAAGAGTCTTGCGAGAGGTGGGGCGCCTATTAAGAACATATTGCCATGATCAGCAGAGAAGATGGCAAGAATATTTGGAGGCTACTGAAGAATTCCTCAACCTGGCCTACCATCCTGCCATAGGAATAACCCCATACTCCGCAATGTACGAGAGACAACCCCCTAGAGAGATTGCAGATATTTTGGAGTTCCCCAGAGAACATAAATATAGATTTGATAAAATTCAATTTTGTAATAAGGTGGCCGAAGATCAGGAGAAACGGCGGAACAAATACAATAAATGCATGGGTAAGGTTATTCATTATACCGTTGGAGAGAAGGTGTTGTTGAAGAATAGGGAATTACCCAGTTCCTTAGAGGGGATAACAAAAAAGTTATTGCTCCTGTACACTGGTCCCTATATCGTCTCAAAAGACAATAACAACAACACCTATGAAATCAAAGAAATAAGTACAAGTAAAGTCAAGGGTGTCTTTAACCAGGCATCCATGAAGAAATTTTATGATTAAAAAAAAACCCCAAAATTCTAAAATACATGTAAGCCAATCTTACATAAAGATTATTTGAAGGAAATTATTTGAAAAGAAGATATCCATAAGAAGAAGTTAAAATAAATAACTAAATACTAAAAACAAAGATAAGCCCATCTTACATAAAATAAAAAATATATTTGAAGGAAAATTTTATGGCAATGATAGAAGAAGAATTTCGAATGTTAAAAGACCCCTAAATTCTAAAAACATAATGTAAGCCAATTACATACAATTTGTTTGAGAAGAAACATTTTGGAAGAAGATATATAAAACAGAATTTTGAATGTAAACCAACCAAATTCTAAAAACAAATGTAAACCCACTTTACATAACAAATATTTGAAGAAAAACTTTATGGCTATAATATAATAATAAAGAAGGAGAGAATTTAGAAATAAAACCATCTAAGGTCAAAAACAAGTAAGGACAGATTACTAAATATTTATTTGAAGAGAAACATTTTGACAATAATACCAAGAGAGTTTAGAGAAATAAAACCAGCCAAAACACATGTAAGCCCACCTTACATACAAATTATTTGAGAAAACGTCACAGAATAATATAAGAAGAGTGAATTTTGAATTATGGATAAATCAAGTTTCCCAAACCAAGTATAAGTACAACTTACCAACCAATTATGAATAAAACACTATGATGAGATAAACTGATGAGATTTCCTACCATATTTATGGTAAGCATAGAAGATAATTACCATGGTAACAAAGGATCATAATGGGATGAATAAGAGGAAACAGATTTAGAATTAAAACAAATAATTCTAGACAGTATAATCATGTCTAAGTTCAATATGAAGAGTAAAAACCTTTCCGTAAAATGGTGTTGAAGGAAATAAAAAAAGAAAAAATTCTTTAATACGATTTGAGTGATTGAATAAAATAAAGTACAAAAACTTCTTTGGAATTATGAGAGAATGAAACTTTAAGTGGTATGAGGAGAAAATATGACCTCATAATGAAATTAATAAAAAAACCATCCTTTGCAAGTATAATAGCAATGACAGGAATAATGTGAAAATAATGTCAAAAATTTATGTAATTAAACGAATTAATATAAAATGATTTATGAATTAAATGACAATTATGATAATGACAGTTATAAAAAATTCTAGAAAATAGAACAAGTGGAAATTTTAAGAACGATGAAACAGTCTAAAAATGTCATAAAGATATGCTACTATAAATAATGCAGATTATAATGAAAAAACCAGAAGGTAATAAAGAATTTATAACCAAAATATTTATATGATAAGAAAAGTTGAAAAAATGTAATAATAGAAGAGCTTCCTACCATAATATCAAATGAAAGAAACATCCAGATAATAAGTCAGATGAACAACTGAGATAGAAATATTAAAATCTCTGAGAAGTATAATAAGTAATAAGTGAAGTATCCCAAAGATATTTTTTAAATAGTAACAAATGTGTACTATTCTGAATAATTTTTTTAATCTGTCTGATGATAATTCCAGCAGGATTAATATGTTTTTTGAGCAGAGATGATTTGCCTCTGTACTCAAATATGTGTGAAGTATTGGACAGCAGAGGAAAGTAGCGTACAGTGCCTCTCTGAACTGAACCAGCTCACAAAGTAGGGAACGATAGGGAGAAAATATCCCAAGGAGAAAATACTAAGAAGAAATATAAAAATGAAATAATAAATATGAAACTCAGATGACTATTACTATCAAGGAAGATCAAGTGAGAATGATATAAACTCAAATATAAATAAGAAAATTTTAAAATGGAAGGAAGTCCAAAATAATAACAAACTTGAATAATTATCATAAGCAATTGTTTCAGACAATTGTTTCAGACAATAATAAAATAAAAATCATCATTACATTATATATAAAAACCACTGTTTTAAGAAACCAAAGAAAGTATCAAAGCAACTCATAGTATCATATCAATAAGTTACCCAGGAAGCTCAGAGCAGTAAACCAGTTATATAAGACCATATCAAGAAAAAAGAGACTCAATTAAAGGGTGGTGAATACCAAAATACCCCAAAAACAAGAAGAGGGAAGAGTAAAGGTTGTGAACAGGAAGAAAACAGTACCCTGAAACCTATATAGAAGAATAAAGCCACAGTGAATAAATTAAACGTTCCAAACTAAACCTCAGTCGTGATAACACCAAGTACCTTGGTTTACCCAAGAACGGAAGGAAGAACAGAAGAGTGAAGACTAGACGAGGGACAAGAATGTAGACTAGAAGAGGGACAAGATTGAATACCAGAAGGAAGATACGAAGAAGGACAAGAAAGAAGACAGGAGGAGAGGAAGAAATAGTATGAAAGAAACACCGTAGTAAAACCTATTATTATATAAACTACTATCAATCCCAAACCCACAAAAACTATGCAAAAGAAAGTATAACATACCCAAAATATTATAAAATGTAATTATTGAGAAAACTAAAGTGTTGTATAGCGTTATAAGAAGTGCACCGACTAAAGCTATTGTGTAATAAAGAAAATAAACTAGTCTTAACGGTCCATGATTACTAAAGGTCTGGTCTGAGATAATAAGACTCAAAATATCAGAACCAACAGTGAAAGTGAATTTGAGTAAGTGTTGTTTTTTTTTTAAAAAAAAAATGCAAAAAACTTAAAAAGTTGGTGATACTATAACTTAGTAGTATGCTATATCACAACTTTAAAATCTAATAATAAACAGCATAATAAAATAATAAAATGGAAGGTTTCCAGTATTTTATTATTTTAATGTAAATCTTTATTTACAAGACATTTGTAAAAAAATGATAATAAATAGAGTATGGGAGTTAATGTTTACTTATGTAGGGGATCACAATAATAATGGTTTAAACCAGAAAGGACTGGTACTAATATAGTATGAATTAGTGTAACATGTTTAAATAGACTGTTATTTCACAGTCCTAAAATCAATGTGTTAAATAAATGTATTTGTAAGGTTTATTAGAAAATAAGATTTATGTTATGTGTTTTAAAAAGAATTATGTTTGATAAATAATAACCTACATACCAGTAATAATGTTCTAATAGGTATGCTATGTTAGCTCAAAAATAGTTAAAAGATATATGTTCAAGCTATATCTGCAATATGTTAAATTATGCAGATTACTAAACAATGTTCATAGTTAATTATTTTAATAACTGTAGTGTTAATTAACTACTACACAACACAATAAGTTATAAATCATGTTATTGTCATATAATTGTAATTATGTAAAGTCAGAGGAGGAATTAAGTTTAAATTATTTGAGAAGGAAAGAAATATAAAATTCTAAAATCTAGGCCATTTGGTGAAATCAGAGAACCAATATAAAATAGTATAATTCACTTATAAATCCTGTAAACTACCAAGATTTATATAAGATAACACAATTAACCACTACTAGGAATGATCCTATGAATTAAAATGATAATAAGGAAATATACCTTAACATTTTGTAAATTGTCAAAATATATAAATTAATTAATTTTAAAGAGCAATGTCAAATTTACAGATTAACACAAAAAACCAGTTCAAAGGTGTAATTTATATGTTTTTTAAGTAAAGGAAGAGGAATATGACTGGTTGAAATTTATTATAATAGTATTAATAATATTTAATATGGAAGGAATTTTGTATAAAAACGGAAATCTAATTTTGAGCCTATATTTCCATAAAGTAAAGAAATTTGTTAATTTCCACAAAATATCTACAGATATAGACTATAATACATCAATTTAAAGGGAATGAGATGATTAAACCAATAATAAGGTTAATAATTCATAAAAGTGAGTAATAAAATAGATAAATTCCATACATAATGTAATATTTTATCATATGTATGGGAAGTCGAAAAATGTTAACAATACTTTTTCAAAGATTAACTGGGCAAGAATTATGACCAAGTTAATTAGTCTTTTGTTGAATATCAAGCTGAATAGTTGTGTGACAAAAACGTTCTTTAAATCGAGTCGAACATGGTACTAGCGTTTAGCCATTGAAATCAGTGAACGAGAGTTAGACAAATTAGACACTTTTTGAAACTAATACTATAGAAACATTCACGACAATAGTGAAAACAAACCTCTAACTTCACTATACGAGTGACAGAAAACAGTAAAACATTATATTTCAACTGATTCACTCTACAAACCTAACCGTAACTTGAAAAACTTAACCCCAGAAGTGAAAACAGACAAAATAACCAAATTAACACAAGTTTACACGGAACACTTCACCAGAATACACCAACTAACTTAACAGACATATTACACCAGTGCGGGAAGATTTTAGACATTCACAAAGGTAATTTTGTGGTGATTTTCGGACATGACGATTTCACAGTAACTACGCAAGAAATAGTAGCGGCCATCTTTTAATTCTACAGAGACCGCCTTCACGATACCGCAGTGACGTCATCGTCTGCGTATGGTTTGACAGCATTCATTTACATTACATAGTGGAATTATTTAAATACTATTGAATAGTAATTATTGTATTTATTTTTAATTGTTAATGTTATACTTTCTCGTCACCCTTCTCTGACTATTAATCCTAATCGCTCAAAGAACCTGTCTTTTAATATAATATAACATAAAATTTTGTTCTGTATGACACAATCGATAATTCCCGAGACAGAGTCGATAATTGCTCTCCATCGATAAAATATCGATTATTTGTTTAAAATTGTCAATAAATCTTTATATTTCCATTATTTTGTATCTGTACTTATTTCACAGGGTAATTTAAGGGTATTTATAAGGCTGAAGGAATTAAGTGAGAAGAATATATTCTATTTTGAACAAGATATTGGACCAGTCAGAAAAGTCACCAATCGATTATTACCTGGAGTTAATCTATTTAACTCCAGACTTAGTGCAAATCTTCTTACCTCCAGGGTCTCTCCAGGGTCGTCTTACAAATTGGCGTCCAACTTAGAGGGCTTAATAATCTAAGCTTGGCAGCGATTAATAAATAGAGACAGAGAAAGATGCAAAGACGAGCTACATCGAAAAAGAGGGCGGCAGAGGCCGAGAAAGAGGTTGACATGGGGGATAAGGAGGCAACACCTGTGGAGGATCCGGAAGTGTTACTAATCCAGGTGGAACCGAAACAACCAGCACCACCAGAGGAACAACCTGAAGTAACGACGCAGACAGAAGTCAATGTCCCAGAAAAGGAGAAACCATCACGAGCAGAAGATAGTAACATACAGGAAATGTTCAGACAAATGATGGAAGAAATTAAATCAACAAAGGAGGAAATTAAATCCACAAAGGAGGATTTAAATAAGAAACTGGATTATACCAGAGAAGAATCAAGTAAGGAAAGGAAGGAAGACAACCATTCCTTAAATGAAAAGTTAGAAGATTTAAAGGAAGACAACCGATCCACAAAGGAAGAATTGGGCCGCAAGATAGAAAATACCAATAAGAGGATCGAAGAAACCAGTAAAAATTTGAGTAAGCAGATGGAAGAGAAAATGGAGGAAACAAGTAGGAAAATGGAAAGCAACAATCAGCAACTGAGGGAAAAGTTGGAGGAAAATAATCTGAAAATGGAGGAGAAGATGGATGAGAATAATCAAAGATTGAGAGAAGAACTAAGGGAAGTTAACCAAGAGAACATGAATAAGTTAGACGAGAGGATTGAGTTAGCCAAAGAGGAAATAAACAAAAAGATAACTGAGATGAAGAAGTCCATTGTAAAGAAATTAGAACAGGAAGTCGTGGTTGTTAACCAGCAGATCCGAGAAGTAGACGGAAGATGTCGTCAAACCGAAAACGAAGTGCTGGAAGTCCGGGAAGTAATAACTAAGGAAATTACTCAGGTCCAAGAACAACAGAAAACTAAAATGGAGGAGACCAAGAAATTTGCCCTGGAGGAAGTAAATAAAGTGAGAACCCAAGTAACAGAAAGATTCGACGGCGTGGAAGCCGCTATGGTGAACATAACCGGACAGGTGCGTCAGAGCCAGGAGGAGATGGAGTTAATAAGAAACAGACCATCGGGATATCACAATTTCCCCATGTCAGAGAACAGAGAATGGCTCAATTTCCGGCAATACAAACGGAAGCCTATGGAGTTCTTGGCACGAATAGAGGAGTACCTCGAGAAACACCGAGGGAACAGATGGGTCCAGAACAGAGAGATCCTTGACGAGTCGTTTCGGGAGGTGAATGACCATTGGTGGATGGCCAACCGGAGCGACATCGACAATTACGAACAATTCAAGAGCCTGTTCAAAGCCAAGTACTGGTCAGAGACCACGCAAAATCTCATAAGAGATAATATATGCCACGGCCGGTACAAACCACAAGTCGGCAGCTCAATGACAGCTTATTTCCTCGGCAAAGTGTGTATGGCCAAGCACTTAGAACCAGCCATACCGGAGGAATGTCTAATAAACAAGCTGTCTTACCATTATGATGAGGAGGTGATTCGTGCTAGGAGGGGCAGCCAGATAAAAACTATCCAGGCAATGACAGAACTCCTAGAGAATTATGAAAATGAGGATTATTACCAGCAGAGTCGTAGGAGAAGTGATGGGCCTGAACCAAGGACGTACCAGAACAATAACCAGGGTACGAACCACGGAAATACTGGGTACCAAGGAGGTCGGGCATACCCGCGAAATAATAATTATAATAATGGAAATAATGTAAATAATACCAATTACAATGACAATAATAATACGGGTCCCAACCAACAAAACCCGAACCGACCCTCTAATGGTTATCAGGGTAACCGCAATCCCTACCCTAATAACGTAAATAGTCAGAGAAGCCCCAATTATGGTAATAGTCCTTACCATAATAATACCAATCGTACGGGTCCCAATAATGGTAATTTTAATAATAATAGGTTTCCTTGCCCTAGAGTGAACTTCATACAAGCCACAGATGGAAGACAGTGAGGATTCAACCACAATCGACGAAGCAGTTACCGAAGATACGAAGAAAGGCGGAGGAGCCTAGAACGGGACCAACCGAGGTACTATCCGGCGCGTAGGAGTAATAGTTTGGACAACACTGAACAGAGGTCGCACAATGAATGACCGGAAGACCATAGAACAGATCGGCAAGTAACCACTCTGAGCATCCCGAATGAGGCATCGAATAATATGGCTCAAAGAAACAATGATGCCGAGCCTTTAAACGGGCACAGGCAGTAAGAAATAACCAGAACCCATTACTGCTTCTGACTACTGGGTATGATAATGAGAATGAGTGCAAGTTCGAGAATAATCACAATCGTATTACAATCATCGGGTGCAACTACCTGAAGGACATCAGACAGGAGTTATTGGAAGAGGATAACAGGAGTCCCACCAATAACTTCAATAATGAAATTATACATGTTGACGCCAAGGTAGAAGGCATCCCAGCCAAGTTAATGATCGATACTGGGTCAAACGTATCAATAATAAGTACGACGGAACTGGAGAGGATACAGCAAGAGTGCGGGAGAACTTTACCAACATTGCCATTGAATAATATTGTTTTATTGGGAGCAACCGGCCGACAGAACAAAACTATACGTAGACAAGTCTCCGCCAGTGTGATGAGCTGTGGTATAGCGATTGACATGGAATTCTTGGTGGCGAGCGGTCTGCCATTTAATATACTGGTCGGGTGTGATGTGCTTAGGAGAAATTCCGCCATCATTGATCTAAGAACTGAAACGTTATCACTGTTTTCTAGCGGACATACTTGGACGGCGAACTTGGTGGGTAGTGACCAAGTCGTTCCCGATAGTATCCATCAGCAAATCCGAAAAATTAATTACATCCAACCAACATCCATAATTGAACAGAGAATAGACGACACCTCCAATGAAGATTTATGGTCACAAAAAATCCAGGAGATCAGGGATTTCCGGAGCGGTATAACTGGCGAAGGTTTAACAACAAACCAAGCGAACAAATTAATAGACATCTACAATAAATATAAATCAGTCTTTTCTGATGAGCCCGGTAAAGTGAAGAATTTCCAGTGTACTCTACAATTCCGAGACACTGTAGACTTTAACTGGAAATCTTACCCCATTGCGCAATCACGAAAGCAGGCAGTAAGAGCTGAAATAGAGCAAATGATTAACCGTGACATTATAGAGAGTAGCCATTCCCCTTAAACAAGTCCTATCGTGGCTATTCCTAAGAAAAACGGACAAGTCCGTTTATGTTTAGATGCGCGCGAAATAAATAAGATGATCATAAATGACAGGACTTCGCCCGGTGAGATTGAGGAGATCTTAAAACGGTTCCACGGTACCAAATACTTCACTACCTGGGATACGGTGTGCGGATACTGGCAGGTGGAATTACATTCACAGAGTCGCCAGTATCTGGCCTTTATATTCGAAGGGCGGAACTACCAGTTTAAGAGGTTGCCCTTCGGACTGGTAAACTCAGTCGCAGTCTTTGTGCACTGCATGGATCAAATACTTGGCCAAGAAGCACTAAAATTCACCACCGTATACGTCGATGACTTGCTAGTGTCCTCAGAAACTTGGGAGGAACACTGCTACCGTGTGGAACACGTCTTACAGAAGCTAGCAGCAAACAATATTACTCTGAAGTTAGCAAAGTCTCATTTTATTGCTAAAGAGATACAATTCTTGGGCTTCATATTAAATGATAAGGGAATCTCACCCTCGGCTGAAAAGGTCGAAGCAATTCAGAACTTTCCTACACCAAAGAATCGAAAGCAGTTACAGTCGTTCCTGGGACTCTGTAACTACTACCGCAAGTTCCAGGAAAAGTACTCCGAACTGACTGCCAGATTCCAGCCGCAACTGTCATCTAAAAATAAATGGATCTGGGGTAATGAACAACAAAACATATTGACTCTCATAAAACAAAAATTCCTTAAACACGTTATACTCCGTCATCCAGATTTTAACAAGCCTTTCTTTCTTAATTGCGATGCCAGTGACATCAGCCTTGGCACTACTTTATATCAAGAGGATGAGGAGGGCGAGCATCTTGTAATCTGTTTTGCCAGCAGAGCTCTGAACCAGAGTGAGAAAAACTATCATGTGACAGAAAAGGAGTTATTGAGTGTCGTGTTCGCGTGCGGAAAGTTCCGTACATATATTCTTGGTTATCCCGTCACCGTCCGGACAGACCATAAATCTATCTCGTTCCTTAAGAGATGTAAGCTGAGCCATGGAAGATTAACGCGGTGGATACTATTGCTGCAAGAATACGACCTTAAGTGGGAGTATATCCCCGGAAGGAAGAATGTCGTCGCGGACGTATTGTCTAGAGTTGACATTGACAAGCAGACGTTCGAGGGGGAGAAGGAGAGTATTCTGAAGGTGTACCATATTCTCAGCAGCAGCGCCGGTCTACAATCAGTTCTAGAACAACTAAGCACACACCAACAAGCTGACCCGAAATTAATTACTATTATCTCAAGATTGGAAGCAGGAGATGAGACCATCTCCCGATATTGCACTATACATAAGGGAATCCTGTTTTCCAAACCATCATTAATTAAGGAGGAGTGGAAGGTAATAATTCCAACCCATATCGAGAAAGAGATAGTGATCAGTTATCATGTTCGATATGGGCATATGGGCGCTTTAAAGGTGGTAAAGGCCCTGGAAGAAAACTGCTATATAAAGGACATCAATCGGAAGGTACGGAGGTATATTAGAAACTGTCGCATTTGCCAACTCGTAAAAACTAATAACGAGAAAAGAGAAGGGCAGATGATTCCAATAACATCGCAGTCTAAACTTGAGAAGGTATTCCTGGATATCTGCGGGCCATTTCCCCGCAGTGGAGGCCGCCACCGATACAGATATATCGTCATCATTATGGACCATTACACTAAGTTCGTAAAGCTATACCCAGCAAATCGGGCGACTACGAAGAAAGTTCTTAATATCCTGATCGACCAGTACTTCCCAACCGTCGGAAAACCGGTATCGATCATAACCGACCACGGAACACAATTCAAGGGGAGGAGATGGCGGGATACACTGCTGTCCATGGGGGTTCACACATACAAGACATCTGTATAACACCCAAGCAGTAACCTGGCCGAAAGAGTCTTGCGAGAGGTGGGGCGCCTATTAAGAACATATTGCCATGATCAGCAGAGAAGGTGGCAAGAATACTTGGAGGCCACTGAAGAATTCCTCAACCTGGCCTACCATCCAGCCATAGGAATAACTCCATACTCCGCAATGTACGAGAGACAACCCCCTAGAGAGATTGCAGATATCTTGGAGTTCCCCAGAGAACATAAATATAGATTTGATAAAATTCAATTTTGTAATAAGGTGGCCGAAGATCAGGAGAAACGGCGGAACAAATACAATAAATGCATGGGTAAGGTTATTCATTATACCGTTGGAGAGAAGGTGTTGTTGAAGAATAGGGAATTACCCAGTTCCTTAGAGGGGATAACAAAAAAGTTATTGCTCCTGTATACTGGTCCCTATATCGTCTCAAAAGACAATAACAACAACACCTACGAAATCAAAGAAATAAGTTCAAGTAAAGTCAAGGGTGTCTTTAACCAGGCATCCATGAAGAAATTTTATGATTAAAAACAGCCAAATTCTAAAAAGAAATATAAGCACATATTATCTACAATTATTAGAAAATTTTATGGCAAGAATACAGAAGAATTAGAATTAAAACCCCAAAATTCTAAAATACATGTAAGCCAATCTTACATAAAGATTATTTGAAGGAAATTATTTGAAAAGAAGATATGCATAAGAAGAAGTTAAAATAAATAACTAAATGCTAAAAACAAAGGTAAGCCCATCTTACATAAAATAAAAAATATATTTGAAGGAAAATTTTATGGCAATGATAGAAGAAGAATTTCGAATGTTAAAAACCCCTAAATTCTAAAAACATAATGTAAGCCAATTACATACAACTTGTTTGAGAAGGAACATTTTGGAAGAAGATATATAAAACAGAATTTTGAATGTAAACCAACCAAATTCTAAAAACAAATGTAAGCCCACTTTACATAACAAATATTTGAAGAAAAACTTTATGGCTATAATATAATAATAAAGAAGGAGAGAATTTAGAAATAAAACCATCTAAGGTCAAAAACAAGTAAGGACAGATTACTAAATATTTATTTGAAGAGAAACATTTTGACAATAATACCAAGAGAGTTTAGAGAAATAAAACCAGCCAAAACACATGTAAGCCCACCTTACATACAAATTATTTGAGAAAACGTCACAGAATAATATATGAAGAGTGAATTTTGAATTATGAATAATCAAGTTTCCCAAACCAAGTATAAGTACAACTTACCAACCAATTATAAATAAAACAATATGGTGAAATAAACTGATGAGATTTCCTACCATATTTATGGTAAGCATAGAAGATAATTACCATGGTAACAAAGGATCATAATGGGATGAATAAGAGGAAACAGATTTAGAATTAAAACAAATAATTCTAGACAGTATAATCATGTCTAAGTTCAATATGAAGAGTAAAAACCTTTCCGTAAAATGGTGTTGAAGGAAATAAAAAAGAAAATTTCTTTAATACGATTTGAGTGATTGAATACAATAAAGTACAAAAACTTCTTTGGAATTATGAGAGAATGAAACTTTGAAGTGGTATGAGGAGAAAATATGACCTCATAATGAAATTAACAAAAAAAAACATCATGTGCAAGTATAATAGCAATGACCGGAATAATGTGAAAATAATGTCAAACATTTATGTAATTAAACGAATTAATATAAAATGATTTATGAATTAAATGACAATTATGATAATGACAGTTATAAAAAATTCTAGAAAATAGAACAAGTGGAAATTTTAAGAACGATGAAACAGTCTAAAAATGTCATAAAGATATGCTACTATAAATAATGCAGATTATAATGAAAAAACCAGAAGGTAATAAAGAATTTATAACCAAAAGATTTATATGATAATAAAAGTTGAAAAATGTAATAATAGAAGAGCTTCCTACCATAATATCAAATGAAAGAAACATCCAGATAATAAGTCAGATGAACAACTGAGACAGAAATATTAAAATCTCTGAGAAGTATAATAAGTAATAAGTGAAGTATCCCAAAGATATTTTTTAAATAGTAACAAATGTGTACTATTCTGAATAATTTTTTTTAATCTGTCTGATGATAATTCCAGCAGGATTAATATGTTTTTTGAGCAGAGATGATTTGCCTCTGTACTCAAATATGTGTGAAGTATTGGACAGCAGAGGAAAGTAGCGTACAGTGCCTCTCTGAACTGAACCAGCTCATAAAGTAGGGAACGATAGGGAGAAAATATCCCAAGGAGAAAATACTAAGTAGAAATATAAAAATGAAATAATAAATATGAAACTCAGAAGACTATTACTATCAAGGAAGATCAAGTGAGAATGATATAAACTCAAATATAAATAAGAAAATTTTAAAATGGAAGGAAGTCCAAAATAATAACAAACCTTGAATAATTATCATAAGCAATTGTTTCAGACAAAGCAAGTATAGTCTGAAAAAATTACTTCTGGAGAAGGGCATTCTGTAGCGTGACAGAAAATCCACTACATTTTAAGTCATGTGAAATCATAAAGTTTAATTACACCAACAAATGTTATAATAATATTGAATGACATTTAAATAAATCAGAGGAATGAACCACAATAAAATAAAAATCCTCACTACATTATATATAAAAACCACTGTTATAAAAACCAAAGAAAGTATCGAAGCAACTCATCAAATCATAGTATAATACCAGTAAGTTACCCAGGAAGCTCAGAGCAGTAAACCAGTTATATAAGGCCATATCAAGAAAAAAGAGAATCAATTAAAGAGTGGTGAATACCAAAATATCCCAAAACCAAGAAGAGGGAAGAATAAAGTTTGTGAACAGGAAGAAAACAATACCCTGAAACCTGTATAGAAGAAGAAAGTCAGTTCAGTGAATAAATTAAATACTCCAAACTAAACCTCAGTCGTGATAACACCAAGTACCTTGGTTTACCCAAGAACGGAAGGAAGACCAGAAGAGTGAAGACTAGACGAGGGACAAGAATGAAGACTAGAAGAGGGACAAGATTGAATACCAGAAGGAAGATACGAAGAAGGACAAGAAAGAAGACAGGAGGAGAGGAAGAAATAGTATGAAAGAAACACCGTAATAAAACCTATTATTATATAAACTACTATCAATCCCAAACCCACAAAAACTATGCAAAAGAAAGTATAACATACCCAAAATCTTATAAAATGTAATTATTGAGAAAACTAAAGTGCTGTATAGCGTTATAAGAAGTGCACCGGCTAAAGCTATTGTGTAATAAAGAAAATAAACTAGTCTTAACGGTCCATGATTACTAAAGGTCTGGTCTGAGATAATAAGACTCAAAATATCAGAACCAACAGTGAAAGTGAATTTGAGTAAGTGTTGTTTTTTTTTTTAAAAAAAAATGCAATAAACTTAAAGTTGGTGATACTATAACTTAGTAGTATGCTATATCACAACTTTAAAATCTAATAATACACAGCATAATAAAATAATAAAATGGAAGGTTTCCAGTATTTTATTATTTTAATGTAAATCTTTATTTACAAGACATTTGTAAAAAATGATAATAAATAGAGTATGGGAGTTAATGTTTACTTATGTAGGGGATCACAATAATAATGGTTTAAACCAGAAAGGACTGGTACTAATATAGTATGAATAAGTGTAACATGTTTAAATAGACTGTTATTTCACAGTGCTAAAATCAATGTGTTAAATAAATGTATTTGTAAGGTTTATTAGAAAATAAGATTTATGTTATGTGTTTTAAAAAGAATTATGTTTGATAAATAATAACCTACATACCAGTAATAATGTTCTAATAGGTATGCTATGTTAGCTCAAAAATAGTTAAAAGATATATGTTCAAACCATATCTGCAATATGTTCAATTGTGCAGATTGCTAAACCATGTTCATAATTATTTATTTTAAATATGTAGTGTTAATTAACTACTACACAACACAATAAGTTATAAATCATGTTATTTTCATATAATTGTAATTATGTAAAGTCAGAGGAGGAATTAAGTTTAAATTATTTGAGAAAGAAAGAAATATAAAATTCTAAAATCTAGGCCATTTGGTGAAATCAGAGAACCAATATAAAATAGTATAACTCACTTATAAATCCTGTAAACTACCAAGATTTATATAAGATAACACAATTAACCACTACTAGGAATGATCCTATGAATTAAAATGATAATAAGGAAATATACCTTAACATTTTGTAAATTGTCAAAATATATAAATTAATTAATTTTAAAGAGCAATGTCAAATTTACAGATTAACACAAAAAACCAGTTCAAAGGTGTAATTTATATGTATTTAAGGAAAGGAAGAGGAATATGACTAATTAAAATTTATTATAATAGTATTAATAATATTTAAATGGAGGGAATTTTGTATAAAAACGGAAATCCAATTTTGAGCCTATATTTCCATAAAGTAAAGAAATTTGTTAATTTCCACAAAATACCTACAGATATGGACTATAATACATCAATTTAAAGGGAATGAGATGATTAAACCAATAATAAGGTTAATAATTCATAAAAGTGAGTAATAAAATAGATAAATTCCATACATAATGTAATATTTTATCATATGTATGGGAAGTCGAAAAATGTTAACAATACTTTTTCAAGGATTAACTGGGCAAGATTTATGACCAAGTTAATTAGTCTTTTGTTGAATATCAAGCTGGACAGTTGTGTAAAAGAACGTTTCTTTAAAAAAATCGAGAAAGATGGTACTAGCGTTTAGCCATTGAAATCAGTGAACGAGAGTTAAACGGTTTAGACACTTTTTAAAGCTAAAGCTGTTCATACATTCACGCCAAATAGTGAAAACAAACCCTTAACTACATAATCCGAGTGATAGAAACAAGTAAAACACTATAATTAAACTGATTTATTCTGAAATTCCTAACCATAACTGGAAAACTTAACCGCAGAAGATGAACACATAGAAAATAAACTAACTAACACAAGTTTACACAGAACACTTCACCAGAATACACCAAACAGATTAACAGACATATTACACCAGTGCGGGGACATTTTAGACCTTGATGAAGGTAATTTTATAGTAATTTTCTGACTCGACGCATATACAGTAGCCAAGACCAACCGAGTAGCGGCCATCTTGAAAACGAAATCTGCTTACTACATCGCAGTCACTGACGTCACATCAGTCTTCATTGGTTTGACAAAACATTTATATTCAAATATTATATACCGAATTTATTTAAATTTTATTGAATGATAATTATTGTATTTGTGTTAATTGTTAATGTTATACTTTCTCGTCACCCTTCTCTGACTATTAATTCTAATCGCTCAAAGAACCTGTCTTATAATATATTAAATATCATAAATTTTGTTCTGTATGACACAATCGATAATTCCCGAGACAGAGTCGATAATTGCTCTCCATCGATAAAATATCGATTATTTATTTAAAATTGTCAATAAATCTTTATATTTCCATTATTTTGTATCTGTACTTATTTCACAGGGTAATTTAAGGGTATTTATAAGGCTGAAGGACTTAAGTGAGAAGAATATATTCTATTTTGAACAAGATATAGGACCAGTCAGAAAAGTCACCAATCGATTATTACCCGGAGTTAATCTATTTAACTCCAGACTTGGTGCAAATCTTCAAGAAGTGCTCGACGGTCAATAAATACCTACCTCTTATTAAAATTTTACCAGAACCTTTTAAAAAACAAATTTATCTCTTATACATACCTCTATAAACATAAACAAAATTATTTTATTATTTGAAAATTCTATAATTAGTGAATTTTCCGTATACATTTTATTCTTTTGTAACGACCGGCATACAGCGGTCTGGTGACCAAGTGGCTAGCCCAAACAGTGGGACTTGATTAGATTACAGCCACATACAGGGTCGTCTTACAATATATACCTACATAAAAAATATAACAAATTAATGAATCAGCAGACAATATTCGAAAATGATGTACTATTTCAATATATGACTTGCTTGGTTACACCAAATAATGATGGCAGTGGAAGATTCAATATGAAGTGCAGTGAGATATAATAGACACAAATAACAACATTTTATAGTGTGAACTGATGATGAAATTATAGTAATTTCGAAAAGGCCTTATTCAATAATTTAAAAAATTGAAACTTTACTGATTTTGGTGGATGTATATAATAATATTTATAACTTATCTTCTAAAATTGACTAAATAAATTTGAATTGTCAGTTATGCTAATTTTGTAGGTAAAACAATCTGTGTTTGTTAACCACTGTAAACCTAATATGCTTATTAGTGGGTGACCTGGCTCACGAAAGTAGATAGGGGTTTCTTGATGTTCTGCTGGAATATCACACAGTAATTTTGGATGATTAGCTGTCCATTTTCTTAAGTGAAAGTTACCACTTTGAAGTATTTGAATGATGTCATGTTGTAACGTTAAAGCTTCTTCAAGATTGTCATGTCCCAGTGCTAAGTCGTCAACATAAATTTGGCCCTTTAAGGCTGTTGAAGCCAAAGGATGGTTGTGTTCTTCATCTTCCGTGAGTTGTTGTATTACCTTATTAGCTAAACATGGACTTGAAGCCATGCCATACGTGTTGAGTTGGTAAACTAGTATTTGGCTTTGTGGATTGTCACGCCAAAAGATTAGTTGGTAACATCTATTCTGCTTGTCAAGGTCGATAGAGTGGAACATCTGCTTTACATCGCAAGTGAATATATATTTATAACGCCTGAAATTTATTATGATAGTAGCAATGTCATTATGTAATTTAGGACGAACATGAAGTAACTGATTAAGCGATACATTATTACTCGTCTTGCAGCTTGCATCAAAAACAACTCGAAGAAGTGTTGTGGTGCTGTTATGTTTAAAAACACCATGATGAGGTAAAAAATAGTGTGGTTTGTCTGTAACTACATTGGTACACAGTTTCATGTGTGCTGTATTTAAATAATCATTAATAAAATCACAGTATAATTCTTTCAGCCCAGGTTGAGAGTGAAGTTTCTTTTCTAACGCAAAAAATCTTCTTTTAGCAATGCTTGATGAGTCACCAAGAAGTTCTGAACTTTGTTTGAATGGGAGTCTGACAGTATACTTCCCAGTGACAGGACATCTAGAGTGTGTTTTTTGAAAATGGTTTTCACATTCAATTTCATCAGGTGTAAAATGGTCTACTTCAGGTGGTTGTTCTACTTGCCAGAATTGAGTCATAAGTTTGTGAAGAGGATCTTCATGAATTTTGAATAGTGTAGTAATGTTACTGTCACAATGGTCATAGTTGTCTGTGCTGACGATTGAGGCTTTACCTATTATGATGAAACCAAAATCTGTATCCAAAGCATAGGGCACGTTTTCACCTAATCTGTATTTTGCAGGTTTAATTACCTGCATTAGGATGTCTGCACCTATAAGCATTTGATTAGGACCCTTCTTATCAAAAGTGGGATCTGCTAATTTAAAATGAAGTAGTTTCTCCTTGATTTCTGGAGATATGGTGCAAGAGGGCAGTTCCTCAGTGTTTTTGTCCAATATGAGGACTGGAAGAGACGTGCATATTTGTTTGTTGTTAAGAGTGAGTAAATCAATGTATGTTTTACCCTTCTCAGTTTTAACAGAAGCACCCAAAATTCCATTGACGTTACAACTTGGTTAGAGAACTCACGTTTTATTTTGAGTTTATTAGCTATATCCTCATTTATGAAGGAACAACTAGAA
Organism: Magicicada septendecula; assembly: GCA_034769895.1. Taxonomy (NCBI): domain Eukaryota; kingdom Metazoa; phylum Arthropoda; class Insecta; order Hemiptera; family Cicadidae; genus Magicicada; species Magicicada septendecula. The sequence goes on along the minus strand of CM068370.1, from coordinate 47,757,341 downwards.
GCCGAATCAATAAGAGCTCTTGCTATAACAGTATTGTTGTTTGAAGACATTAATTTTACAAGAGTTGTGCCCAAAAGGGTGATGTATTTGTTATAACTAGGGTTCTTCATTGCTTGAACAGTGTGCAATGTTGTTTGTGAATCATCTGTTTGTGATAGGCAACCGGCAATGTTGACTGTGACGTCACACCGTTATCGTTACATACCGAGTTCGCTGGGTTTTTGTAAAATGTAATAGCGTATTATGACGTTTGTTACACTGGCGGCATTACTCTTACATTTGCAATCTTGATAAGTATGGTCACTTAAACAGTTTATACACAAACCACTTGTTTTAATATAAGTAAACCTTTGCTCAGGTTTTAATTTGAGAAAATTAGGGCACTGAAAAATTAAATGTTCTCCCTTGCGATACGAACATTCTAATTTACTAGTTTGTACTGTAAGTGTTGTTACATTTTTATTTTTAACATTGGTTGATTTAAAAACATTGTTAACAGGTTGTCTTTGAAAATTTGGTTTTGGCACTTGTGTTAAACACGCATTCTCCATATGGGAGCACTTGTCTTCTAAAAATTTAATGAATTCCTTTGGTGTTGGCAACTCATGTTAATTGTTTCGCTTAGACTCAAAGCGTGTGCGCAGTGAGAAGTCGAACTTTCGTAAAAGTAATGTTATTAAGATTAGATTGTTGTCTTTGACATCCGATCCTAAGCTATTTAGAGCTGTTGCATGTTCGTTAAATTGGCATATGAAAGCTCGCAAGTTTTTTGCATTAACATTGTGATAAGTAGGCAAGTCAAATAAATGATTTAAATGCAATGATTGTAATATTCGTGGATTGTGGTATCTCTTAATTAGAATATCATATGCAATAAGATAGTTCTCATTAGTAAGAGGTAATGATTTTATTAAATTCAACGGCTCATGTTGAAGTGAAGAAAGCAAAAACTGAAATTTCTCAGTGTTGGTTAAACTATGATTTTTAGGCACAGTTGTGTCAAACAAATCAAAAAAGGCAATCCATTGGGAGATATGCCATTAAACGCTTTCAGTTGTATTTTAGGTAATCTGATAACTTACCGCTTCCGGAAAACGTGTTTGACTGTGTTGTGCTGTTGTGGTTGTTTTGTTCGTTGGATGGTAAAATTGGACGTAATTTACTACTGCTTATTTCGATAAATAGATCATTGATTTGATTGCTTAAATCTTGTACATCCGATTCTTCTGTTTCGTCGAGAACAGTAGGGTCGCTAAATAATCTCTCTAAGTTTTTCTCAAAATTTTTATGTTTTTCACAAGTTTCCTCATATAGGGATAGCGCCCTTTGTTTATCTGATTCTGTTAATTCGTAAATGTCAATTAATGTCTGTGTATGTTGAGATATTTTACTAAACCGATTAAGGAGTAATTTACCTTGTCGAGAGAAACTAGTGTACCGGTATTTCATTTTGATTTACTGAACTGTTCGGTATAGAGATTGAATTGTTAAATAAAGATAATAAAATTATGCTTCACTGATTATAATGTTTACTTATTGAAATGAATAGCCTATCAATGTTATCAAGACAAGGAAACGACGCTTGCACTGTCTACGCGCGCAGGTCCAGTTTTGTTCAAAACACAATAGATATTTGTTTCCAACGTGCACTCTATGTAACGTGTTCAGTATTGCTTATAATGAACGTAACCGACTCAAATTAACTGTCTTTTAAGCATGTCCAGTATTGCTCAATAACCATCAAATAAGTACACTTCAGAAGTTTGTCTTAAGAATTTTTTTGCGATCTATATTAATTTTTTAGAAAAATTACCAACTTAAAAATAAACAAAATTGTTTTTGATAGCCAAAACATGATTCTAACTTCAACGATATTATAAAGGTATCTCTAATTTTTAAAATACAGTTTTGATTAATGAAGATTGTGCATTACCAGTGGCCTTATCGTGGCCTTATCCTTTACATAGACGACCAAGATCTTGGATGTGGATAATCCATTGATTCCAAATGGATATGAAAATTTTTTTAAATATGTTTCCTTTGGCTTCATTTCAAACAACGTCTATAAATGAGACTAAAAAGGAGCCACTGAAAGGGTTAACAGAGACTGAGGCATACACCCCATTGGACTGTCTTACATCGTGTAATTAGTAGGAAATCGGTTCGTTTAGTGCTAGGTGTGGTATCCCCCCCCCTCAGATACGGCATTTCAATACCACTGATACAGAGAAAATAATGGGTATAATCCACTGAAAATCTAGAAATATCCCTAAAAATTCAGAGAAATTTTAAAAACCCAAATTTAAGAAGGTAAAATCAACTGGAGGTAGCTAGACGTTTTCAGCCCTGCATCAGTCAGCGAAGTGACTTTCTTTATCACACACTAACATACAAAAATCGTATGATGAAGCAAGAGGACGTGCACCGTTGGCGTTGGAACAGAAATCGCGTCAAAGGAACATACCTCATTTTGAATCGTAAGGCGTTAAATTATCGATCATGAGTAAGTGTGAGAGGCTTTTGATTTGTGGCTCTACAGCAGAGTACTGTAAAGATTTAAGAGACAGTTGGACAACTTTTAAGTTAAACAGGACATTAAAAATTTTTCAAGCAAATTTTTGGTATCTCGAGGTCTGTTAGAATTCTTGGATTTCGTTGTCCATGACGTGTCCGTTACTTAACTAAATATCACTATAGTATTGACGACTCGGAACACTAAGTTTTTTATAAGTAAAAACGTAAAGTTTTACCTTACAGCCTAAACCGGCTTTCACCTTTAGAAGGCTTCATCAGAGCCTCTGATGAAGCCTTCTAAAGGTGAAAGCCGGTTTAGGCTGTAAGGTAAAACTTTACGTTTTTACTTATAAAAAACTTAGTGTTCCGAGTCGTCAATACTATAGTGATATTTAGTCTGTTAGAATGTTGAAGATGAGATGCCTACTCGACGTTTCCGCGTGGCCCGTGCGCCCCTATTCACGCTAGTGGAGAGGATTCACATTATGGTTAATAGTTTTTAAAACAAAACGATTAGCTATAAAAATCTCCAGCCGAGAATAAATTATTAATCAGATATAACCTAAGCTATTGGAACCATAATAAAGAAATAACGTAATAGGCTACCTTTCTGGAGAAAGAACTGTTTCGCTTGAGAGTAGCTGACCAGTTGGGCGACGTTGGCCACGATCGCTCGAATAACCGTCGCCTGACCTCCTTTCCACAAACCGTCAACTCCTTCTTCACGCCAGATCCGGGCGAACGCGTCGAAAGCGTGCCTGTAGTTGCGTCTTTCGTTGGGCGGTAATCTACCGTCCGTCGCCATCCTTATCGTCGCCACCTGTCAGACAACAGTCGTGTCAGTATTCGTTTATGGCCTTACTTGAATTTATAAATGGTGGCAAGAACTGACAACAACTACGTGCTCAGGTATCACTTCAAACACGAATTGAGCTACGGTTCAGAGGCGAACCTAGGGGGTGATGAGGAGGACCCCCCTGAAATTTGAAAATATTAGAGCAAAATTTTTTAACTGGTTGTGTGTTTTTTACTGTAATTAATTGAAAAAGACTGACAATTATTATATTTTGTAACAAAATTATTTTAACATTATTGTTTATCCTGTAAAATTTATATCCACAACCCTGTTGGATACATTTATATCGACAGCAATTATGTACATGCTGGTAACCCTCACTTTCTTAATTTTAACGTTCTCTTTAAAGTATATTTATATTCCACATAAAGGTATTATTAGACTTGAAAGACAAACTGGAAGCCTATCTGATGTATGTATTTAATTTATTTTAATGAAATTAGTGAATTACAGGTATTATGTTTCTATTAATTTTTATTTTTGGTACTATTTTCTTTAAACATGAGAAAAACAATACTCTAAGAAAACAAATTGTGGTTAAAAAAATTCCCCCCCCCAAATGAAATCCTAGGTTCGCCCTTGCTACGGTTTATCCCGAAAACTACCCCCTCAGCCCGAGTGTAAATTGACCAAAAAGCGGCATATCTGTTTAATTAAGTCTGAGTTTTTATCGTCAGTTGTAGCCCCTTCATGACTTAGTTAAGTTATAAAAACACGATTTAACTTATTATATAACTGCTACATTTTAAGTAAAACTTCAGCAGCAATTCACTCACGTGATGCCTACGCCTCACAGAGTTTCAGCACTTGTTTGCAAATTGTTACTGAAAGTAAAAAATATTGAAACTTTTATAACAAGAAGTATTCATGACACTTTTTAATGAGCGAAATTCAGTCTGTTAATAATGAACGACTTATTCTAATTCTGTAATTCTAGAACTTGATCGAATTCTAGAGCAGGTGAGCCATTTTAATTATTTGGAAAACGATATTGGCTGTGATAGGAATTATGATGTTAATGTTAAGTTAGGTAAGTTCCAGACGATCTGTGGGACAGTCAACCGTATTTTTAGAAACAAGGTACGTCGAGATAGAAAATTTAAGTTCTACAAAGCTATAGCAGTCCCTGTACTGTACTATGGGTGTGAATTACGAACGACAACCAAGAAACAAGACAGTAAAATACAAGCTTCGGAAATGGCGTTCTTAAGACGAGTTAAAAGGTGTTCTGAACGTAACCGTATATAGAATGAGGCCATAAGAGAAGAGTAACAAGTTTTTAACTTGAATGAAACATTAAAAGATTACAAACAACGGTGGAAAGGACATTTAGAAAGAATGTCATATTCCAGACTGTCCAAACTTATAAGACACAGGTGTATGGGTTGACCCAGGAAGAGATGGCGGGACAGGCAGTACCTTGCCTATGCCGTGTTATGAAGAAGATGATGATAATGACGACATATTCTAAATACAAATGTCAAATCACATCAGTTTTTATAATTAAAACTAAATGTCGATGTAGTCGTAACGTGACATAGAAGTCATACGGTATAAGGAAGACAATTCGAACGGTGTAAGGAAGGTGTAATGTTGAACGTCAAACATCTGAACGTAGCGAATGTAGAAAGTTCCAATATTTTACTACAAAAGCGATCAAAATCATGAACAAACTGTAAAAAGGCATGCCGGGTATCAGACTAAAGGGAATGTTAACCAATATCCGAGCAGCGTTTACTTTAAATTGTTTAACTTTGGGGCACCACGTACAAAAAATGAAGTCCGAATTTTGAGAAAATTGTAATTGTAGAAGTCTATTGGGGGGGGGGGGATAAAATTTGAAGAATCTTATTCAAAATATGAATATGTCTTCTTAAAAACGTTTGTAAGCTATGTTTGCAAAGACTTTACACATTCTTATCAGATATGCATATTTATGAAAATCCAAGTCAATGGGATATGGAGAATGCGTCACAATGAGGGACTATACAAGCTGTATAAAGACAATGATCTGGCCACCACCGTCCGACTGCATAGATTGCAATGGGCAGGACATATCATTAGGATGGAAGGCAACCGAGTACCTAGGAAGGTAATGTTTAGTCAAATCGAGGGTAGAAGGCCTGTCGGAAGACCCAAGCATCGCTGTATTGACGCAGTGGCGAGGGATCCTGATACTTTACGTAAAATAAAATGATGGACCTCGATCGCCAAGGACAGGAAAAAATGGAGGTGGATGATTGATTATGGAGGCTAAGGTTCGACTCCGAACTGTGATGCCATAGAAGAAGAAGATATTTGTGAAAAATGATACATATAGTTCTACATATTATGTGTCTATAAGAACATACATATATGTTTGTTTGTGTATGGTTACTTTGACCTAATGGAGTTTCTCGTAAAACTAAGAATAATACGTATGGCGAGTGTTACTCAACTTTAAAAATATGAAAATTGATTAATTTTATTTTTTCTAATAGTAAATGTATTTATTTCAAAACAGTGAGCGAGTTCTTAAGAGCTCAGACAGCTTACAAGTAATCCTTGTTTATCTCAATAGCTTCAAGCCTGGTGACAAGATTTAGTCGATTTACTTGTTCTATACAGTACAGAGATAAAGGTACAAAAGATAATGTACGCTTTGTTGGAACCACATCCTACAGCCGTTCTGTATTAGCCTAGTAAGATATGAGGTTAATTTTAAAACTTTTTTCGAAATGAAAATAATAAAAACAATGCTTCAATGTATCAATAAAAAATAAATACAGGTGTAAGACGGTTTATCCCCAATTTTTTTCAACTGTGTCCTGGTGAAACTAGTGAGACTTTGGAATGGAATGAAAAATTAAAGGAATGCAAATATCACCAATCATGCTGGGAAGAAGGAACAAACATATTGAAATAAACTCTTTGGCATTCGCAGATGACTTTGCTATACTTTCTGAACATCTGACATCTGCAGTAACACAAATCAATTTTTTAGAGGACATAGCCAGTAGAACAGGCTTAAGAATTTCTGCAGAAAAAAAAACAAATTTCTCACGAACATTAAAAATGCGCCAAAATTCCTGCTGACAGATACTGGTTGAATCGAGAGGGTTAGAAAATTTAAGTATCTAGGGGAAATAATTCAAGAGAATGGTTTAGAAAAATCTGCTATAGAAGAAAGGATTTATAAAATGGGAAGAGCATATGGTATAACTAAAGATATTTACAATAAAAAGTGCATATCTAAAAATGTGAAAATAAGGCTTTACAGTACAGTAGTGAATACCTATACCTATACCTTTATGCAAGTGAATGTCTAGCATTGAATTATAATTTAGACAAACTATAAATATTGGAGAGACGAATTATTAGGAAAATATTGGGCCCACGAAAAACTTCAGAAGGGTGGAAATTAAGAAGTAATGATGAAATATATCAAAGTATAGAAAATATAACAGAAACAATGAGAAAACAAAGACTATTATTTTTTGGACATTTATATAGAGTGGACAACAATAGGTTAACAAAGCAGATCTTCAAATATCTGTGGAGGAAGAAGTCAACATCAAGGTGGATTGAAGAAGTCCAAAAGGATTTAGAAAAAAATAATATAAATGCAGAAGAAGCAATTGATAGAGAAGTTTTTCGGGCAAAAGTGTTAAAAATGGAAGGAGTCCAGGGTAGGAGAGAGAAAAACGCAGGTTCAAAGTGGACTGAAGACAGGAAGAAGAGACACAGTGAAAAGATGAAAGAATATTGGAGAAAAAGAAAAGAACAAATAGTAAAGAATTGAAATTGGCATGTGTTCCTTAGATGGCGATACAAAAAAAATTTCCTTATAGCTTATAGAGCTGTATATTTTACTTACGTCAGTCGGGGTGGCGAGAAACGCAGCAAAACCGCCAGCACCCATTGCTACCAGTATCTGGGACGCTAGTTTTGGATAGCCCATTCTGAAAATTTATTACACTGATATTAGCGAACAAACAAAGAGCAAAAGAAGAGCTACAGAGTAATTTAAATAATAATGTGATCATTTTCTAAGAAAATCGACTGATACTGAAACCCCGTATTGATGCCGGCCTCAGATTTTAAATAAAGTGCATTTCAAAAACAATAAATATAAAGTGTATATTTGTTAATGTCACCGCTAAGTTTTCAACTATTGCAACGGAGTTCCTCATGTTGGTGTTCTGTTTTTGAATTTTATTCTCCAAGAAACTATGCAATTCATCGAAAGAAGAAATCGACAAACGAGAATAATTAAAAAACTTTTCATTTCTCAGTTCATGATACAACAGTGCAAAACTAGTAGTGGAAAGTCGTCGTCGTCGTCGTCATCATCATCATCATCATCACCACCACCACCACCACCACCACCACCACCACCACCACCACCACCACCACCACCACCACCACCACCACCACCACCACCATCATCATCATCCTCAAGGTTTAAACCAAGAATGGTTTGTTCCGGTCTGAAACAGGCAAATATTACAGCCGGTCACTCCAGTCCTTCCTCGGACGTCCCACACCTCTGCATCCCCTCGGCTTAGAGTTCCATAGTTGTTTGGGGATGCGGCAGTCATCCATTCGGCAAAGATGTTCCTACAAATTCACCCGATACTGGGAGATCCTGTCGAGTATATTCATAATATTCAGTTCCTGCCGTATATCTGTGTTTCTTCTATGATCATAGAGAGTATACCCTGCCACGTGCCTAAGGAATCTCATTTCAGCTAGACAAGGTCAAATAATCTAGATAAAACATTATCTTCATGCTACCTAACTAAAAAATCTCATCACCGAAATGGCGTCAGTCAACAAATGTATTTTTACAGCCAAATTTTTAAGTGGAATGAATATAATTACAGTGTAATAAACGCAAGATTGTTCATTATGTCGTAGCATCATCTGTTTCTGTTTCTCTCTGTATTTCCTCTCCAGTCTTTATTCTTTCTCTCTATTATATACGTTTAATTCAAAAACTTAGAATAAACAGTTTAGTTTAAACTAATATCTAATTAAATGTTTACTGAAAATTCCGGGTATCTTTAAAATTTGACTTTCAAATGTTGTCAAAATCCAATTTCAGCTGTCTGGATCCAGTTCGTGTCATTTTAATTCGGAATCTCGGGTGTAAATCAATACCCGAATAGATTGCGTAAACCCCTGTTAATAGCACATAATCCGTTAATTAAAAGCAGACTTCCTTGGAAAAAATTTAACGCGAATTGTTCAATTCTAAGAAGCGGTAGGGTTGGTTCTTCAAACTCATACAGTTGCTACACTGCTGATGGCCTACTGTAAGGGTACTCGTAGAGTGCAGGCAGCTTGTCAGATTCCAATAACCGGCGCCGACTAGCGCAGTTAAGATCGTATTATGAAGGCAGATTATAGCCGTCGAAACAGTAGGCCTACAGATGGAGCTAAACTCATAGTCATGGAGTTAAGCAGTGAAGAAGCTATGTGTTTACTCATTGCTTCAGAAGGTTTACCTTAAAACCGGAACAAGAGAGAAGTGGTGTCCACAAAATTATTCTCTACCAGCTTACCTGCAACATCCAGGTTTCCTTTTCTACATCCTGCTGTCAGTAGGCATATACAGCGACCCGGTCGGAATATTCCTTGAGTCTCTTGCCCCAAAAACGTTTGATATCAGTGGTTCGTATCCATGAATTGTAACAATAAGAAACGTAACTCAAACGAATAAAACACGTCAATAAAATTCGTAAAAAACGAATAAAAACTCAAAACTCCGACTCGGCGCTGGTTTATGAAACCAGACTGAACATTTCATTCCGGTAAACTACTGTCTGAGTTACATTACCTGCGCGCGTGCACCGGTGCCTATTACCACTATACGCGCTTTCGTCTGTTGCGTTGGTCGCGACCGGTTGTCGGAATCCGAAAACGTGAAAACCTGCCTGAACTCTACGCGTACTCAAATGGTGTATTATATGATTTGCTGTAACGGTAAGTCTCAAAATGAACATTGATATTCGTAACCACGATTTTTATGATTATTAACTTGGGCATCGGCACAGCTGGACACTTATCACAATACACACAATGGCACTATGTTTTATAACAATTGTTGCTTAACGTGGTACTCACGAGGTCAGTTTTTCCGTTCCGACTTGGTACAGACCCATCCTGGTGGTCGCGTACGTCCCCTGTCTGAGCAGATTCGGTGACAGACCGTTGTAAAAGCCTAGGAAGCCTTCGTTCCTGAAGATGTTTCGTATGGCGTGCGCCGACGTCACGTGGTCACGTTTGGCGCCCAATTCGCCGCTCACTTGCATCCTGTTCTTTATGAGGTCTATAGGCTGGACTATGATCTGGGCTCCCATCCTGTAACACACGCCGATGCGGTAAAACAATTATTTTATCGTTAAGTAAGAAAAACAAATAAAAATTGAAGCCCCCAAAATCCCTGGTAACTTAATCTCGTAATGTGATTACGTTAAGAACTAAAACTACAAAAACTGATATAATAGGAAGAACAAGAATTGCCGTAGCATTAGAGAGGATACTGAAGCGGATTTGCAACGGTTGGATCGCGTAGGAGGAGCAGGGTGCTGAAAAAAAAGAATATAAATTGATTTATAATTTATAAATAGTGTAAGCCATCACGCTGTTAAATATACTTCAAATGATTTATAACTTATTAGTTAAATGAAGGTTGTCGTATTTAAAGGCTGACATCCTTTAAACATAAGAGGACCATATGAAAGAAATATGACATATAAGACAATTTACAAAAAGCCATTTTTTTACAGCTTAAACCACCACGGTCTTTAATATACTTCAAATTTACTAGTTAAATGAAGGTTTTCGTGTTTAAAGGCTAACATCCTATAAGACAAAAAATTAGAAGAACGTCTAAATACTAGAAACAAGAAATGTTTTTAATACTTTTTGGGATGTGATATTTCATTCCAAATGGAAGACAAATTCCAAAAAAATTCCAAAAAATCGAGACAAAATCAAACAGATTTCATGAAATTTGCATAACTATTAGAAAACTTTAGAAAAGAGAACAAGAGATGAAAATCAAATAAAGTACACCAAAGTTACAGCCATTCCAACTATTTTATATGGACTCGAAACATGGGAATACATGAAAAATAAATAAGTCCATATAAGCTGTAAAAATAGAATTTTAAACAAGAACGATAAAAGAAGTTGTATATATAGGACGTACAAAAAGTAGCAGAATTAGGAAGGATGTAATAAGATACATTCTCTGTAGATGGAGAAAATAGATTTGAATGGATCGAATACTAGGTAGAATGGAAACGTACAGACTACAGCAAGAAATATCTTATCTAAATAACACTATTACATTAACGACTCGGAACGGTAGTGTAATAGTGTTATTTAGTTAAGTAACGGACACGTCATGGACAACGAAATCCAAGAAATATCTTATATTGAACCAAAGGAGAAGAAGTCAGAGGTGTTAGAAGACAACGCAAAGAGCTTGAAATTAGTGACCGGAAAAGGTGATCCTGAAATTATGACGACGACGACGAGGGTCGAATAATTTTTTCCCACACGTTTTCTGCTCCTGCGAGTGAAAGATTAAAAAAAGCGGGTACAGTGAAACGCATTTTCGAGGGTGAATACAAACAGGTTTCGAAGCAAATGTGCCCACGTGTACTGTGTTTCTTTTTCTCACTGCACGTTGCATCACCGAGTCCTGTTATGCAATGTACGAAACCAAGAATAGTAATCTGAAGTGTAAACAGATAACAGATTAGATACTCCGTTAGATATGCCGTGCCGACCTTCATGTACGCTATCACGTACGCTTTCTGTTATCGTTATTATTTTTAGCTATCTGGTTTTACTACCGGTAACATTTACCGTTTCAAACATCTGGCGGAATGTAGGTCAGTGAAACCCTTCTGAACCGTCCCCCCCCACAACCTTACTGAGCTCCATGCATCCTGCCCGGACTAGACAGACACATCCCTTGGCTGCGGCTTGCCAATGCTGGGGTTGGACAGCGTCTGCCATACAGACAACACAGTATTTAACAGTCAGTCATTCAGCATCTGCTTTGCCGTGTCGGCTGGGCGTGGGAAACCGCGAGGTGTGCAGTGCCTAATTGGGAGAGCCATCCGCCCCCTGTAGTGGCAACCCATCGTTACAGACGACTCGCCTCCGGGCCTATGGATCACACCAGCGCGCCTCTATACTCCTGAGGGCGAGCCTCAAGCCTGGCGACTGGCTGGAGCAAAGAGACGCCCCCATGACATACACGCCCTTCGTGTATCCGTGGACGGTACCATAACTTCTTGTGCTGAGCGAACGACCGAGCTGCACTGTTAGAACCTGGCGTTCGTTGGGCTCCGGTTTGGACAACGCAAACAAACCAGGGCGCAAGTCCATCTCATGCATCTTCTGTCTGTCTAGAGCAATAAAGTTCTTTCTAGGTCAGTGAAGAGCAATCCCTTACAATTACACTCTACTAGTTACAGATCGTTCTATGTAACTAACTAGGCCTAATCCTAGTTCAGTCGTCGTCGTCGTCGTCGTCGTCGGCGTCGTCGTCGTCGTCGTCGTCGTCGTCGTCATCATCATCATCGTCATCATCATCATCATCATCATCATCATCATCATCATCATCATCATCATCATCTTCTTCTTCTTCTTCTTCTTCTTCTTTTTCCGACGCTGTATGGTTTAGGCGTTTGCCTATTACATCTTCAAGTATCCGAACATCCCTTCCTCTGGTCGCCCTACACTCCTTTGCTTTGTTCTTGACAGCTGTTTAGACAGTCTACAAGTGCATCAATTCTATGCGCTCTTCCCATTCATGTCTGTGATCTTATTTTAATTGACGTCGTACATGTTTATTTCGTCACTAGAGTCTTGATTTCTAATTCTGTCATCTTTTGCTCACTCTTTCACGTCTTGTAGGAACTTCATATCGGAAAACTACATTTTGTTTTCAGTTTTTGTGGTCACAATCCATGTCTCACTACCTTGCAATTAAATAGGTCTCTTGTAATACAATTAAATAGGTACCACACAATAAAATAAGAGTAGCTACCGTTTTGTAAAATTCAATTTTAAAGCCTGGTCGCGTTTCATTTTGGTTCATATTTTACTTCTCATTCACATAACAATGGATGGATTCTACAGTCTGTCTGTTTTGTGATCGTCTCCCCTGGGGAAGGCCTGCCTCACTGTCACCAGGGGAATTGCCTTTGCCAACTCAGCAAACACTCAGAAGTAGCATAAGCCTAGCAATAAGGAAGTTCATTTTTCTTCCAGAACGTGTTCTGTAGTATCTCGAACTTATCAGATCAACATGTGCACGGCCAGTCACTCGCCCCATTTTTTGACCTTTCGGGGCGATAGAGTGTTAATGTATGCCAGTGAAACGTGGATAGTGACTAACCACGAAGCAAAGAAAACAATCAGGTGAAATGTTTTCCTTAAGATCTAAAGAACACACTCTTAGAGATCAGATTAGTAACGAATACCTCAGGGATGTACTAAGTATATATTTCACGATCAACAGAATAGGACAAAGAAGAAGTGAATCGAAAAACTATCGAAGGTATGGCAGACAAAAGAATCACTAAATAAATTACACGATATGGGCCAAAAGGAAGACGTGATGTAGGTAGGGCAAAGAAAATATGTCTGAGTAAAGGCATTGTGTATTTAGACGCTATTTAGTCCAATGTATCCCACCAAATTAATTTTTAAATTTTATTACTACCATTATGATAATTAATTATGATTTCAAGTATTAATCTTATTTAATCAACAATCACATAAAACCCTACACCACTGGACGGTAATAGCGATTGCTCTGAGTGTGCGTCTTTGTGTGTGTGTGTGTGTGTGTGTGTGTGTGTGTGTGTGTGTGTGTGTGTGTGTGTGTGTGTGTGTGTGTGTGTGTGTGAAAGAGAGAGAGAGAGAGAGAAATATATTTGAGTTACACACGAGTGTTTTATAATTATAATAATAAAATAGAAATAATAATAATAATAAACTAACGTTATAAAACGGTAATTCGCCCAGACGTACTTCATGCTGCGGAACGTCTGACTCTGAACAAGAAAATGATTATGCAAGAGTTGGAAATCACTGGAAGAAGAATATTCAGGAAAATTTGGGGACCAATTGAATTTGTAGAACAATACAGAAGACGCCATAACAATGAACTTATACACATATTGAGAAAATTCCAGGCGTAATTAGGAAAAGAAGAATTGTTTCCTATGGACACCTTCAAAGAACGAATTGCAATGGACTAGCAGGAAGACTCTTCAACTGCCTTTGAAAATTTTAAACACCTATTACGTACAAGCATTTAAAGAAACTGAAGAAAACAAAGAAGAACTCCAAATTATCAGAGAGGACATCAAAGAACGTTTACCACTCCTGGAAAAAAGTTGGATAATTCTGCAGGTTTCCAGAGAAATAAACATTTATCGTGCATGTACGAGACAAACGTGTTTAGAAATAAAATTTTTCTATATGACATATTCTAAAAATTACAATAAAGTATTAAAAATAATTTACTTCACGGACCATAAAGTTGTTTGCTTGACGCAGTTTCTTGCAGAAACTTAAAAATATCGGTATGGAGAACCATACATGACTTCCATATTCTAAGATTTATTTTTAAAATCATTTTCGAAATGAAATATTACCATAGAAACTACTTCTTTCTACTTACTGCTTCAGCCTTAACCACTGTACTGTGGTCACTAACATATACCACCTCACGTTATCGCACTCGATTTTCACTGATGATGTAAGTCAATGGCATTGCCGAAACGTCTGGTTTTGTAGAAAACATTGGACTACGGCCAAATATCCCGGGAAGGAATTTTAACAAAAACTACTTCTTTGTTGCCGATAACGTTGTACACATATATATAAAAAATATGCATAAAATTAATGGCTTGTGTAAGTTAATGATTGATCTCCATTAAGTAGTGCTCAAGTTTCCAAAGTTTTAATATTATGATGTCCGTAATTAAAACATCACAGCAGGTTTAGTGTGTATGAGGGTTCACCGTGGACAAAAATTTTCAACATTTCCTATTGAGCGTTGCTTAGAATAAATCTGCGAATCTACAGTGTACGTTTCACAGAACAAACACGCGGAAAAGAAGGAGCGCTCCGAAGTCACTCATGGACCCTCAGCATCTTGCAGAGGGTTCATTCCCTAAAGACGAAAAGTCTGTCTATGAATCGTTCCTCTGTAAACACGTGCAGTTAACACTGCCCAGCGATCCACAGGAAGCAAATCGTTATCCACGCTGGACACTTTTTCGGCTTGCATGCGTTATGTTGACGTTCGGCACTTCCATTTAAAAACCGTGCAAATGTAAGAAAATAAACATGAATGAGGCCAGAAATAACGCGAATTGTGTGTGTGTGTGTGTCTTCCCTGCCTTTTTATTGCGGTAGTGATAATAATAAAATGGAAACGTAAACAGTACATAACTGAGATATGCTTGCCTGCCACGCACGATATATTTTCTCTTATACATGACTAGCAGAATACCCGTGCTTCGCTACGGAGTTTCACGTTGTACGTAATGAAAATGTTAGTTTAATTAATAAAGTTTAATTAAAGTAGGCTTCTTAAAAATAAATAGCTGTTGCCCACAACTTCGTTCGCGTGGTCTTCAATTTAATGCGATAATATATTTAGAACAGAATCTATTCTATTGGGTTGCCATAGTAACCAGATCTAATAGTTTTTTAAGACCGCAAAGGACCCCCCAGAGGATCGTATCGAAAAAAACACCTGTCCTATGTTGGTTCTCCCGTTGCGTAAAATATTTGTGCCAAGTTTGGTTGAAATCGGTCCAATGGCTTAGGTGGAGACGTGGAAGACCCCAAAGGACTCCCCAAAGGATCGTATCGAAAAAAACACTTGTCCTATGTTGGTTCTCCCTTTGCGTAAAATATTTGTGCCAAGTTTGGTTGAAATCGGTACAGTGGTTTAGGAGGAGATGTGGAAGAAACCTTCGCGGACGTGCGCACAACAACTCACCGAAGTTTCATCGCAATCGGATGAATGGTATAGGAACGCATACGGGACAAAACATTCATTTTTATATATAAGATGTAAACTATACCACTTACTTGACATAAACCGTGATAGCTAAGCTAATGTACAACATATATATATATTAATTATACACATAAATGTTCCTCGATAGACACTCTATCTATTGGCGAAAACTTGAATAAAATCCGTTCAGTACTTCCTGAGATTAGCGATTTCAAACACAGAGAGAAAACGGACCGACTTTACTTTATACTATGTACAGATTTACATTAAAATGAAAAAATTATAATTTTATTGCCTGGCAACAAAATTATTTTATTTTTACTTCCATATTCCTTAAGGAATGGAAGTATGGTGATGGCAAAAAAAATCGTGTTCGAGATTATTGCAGATTCTGATTCTACTACACTCAAAACATGAAAAAAAGTCGTTTTCCGAAAAGTGTCTGTGTGTGTGTCTGTCTGTGTGTCTATCTGTAGATTTTTTTCTATGGCAAACGATAACTGCCGCAAATTCAAACAGAATCAAATAATTTTTTGCATACAGCCCTGATTTGTAGAGTACTCACGTCCTATTGTTTTTGGTGAAGATCGGTTGAGGGAAAGGGGTAGTTTACCTGCAACGGTTTTTTTTATCAAGGGAAATTTGTTTTTTTTGGCAAACGATAACAGCCGCAAATTCAAACAGAATCAAATAATGTTTCGCATACAGCCCTGAATTGTAGAGTTCTCAAGACCTATTGTTTTTGGTGAAGATCGGTTAAGGGAAAGGGGTAGTTTACCTACAATGTTTTTTTAACAAGGGTATTTTCTATGGCAAACGATAACAGCCGCAAATTCAAACAGAATCAAACGATTTTCTGCATACAGCCCTGATTTGTAGAGTACTCAAGACCTATTGTTTTTGGTGAAGATCGGTTAAGGGGAAGGGGTAGTTTACCTGCAACGTTTTTTATCAAGCGTATTTTCTATGGCAAACGATAACAGCCGCAAATTCAAACAGAATCAAATAATTTTTTGCATACTTCAGTGAATTGTAGAGGACTCAAGGCCTTTAGATTTTGGTGAAGATCGGTTAAGGGGAAGGGGTAGTTTACCTGCAACCTTTTACGTTTTAACAAGAGTAAAGTACTTGAAAATTTATTTAAACTTTTTGATACAATGGTAATTGTTGAAAATAAAATAATTTTGTTGCCAGGTAACAAAAATAAAGTCATTTTGATTATAAAATATAAATATTTACAACAAGAAAAGAATTTTCAGTTTTCAAAATTTAAATATATTTTTATAAAACAATGGGTTCTTCATTGAGGTGGGGACCATGTCACTCACTCCATCTCAAGCCTCTCCCATTTTGCAGAAAAAGAGGACCCTGTCAAGGCTGATACTTTGACGACAGTGACAGGGCTTTCCACCAAATTCAGCAGAGTGACAGGTAGGCCCAACTCTGATTGGCTCCTCAGATTTCCCCAGCGTTAGTAGGTTCTATGAAAATATTTTATTTCAAAAATGATTTTAAATATAAATCTTAGATATGTTTTATAAATCTCATGTTTTATGTTTTAACATGGGTAATTTTTTATATGACGAACCATAACTGCCGTAAATTCAAACAGAATCAAATAATTTTTTACATATGTGCCTGAGCTATAGAGAACTCAATGTCTGTTGATTTTGGTGAAGATCGGTTACGGGGAAAGGGCAGTTTACCTGAAACATTTTTTGTTGTAACATGAGTAAAGTACTTAATTTTGATAAAGTATCCTGATAAGATCTTAATAATCCACTGTAGAAACGTAGATGAAATATCTATAAATGAAGAGGCTAGTTGAACGGGCTGGGGGTAATTTTCTATAAATCAAAATTATAGTTGAAGGGGGAGGGGATAATTTTTTTTTATATGTGTACTACGTTATTGGCAACAAAGAAGTATTTTTTTGTTAAAATTCCTTCCCTGGCTGTTTGGCTGAAAATGATTTTAAATATAAATCTTAGAATATGGAAGTCATGTATGGTTCTCCATACCGATATTTAACAATTACCATTGTTTGAAAAAGTTTAAATGAATTTTCAAGTACTTTACTCTTGTTAGAACGTAAAACGTTGCAGGTAAACTACCCCTTCCCCTCAACCGATCTTCACCAAAAACAATAGGTCTTGAGTACTCTACAAATCACGGCTGTATGCAAAACATTATTTGATTCTGTTTGAATTTGCGGCTGTTATCGTTTGCCATAGAAAATACCCTTGATAAAAAAACGCTGCAGGTAAACTACCCCTTTCCCTTAACCGATCTTTACCAAAAACAATAGGTCTTGAGAACTCTGCAATTTAGGGCTGTATGCAAATAATCTTTTGATTCTGTTTGAATTTGCGGCTATTATCGTTTGCCATAGGAAATACCCTTGTTAAAACATAAAACGTTACAGGTAAACTACCCCTTTCCCTTAACCGATCTTCACCAAAAACAGTAGGTCTTGAGAACTCTACAATTCAGGGCTGTATGCAAAACATTATTTGATTCTGTTTGAATTTGCGGCTGTTATCGTTTGCCAAAAAAAAAAATTCCCTTTATAAAAAAAAACCGTTGCAGGTAAACTACCCCTTTCCCTCAACCGATCTTCACCAAAAACAATAGGTCGTGAGTACTCTACAAATCAGGGCTGTATGCAAAAAATTATTTGATTCTGTTTGAATTTGCGGCAGTTATCGTTTGCCATAGAAAAAAAATACGTATGAACTACATAACGTAAAGATAATACATTGTTACTGCGACTGTCAAATTTATTAAACCGAAACGTGCTTTATTGAGCGACCGCTAGATGGTGACAGGTGAGATTCGGCATAGTTCGTTTACAGCGAATGAGGCAACCTGAACTTGCCTCAGTGTTTTTTGTATACATCGTATGTAAGCAATGTAGTGGTGTGATAGGGAAGTGTAGGGAGGGGGGATTGTCCCGCGCTGTACACATAGAGCGTTGAGGCATGCCTCACTTCTGTGGTCCAAACAGTTAAGTTAAAGCGCCTGTGTTGTTTCTAAGTGTTTATTTTATGCGGTTATTAAAAGTGTCACTGTTATTCCGCTGAACTAACAGATGATCAAGATTGTTATTTGAATTATTTGTAACATTAAACATATACATAGAAACTAATCAAGTTTAAAAATTTGAAGTTCAATCAGTTGTATTATTGTGTATGACTAATACAAGGATTGTTCAATAGAAACACGTATAGAGCCGTAAAGCATTTTTTATTCAACGATTTTAAAAGAAGTCTCCAATAACATTAAGACATGAGTTCCACTGTTGCGCTAACCTGTAGATTCCCTGCTAGTAAAATTCTTACGGCTGTTTGTGGAACCATTCGGTTACAGCAAACTCTACCTCAGCGTCCGATTTGAACCACCGCCCTTTTAGTGATTCCTTAAAAAAAATTTAAGATAAGATTTTTGCCTACCCATTCATTAACTACTAGCTTCGCCAGTAAGCAAATTGATGTCCATTTTTTCGGCTTGCACGCGTTATGTTGGTGTGGGTTTCGGCACTTTCCATTTAAAAAGCGTGCAAACGTAAGAAAATAAACATGAGTGAGGCCAGAAATAACGTGAATTGTGTGTGTGTGTGTGTGTGTTTTTGTGTCTTACCTGCCTTTTTATTGCCGTATTAAATGAAATATATTATATTACATTAAAATGAAAAAATTTTAATTTTATTGCCTGGCAACAAAATTATTTTATTTTTAACAATTACCATTGTTTCAAAAAGTTTAAATAAATTTTCAAGTACTTTACTCTTGTTAAAACGTAAAAGGTTGCAGGTAAACTACCCCTTCCCCTTAACCGATCTTCACCAAAATCGAAAGTCCTTGAGACCTCTATAATTCATGGATGTATGCAAAAAATTATTTGATTCTGTTTGAATTTGCGGCTGTTATCGTTTGCCATATAAAATACGCTTGATAAAAAAACGTTGCAGGTAAACTACCCTTTTCCCTCAACCGATCTTCACCAAAAACAATAGGTCTTGAGAACTCTACAATTTAGGGCTGTATGCAAATAATCGTTTGATTCTGTTTGAATTTGCGGCTGTTATCGTTTGCCATAGGAAATACCCTTGTTAAAACATAAAACGTTACAGGTAAACTACCCCTTTCCCTTAACCGATCTTCACCAAAAACAATAGATCTTGAGAACTCTACAATTCAGGGCTGTATACGAAACATTATTTAATTCTGTTTGAATTTGCGGCTGTTATCGTTTGCCAAAAAAAAAATTTCCCTTGATAAAAAAAAACCGTTGCAGGTAAACTACCCCTTTCCCTCAACCGATCTTCACCAAAAAGAATAGGTCGCGAGTACTGTACAAATCAGGGCTGTTTGCAAAAAATTATTTGATTCTGTTTGAATTTGCGGCAGTTATCGTTTGCCATAGAAAAAAAATCTACAGATAGACACACAGACAGACACACACACAGACACTTTTCGGAAAACGACTTTTTTTCATGTTTTGAGTGTAGTAGAATCAGAATCTGCAATAATCTCGAACAAGATTTTTTTTGCCATCACCATACTTCCATTCCTTAAGGAATATGGAAGTAAAAATCTACAGACAGACAGATAGACACACAGACAGACACACACACAGACACTTTTCGGAAAACGACTTTTTTTCATGTTTTGAGTGTAGTACAATCAGAATCTGCAATAATCTCGAACACGATTTTTTTTGCCATCACCATACTTCCATTTCCTTAAGGAATATGGAAGTAAAATGAATACCACAATGTGTACGCGAGACAGTTATGGAATGAAACAAAGAAAATATCACATCACGCTAAATTAAGGGCGACGCGATGTTTGCAAAGGCAAGTGATAATGCCAAATCAACTTTATCTCACTGTGTTACAGGGAATCCCTACTGAGTTGGTTGTAATGGACCTATGGCCTGTCAGGTAAAGTTTAAAGGTGGGGAACTGGTGTTAAATCGTCAAATAAAGTCACTTGTACTATTGTTTTAATATAGATTTTCAAAGCGCAAATTAGAAACACACAGCCGTCGGTAATACGCATAATTAAGTACAAAACGGGAATAATCGACGAAACGGAAAATCTCATAGTAGAAGCTAAAAGACCCGGAGATAAAGTTTCAGTGAAATAGACTTATGGATGAGACGGGACATCGCTGTATGAAGCAATCATTTACAGTGAAACTCAATAGTACCGCAAAGCCATCACGAATGCAAACGGACAGAGGATGCGGACACTACTGTAGTTCATAATTAAGAAAGCAGAACTATTCACATATTACAACAAATGTACAGTGCACAAGTGTATACACAAAAATAAGCCAAACTGTAGTTTTGTGTTTTTTTTTTATGTTATGACGGCCTTTATGTTATAAGATGTCATGTTAAGCCTTTCGGTCTCATATTAGCAAAAAGAATGAAAACGAAAGAAATGCTTCTAGATCAACGATTGGTTTTGAAAGAAGGTTTTTGAGAGTTAATATAATCAAGTTCACAATCAACACAACTGTACTGTTGAAAAACTACATACGCTCCGAGTCCGGAAATGATGAATTTAGCGTGGGGCGGCACTTCTTTCTTCACCTCGCTTGGTTTGCTATCCTTCGGATCTTCTTCTTTCGACATTTTATTTCCGAAGTTTACGCCTCAGATTTCAAACACTACGTCCACGATTTAAAGAACTATTCGCGAATTTTTCACAATAATAATTTCTTCTTCTTCTGCCCCGTAACTGTGCACTGAAATTTACTGAACCGATTCAAAGTGTCTTGCGCACAATTTTTGCACATTACAATGGACAACCATTTTAACATCAAAAGACGTTGGGAGCACAAAAATTTTCACTGAAAAGAAACAATCGTTGAATACGACGATTGTTCCTCACGAATTTTACCGTCGTCAGATACAACTTCTTTGTACAAAAAAAATACACTATTTTCGAACCATTACATATACTTATAATGGTAGTGTATTACCGATCTATTTTTATATCGCTTGCTTAATAACGATTTCATGACGTGAAAATATATCTTGTTCTTTATCTGTTTTACAGAGGTGTCGAAACAACACCTAGACACCAATATTTGCAACAGCTTTATCAACATTGTAACTCTTGAGAAACTTTATGAGATTCTATAAATAATCATAATACTTAAGCGATTTTAACGGACAACTTGGTAAAGTAATCTCTTGCATATAGCCTACAACGTGCGAACAGCTGAGCGTATAGTCAATACAATAATGATGTAAAAGCAGTACCGTACATATTTTTAAACAAACTGATTAATAACAAATTAAATCTCAGTACCTAATAGATTAATGATTGCTTTCTACGTGTATTTATATTATTTTATTCTCTCCTTCGTTAATTCCCATGTTTTTCGTATTTTTGTTTTAATGCAATATTTTTTTTAAATGCGTAGTATTTTTTTTTTACAAGTTTACTTATATATGTATATTGAAACATATTTACATTTGTTTTAGATAATTTGATTAAGCATAGATTTCACAAAAACTCAGTTAAAAATAACCGTTGCGCAATGTGTGTAAAAGTAATTTTTTTTTTTAATTATTATAATTATTTAGTACGGAAAGTAGGTATCTGGCATCAAATCCGAGACTTCAGAAACAGTTTATCTGTTATCCACTTGAAGTGAGACAGCTGGAAACTGCTTTACATGCAAATAGGCGCATCAAAGTTAGAAAAATTTGTCAAATGTTGAGCATCAGCGTGGGAACTGTTCATTCCATCATTCATAGTCTTGGCTATCACAAAGTTGCTGCTCACTGGATTCCACGAGTGCTTACTGATGAGCAGAAAAATTTGCGTTCGGTCTTATCATTACAGCATTTGATACACTATCAACAACAAGGTAATGCCTTTCTACACTAAATTGTTGCCGGAGATGAGTCCTGGTGTTATCACTACGAACCAGAATCCAAACGTCAGAGTATGCAGTGGAAGCATGCACAATCTCCGAAGGCGAAAAAATGTCGGTCCCAATCTTCGACAGGAAAAGTAATAGTGACCGTATTTTTTTATTATCAGGGTGTGCTGCTCTTAGATTTTAAAGAACCTGATGTCAACATCAACACTGAGCGATATGCAGACAGCTTAAAACGTTTACGGGTCAGCATCAAAAATAAACGTCTCGGGAAGCTCACAAATGGTGTCATTTTTCTGCATGATGATGCTCGACTTCATGTAGCACAGACGATTCAAGATCTGCCTGGTCGTATGAAGTGGGAAGTCATATAACATCCATCTTACAGTCCCGACTTGTCCCCGTGCGATTATCATGTTTTTGCCCCATTAAAGAAATCACTAAAAGGACGGCGGTTCAAATCGGACGCTGAGGTAGAGTTTGCTGTTATCGAATGGGCCGCAAGAATTTTACCAGCAGGGAAATCTACAGATTAGTGCCACAGTGGGGCTCAAGCCTTAATGTTAATGGAGGCTTATTTTAAAATCGTTGAATAAAAAATGCTTTACAGCCTCTAAACGTGTTTCTATTGAACAATCCTATATGGCTTATTTTACATCTGCAGACGTCTGCCTCATCCCAGCATCCTACGTCTTATGTCCCCACAGTCAGCGTTTAGAGGCCGGATTCATTCAGCAAAAGGACATACATATGATTAACTGATGTATAACTGTTGTATTTTATTTGACATAATTTTATACGATATACTGAAAGTTTTAACCAAACTTTAAACAGTAGAATGTTTTAGGTCTAAATACACAACTTCGAATCTCCCATTATCTCATTGGGGACTAGGTCTACCAACCATGAAATATTTGTCATTGTACTTCCAGTAATTGTAGAAATAACAGACTTTTATTGAATAAGTAAGAAGCTTGCCTCTTAAAAAAGACGAAAAGATTATATGTTACTTGCGTCTGTGAGTGGGTTAATCATATTAAATCTTGAATACTATTTTAATGTTTAACGGAGGTTATTTAGTTTAAATTGATTTAAATTTTCATATTTCTTTAGAAAACGGTTTGAATGCATAATTAGAGATGAATGTGTTAAAAAGTACAATTTACAGATTTAATGTATAAAACATTACAATTATTATATACAATCTTGTGAACAGAGTGTATTATATTTCATTTAAAAGTATCCGAAAGTCACAGAAACGAGTTGAACTTGCGATTTCAAGCTATTGCTATCGATATCTCTAACAGTACAACAGAAGCACGTGTACTGTAAGTTATTAATTTTACTTTATGGAAATAAAATGATCGAAGAGCCGAGTTTGAAAAATTTAACTTCAAAAAATTATGGACGACCTCCAGATAAAGAAAATGAGGTAAATGCTTTGGATTATGTATATACATTGTTGTAAGAACCTAACCTCTAAGTTCAATTAGCATCTAAAGGAAATACAAATTGCTTGTAGCCGCTTTTTCGTGTGCTACATATTTATTTGTAGATTTGTCTCCGATAGTTTTGTAATGTAGACATTACGCACACGTAATGTACAGTATAGTTTTAAAAGTTAACACTTTCTCCAAATGATAGCAATACTCGTCAAAGATAAATTTAATATTAGTGAAATATGGGATTCTATTGATCTGCCTTTTTTAGTGTAATATTAAAATTTACAATGAAACCTTATTGATTGTTTTTTAAATCATAGTTGTACCGTTTTTAATCTACATAAGTATGTGTACGTGAATGCTTCTAAATGTATACATTCCAAGTTATTCAGTGTGTTGAGAGTAGCCTCAACGTTCTCATTTCTCATAATTTAAACATGATTTCCTATGTATAACTGGCTTTCAGAAAATATATTGTTAAGTATCACAAAAATAAAGTTCTATATTGTTTACTTAAACTCCAACAGAGACAAAGACTTTGTATAATAAAAATAAAAATTAAAAATCTCCATGCAAAATGTGAAAACACTGATTTGTTACTTGTATGTGGTTTTTCTTTTGTTTTCCAAATAAATAGAATATTTGTTTTCAGAAACTCATGTAGGTGCTAGCTAATCTGTATTAACTATTTGTGTCAGTTACATTGTATGGCATCTGTAAATACTCGTATCAGGTTTAGTATACATTTGATTATAACTAGATCTGTAATTATACCGTACTTAAACGCACATTATATTTTCAACATATTAAACTGCAAATAATGCATTATTTAATGTATAAAGTTTGTATAATGTGTAATGTAAATAATGCACTAATGTTTCAAATGTATCAAATACGAAGACGAATAATTATCAATGTCAAAAAACTACAATCAGCTTGTATTAAGCCAGAATGTTTTATGTATCTGTTAATTCTGCTAGTGGGTGAAAAATAATAATAGTATCTTTTAATCCTTAAATTCGTAGTGACCGTCAATCAGTGAATTTTTCCGGTGAAGGGTTTGTGAGGATTGGTCAGAAAATATAACACAAATATTAACTTATTTGTTTCGAGGTTTCGACAAACAGCCCTATAATCTGTATTTACCAATAATATATTTTACTATGCTATAAATGTTGACAGGTATCTGTCAAACACACGTTTTCTGTACCAAATCTAATATTTAATTGTTGATTACTGCTTTATAATTAATTACAAATACCTTTACATTATGAGTAATTTAAATTGTAATATTGTATAACTTAAGTACTGTAATATTATAATTTTCTTGTTGTCTTAAGAAAACATTTGATTATGTAAAACAAACTATCTCAGCTCCTTCACATATACAAGGATACACACATACGCACGCACACACGCGGATACTGACAACAAACATGTTCACTCAAATAATTGTTCTGTTGTGTTTGACATTTCTTTTGTATTCATACACATGTCCTGATGATTACAATAAACATTGTCGAAACGTCAACACAAATAAGTTAAAATTTGTGTTATATTTTTTGACCGATCCTCACAAACCCTTCACTGGAAAAAGTATCTTTTAATAATATACATATTTGAACACTCCTACAGTCTGTACTCAGCTATAACATATTTGTAGACATATATTGTTACCTGTACCAATTCCAATATAGCCTATACATTTTACGAGTACTGCGTCTATAATTATTCATAAAAATAATCAAGGGATTGTTATATTACCACACTATTAAAGGGACCTGAACCTCCTATACACGCAGTGTTAAATGAAACATTTTCTCCTAAACAATTAGCATTAGCAAACTGATCTTTTTCCTATTAGCTTATTACATGTTTTTCACAGGTTGTTTCATAGTGATTTTGGGATATTTACATTTTTGTAGGAAATATTAATTTTCTTGTACTTTAAAAAAATACTAATATTATTTCTCATATTAACTGTGTGATAAGAGCAACACAGAGTCAGAGTAATTTCTAATAAAGGGAGAACTAAGACAAGCTGGAGACCTGATCCAATATTCATGGATAGGATCCTGAGAATATACTTAGTTAAAAGTAATAAATTAAAGTTGGTCATTGGAATTTGAATATAGTTAATATAACATGAAAGATGCTTTTGCATATGATGTGCTGATAAATGAAGCGACAGAGAACTGAAAGTACTTGAATGTATGGAACTTGGTGCTGGAATAGAAAGGTGTAAAATTAAAAATGTTACAACATCACAGAACAATCTACGCGTTTATCGAATGTTCCAGTTGAATCC
Organism: Magicicada septendecula; assembly: GCA_034769895.1. Lineage (NCBI taxonomy): Eukaryota > Metazoa > Arthropoda > Insecta > Hemiptera > Cicadidae > Magicicada > Magicicada septendecula. The sequence goes on along the minus strand of CM068370.1, from coordinate 47,731,266 downwards.
AGCGGAATCTGTGTGGTGTACATGATTCTCGACGCGTTCGCGAGATTTTTCTGGAAGCCACCAGCCGCGCAAACTGTGTGAAGGCCGCAATTAATTACGTCGTACACACTGGTGCTAAGACGCAGTTTGGAATCTTCTGGTCTGTGAGCGCTGTATAAATACTAGGCGGCAGCGGCTTTAGTTATCAGTTATAGTCGCGATAAATTACAGTGCGGTTCGAGAGTTTATTGTCGGGCGATTACAAGTGATTATCAGGCAATAATACTGTGTGCGTTCAAGTGGATATTAGTGAAGTGTTTAATAATCGGGCGGGATAATTGTAATACAGTTGTGTTTAATATTAGTTGAAATTTTATTGCGTGTGAACAATTTTTATTTGATTCGTTGTAGAGACTGTGTTGTTAATTATGAACTGTTTAACTGTGAAAATTAAAGCTGGTAATTAGTGACTTAATTGGTGTCTTGTAATTTGTTTTCCACTGTACCTACGACGATGAAGTAGACCGTCGTAACAATAAGAACAAACCAAAATTATGATAATTAGCAACACAAAGAAAGATATAAAAATAGATATTGAAGGAACTATGATTGAACAAGTAAGAATGTTCCAATACTTAAGTGTTGCAATAGACAAGTAAGGATAGGGTGGGATGTGGAAATCATCGTTAGGAAAACAGTGAAATGTACTATGCCAACAATAAATATCACAAGTAAGAGGGAGATCTCAAAAGAAAGGAAATTAAGATATTTGATACCTTAGACCTATTTTTACATTTGGCTGTGAGACATGGGTATTAAGTGAAAGACAGGAAAGTATTAACAGGAATTAGAGATACAACCTGTTCTGGATTTTATATAGGAAAAATTTCATGGAGTTAGCGGAGTTACTAAAAACATGTGGGAGAGTTAAGACTTGTGAAAAGGATTTGGGAAGCAAGTATTTTAAAGATCATCATATCTACACAGATTAAACCAAGGATGGTTTGTTCCGGTCTCAAACAGGCAAAGTCTAGAGCTGGTAACTTCAGTGCTTCCTAGGACGACCCTTCGGCTTTTAGTTCCAGGATGCGCCAGTCATCCATTCGACAAAGATGTTCCCACCAATTCAGCCAAATTGGGGAATCCTGTCGAGTATACTCGTAATATTCAGTTCCTCCCATATATCAGTGTTTCTTCTATGATCATGGAGAGTATACCCTCCCACGTGCCGAATTCATTTCAGCTGCTTGGATACGACTGGCCTGGCCTTTCATTAAAGTATAATTCACAGACCCATAAAGAAGTGTGGGTAGGGCCTCACCTTGTAGAATTTTAGGCATGTTTCTTTACTTGCTGACTTAAGAGTTCGGCTGATGGTCCCGCATATAAGGTTGAACTTATGCAACTTAATCATGTCATTGCTTATATTATAAGACGCGCATTGTAAAGATAAAAAACAAAAATAATTTTTTTTTGCATTGTAAAAATGAAAAAAAAAGAAGATCTAGACAGACATGGGATCAAGTAAGTGCTAAATTTTTAGATAAGTAAGGCTAACACGAGGAAAGAGAAGAGGTTAGTGAGAGATTAAAAAAAGAATTGGAAAAGTTTAATGATTTGAACTGTAATGTGATGTATTGTTTGTTGCATTGCATGTATTTGTTGTATATACATGTATGAGGTACTTATTGAAATAATATTGTTATGACATTACAGAACAATCTACGTGTTTATCGAATGTTCCAGTGGAATCCGGCTGTAATGTTGCGTGCGTACGTGATTTCAACATGCATTCGCGAGACTTTACTAGACGTTGCCAGCCACGCGGACTGTGTCAAGGCCGCAATCAATTACGTCCTATTGTGGAGCTGATGCGTAGTATGTGGATGTTCTGGATTTTTGGCGGGGTATAAATACAAGTACTCAGTGACACTCAGTTTCAGTTTGCATTGCGATTTATTGGAATCCGGTCCGTAGTATTATAGTTCAGTTATTATCGGGCAATTACACAGTGAGTTTGAGTTGTGAATTATTATAGTGCAGTTCAACGTATTGTGGCAGAGTGTTATGTGTTTTTGTAATTGTGCTGGACAATTGTAATACAATTGTGTTTTATATTAGTAGACATTATTATTGCGTGTGAACTATTTTTATGTGATTTGTTGTAAGAGACTATCTGTTGATAACAAACTGTTTAATTGTGATAATTAAAGCTGGTGATTAGTGACGTAATTGGTGTCTTGTATTTTGTTTTCCACTCCACCATACAATGATCAGTTAGACCGTCGTAACAATATGTATTATATGGTAGTGATTATAAGTAATGTAAATGGAAAATAACATAATCTACACCATTGAATTGAAATAGAGTTACAGATAATAAAATAAATGATATAATATGTTTTCAGTATCTCAAAACATTGGGAACACCTCACATAGACTCGTTTAATTATTTTCTGACCCAAGGCTTAGATCAGGTTGTTGCAGACTTATGGCCAGTGGAATTTCATGTAGGCACTAACAAAGTTGAAGTTTCGATTTCGGTAAGTAGTTGGTGCTTCTGTATTTTATTTATAGATTATGCACAGAATCTTTCAAATGTGATCTGTTGTAAAGCTTGTTTTATTTCAGCTGCTAAAATGTGCATACATCCTTGGGCCAACCCATCATTATAACGGTTTGCTGATTTAAAGTAATAGTATATAGTAAAATGGAAAGATTATAAAAACAGCATACAAATTATATTCAGTTGAGATATTGGTGAAAGACTAAAATTTGTAGAAATCTCAGTACCATTATTAAAAGTTCAAAGTCACTTTAATATGCTGTTCTGAGCAGCATTTACCTGAACCCAAATCAGAACATAAAACTTCACCTGCTACAAAAGTGTAATTTTACAACTACTTCACTTAACAAATGGTGTGATGCAGAAATGGATTTTAGAAATACTGACTTCATTGCTGTTAAGACAGATGTCACTGTACTTGAGTGTACTGTTAAGTCCTCCTGTCCCAGTATCTATATTCAGGAAAGTGAAAATTGCTGCAAATGAAAGTACAGTAGCGTCACGATAGTTCGAGGTAATTAGGACCAAACCAGCCTCGAACTACTAAAACTCGAACTACACAAAATGCCGGTATTATCTGGTATCTACCGCGCTCTGCCGGTGTGCTGAGCACCCCGCGCTGTGCTTTCTAATGTGAAGCATCTCTGCATGATACTATAAAGTGTATCTGGAAATTTATCTAAAAGAAATGTATACAAAATCTGTAAACTGGTGTGCTGTGTATATGTGTTTACTAATTTGCGCGAGCTTTCAAGAACATTCACGAGTGAAAGGGAAATTAAAAATCGACGACGAATCGTCATTCGTTTAACTAGGTTATAGTCATAAGGATTAAATAAAAATTCAAAAAGTTTTTAGTTAACACTCACAAATCTATTTATTAAATGCACACACTGAAATTTAAAATGACACAGTAATATTAAAAACTGTACTGTTTGTATATTTGAAAACAAAATACTTTGCATGAAACTTACTTTTTAAAAAATGAATCAAGAGTATTTTTGTTTTTTAGTTGACGATCTTTTTCTGGTACTAATACCCCACCATTTTTGAAGTGCAAATACCCCACCATTTTCTAGCGGGGGACCTCAAACTATATGGAATCTTGAACTATCGAGACTCTACTGTATATATGCTGTGGGAAAAATTACAACAAGATCTCCATGTTGAGAAAACAAAATTAATAGCTTTCATAGATCTAATCTAATCAGTGAACACTGAAAATGACTGATACAATGTAAAATTTAAATTGATTGGATATATCAATCCAAATTTCTTTGGATAATAACATAAATTTCTTTAAACAGGTTAGCAGTGTTTGATAATATAGTTATGGTATTTGTTGTAAGAGGGGGGGATGTGGTTAAGAAAGTTATTTCAATTTCAGTGTAGATTCGATAAAATAAAAAGAACATTTAAGAAGAAGACACAAGAACACAGTTTAAGTCGTAGCAATTCTGTGGTTTTTATGAAAATCAAAATGGTGTGGGATACAGAGTTGTTGACTATTGGCTGCCAGTGCCATGTTTCCTTAGTGTATACCAGTTACTAAATTTTCTTAAAGAATGAAATGATCAGTTCCAGTTGTTGATATCTTTGCATTTTTACAAGTTTTAGTCACTGTGTGTGCATATTTTTTAAAAGAAAGTACGGGTATTTCATGTCTTCATTTGTTTTATAATTTTTGTGTGTGGTGTGAATAATTTGTAATTTTGTAGTTTATTCTGTCTATTCGTGAAGTTATTATTTTGTGTTACATCACTTTTTAACATATCTGAAATTTTTATGCTTGGTACAATTTAAAAAAGATATCACTGAGTATATTACTTTGACTCTTTGATATTTGATATTAAAAGACAGGATAACGTAAACTCTTTGTTTTCAGTGGGGAATGGGGCTTCTTATATAATAAGTATTCCAGTGTTTTTCTTTGTACACAGAAAGCATATATTATACCACCTTCAGTGCCATTTGGAACAGTAGGGGTCAAATCAAACACAATATGGCCTACTGAATGCCGACAGCGGGGCAGTACCTACAGTGGGACTCTTTACTCTAAAGTTGAATGGAAGATGAATGGAGTGGAGCAGAAACCACTTGAAAAGGACATGGGACAAGTACCAATCATGTTAAAGGTAAATAAAATGGTACTCATGTTGATCAGTATTGATATGTACGTATTAATATGTGTTAGTGGTTTTGAATTATGATTGCTGCAGTGTAATATTATGCAAACCACAATCTTTTTGTGCTGATGGTGCTTTCAACTGTTATACAGTCTTCTAGTTAGTTACAACACATTACATGCTGCGAACTCACATGCCCAAGTATCATCCTATACCCTCCTTCTTCCACCAGGCCTCCCCATAAAAATTTTCTTCAATGTCTCTAACATTCTCTGGACATGCCCTGCCCTCTGTATTCCACTTTTCTTTATGTCAGTGACTATATCTGGTTCTCCATAGATTTGCAGGATTTCTGCGATCGTCCTTATTCTCCATGTTCCTTGGACGTTCACTGCACTAAATATCCTCCTGAGGACTTCTGTCTAAGGCTACAGGTCACAAGATGATAGAAAGAAATTTCAAGGCGCACCCTCACAGGATGTCAGTAGTCCATCAGTTGCAGTTGACGGACATGAAACCCCATCCTTTTTTAGTTTAATAATTTTATGGTCGAGTTTCATTAAACATTTTGTGTAGAGTTCAGTAGTCATCCAGGCTTTCCGGTTAAAATTGTAATCTGTTCCCAAAGATTTAACTCTTCAGAAGCAATGTGGCCATTGACTTTTCCCAATAACCAGGAATTTTAACTTTTCACTTCTGCTCATATTCACTGCGACCATGACAGTCACCTTCTTGTTACTATGCTTCCTGCCGAAACATTTGTCTCCTTTGAAAGCAAGGGTTTTATCGGGAAGACATTTACAAAACAGGCCGGTCTCATTGGCATTAAAAATATCGTCGTCGTATTCCTGCAGTAATTTTGGTAAGACATTTTGTTTCCAAGAAACACAGTCGTCTTCTTTAACATCAGAACTCTCGCCACTGACACATTTTTTTAGAAATGTCATGACGGGACTTAAACTTATCCAACCACGCCGTACTGGCTTGAAAATCAGGATAGTTTAACATTTAGCAAAGTCTAAAGCTTTCTCTTTTATTAATGCCCCCAATACAGAAATATTTTCTCACGGACCATGGTAAACCATTTAAGAACCGCCTCATCTAAATCTTGAAAGACATGTTTGAATTGGTATCCAAGTCACTTATTGACAAAATCTGTATAATATTTACCTTAATTTCTTCCGTTGTGTGACTTCGTAATGCGTTTGATTTGATTTAAGCGCTTCGAAACATATGTTTCGTCTTCAGAAATAAATGAATAAAAATTCACTCTTAGCGAGGTCGTTACATATTAAAATACAAATATTGGAAAACGATTACACACATATCCGCTTTACATGAGTGCGCACTCGAGTCTGACTGATCGGACACTCGGACAAATTCAATATTTGTATTTTAATATGTAACGACCTCACTAAGAGTGAATTTTTATTCATTTATTTCTGAAGACGAAACATATGTTTTGAAACGCATAAATCAAATCAAACGCATTACGAAGTCACACGACGGAAGAAATTAAGGTAAATGTTATACAGATTTCATCTAAATCTTCATAAACATATGTTTTAAAACGTTTTCAATTCGTATTTAACTGCTCAGCATGTTTTTCGATTGATTAAAAAAATGGTCGATAAAGAATTGTCGGAATACCGAAACATAATGCAATTTCTTTCTTCTTAACTCCACTGTCCACTTCATTAAGAATCTGCAATTTTTCTTTGATACTTAAAACCTTGCATTTTGACATTGAAGTCCCGCTATTCTGCCTGACGAACACTGACAATATCACAAAACTACAGGTTGACAACTACTGGATACAGTAAATCACTTGAACTCGCTAAAACAGAGAACCATACTAAGACAAAGACAAAACCAGAATGATGTATGTAAACTGTGGAGCAGTAACAGACAGTGGTGGTGGGGAGAACTGAACGCGAACGTGTAGATGAGTGGGCGGGATCACATTACATTCCACAGTACAGTAATAGGCCACGTTTTTCAAACATTTGATTAAATATCAACACAATGTAGTTGGTTATCAGATGTACGGAGGTAAAATAAAGTAAAATAAAAATGGAATTCTAGTCTCAGGTCGGATTTTTTACTTCCATATTCCTTAAGGAATGGAAGTATGGTGATGGCAAAAAAAATCGTGTTCGAGATTATTGCAGATTCTGATTCTACTACGCTCAAAACATGAAAAAAAGTCGTTTTCCGAAAAGTGTCTGTGTGTGTGTGTCTGTAGATTTTTTTTCTATGGCAAACGATAACTGCCGCAAATTCAAACAGAATCAAATAATTTTTTGCATACAGCCCTGATTTGTAGAGTACTCACGACCTATTGTTTTTGGTGAAGATCGGTTGAGGGAAAGGGGTAGTTTACCTGCAACGGTTTTTTTTTATCAAGGGAAATTTTTTTTTTGCCAAACGATAACAGCCGCAAATTCAAACAGAATCAAATAATGTTTCGCATACAGCCCTGAATTGTAGAGTTCTCAAGATCTGTTGATTTTGGTGAAGATCGGTTAAGGGAAAGGGGTAGTTTACCTGTAACGTTTTATGTTTTAACAAGGGTATTTCCTATGGCAAACGATAACAGCCGTAAATTCAAACATAATCAAATAATTTTCTCCATACAGCCCTGGTTTGTAGAGTACTCAAGACCCTTTGTTTTTGGTGAAGATCGGTTTGAGGGGAAGGGGTAGTTTACCTGCAACGTTTGTTATAAAGCGTATTTTCTATGGCAAACGATAACTGCCGCAAATTCAAACAGAATCAAATATTTTTTTGCATACATAAGTGAATTGTAGAGGACTCAAGGCCATTAGATTTTGGTGAAGATCGGTTAAGAGGAAGGGGTAGTTTACCTGCAACGTTTTACGTTTTAACAAGAGTAAAGTACTTGAAAATTCATTTAAACTTTTTCAAACAATGGTAATTGTTAAAAATAAAATAATTTTGTTGCCAGGCAATAAAATTATAATTTTTTCATTTTAATGTAAATTATGTATATATTAGAAAATATATCGTGCTTGGCAGGCAAGCATATTTCAGATTATAAGTCTTAGAATATGGAAGTCATGTATGGTTCTCCATACCGATATTTTTTTTGGCAAACGATAACAGCCGCAAATTCAAACAGAATTAAATAATGTTTCGTATACAGCTCTGAATTGTAGAGTTCTCAAGACCTATTGTTTTTGGTGAAGATCGGTTAAAGGAAAGGGGTAGTTTACCTGAAACGTTTTTTTGATCAAGCGTATTTTCTATGGCAAATGATAACTGCCACAAATTCAAACAGAATCAAACGATTATTTGCATACAGCCCTAAATTGTAGAGTTCTCAAGACCTATTGTTTTTGGTGAAGATCGGTTAAGAGGAAGGGGTAGTTTACCTGAAACGTTTTTTTGATCAAGCGTATTTTCTATGGCAAATGATAACTGCCACAAATTCAAACAGAATCAAATAATTTTTTGCATACGTCCCTGAATTGTAGAGGTCTCAAGGACTTTCGATTTTGGTGAAGATCGGTTAAGGGGAAGGGGTAGTTTACCTGCAACCTTTTACGTTTTAACAAGAGTAAAGTACTTGAAAATTTATTTAAACTTTTTCAAACAATGGTAATTGTTAAAAATAAAATAATTTTGTTGCCAGGCAATAAAATTAAAATTTTTTCATTTTAATGTAAATCATGTATAAGAGAAAATATATCGCGCTTGGCAGGCGATATTAAGATTTAAATATAAATCTTAGAATATGGAAGTCATGTATGGTTCTCCATATCGATATTTTATCAACCTAGCCAGAAAAAAGTTCGTTAAAATAGAAAACTAACTTCGTTAAGTAGGGACATTTTAATATGTTTTTCTGACTACAGTTCTCAAAATTCCTGAAAAAAATTCGTTGAACAGAGAACTTCATTGTTTAGAAGTTCGTAATATGGAAGTTCTACTGTATTTTAAACTGCCAGAATTTTATGTTGGAAAACATTATAATCAATATTTTATTCTTTTTTAATGGATGAGGTGTTGAAATTAAGTGCTTAAAAATTAAAAAAGAACAGTTTTAAATTTCACAATGAATTACTAACAGTTAGTGCATGAGAACCACTTGGATCTCATCTATGTCTTTGCTTCTTTCAAACCTGGAGCAGAGGTTTCACAGAGGGAAGCAAGAAATTTTTTAGGCAGGGAAAGACAGTTTACGCTGGTTTTGTCAGCATTATACACATTGTCTCTGCTGAAACCATCATTTTTAGCAACCATGTCATGAAATTTTAGTTTGAATGTTTGGGCAGCACTGAACACAACTTCCGAAGACAACTTTTCTCCTTGAATTTCTAATTCTCGGATCCCATGCCGTTTTTTAAAATTATGTAACCATCCTGCACTAGCTTTGAAATCAGCGGGCCCATTCAAGGATTTATTGAATTCTAGTGCCTTTTCACACAGCATAATGCCTGAAATGGGTTCACCCAAGTGTCTTCTCTGTATAAACCATGTGTAAATGGCATCTTCCGGAGCTGTGTTATTGGCCATCTGTAATGTTTTTCTGTTTTGTGACCCTTCTTCAGAATCCAATTTTTTGGCATATTTTTTTAGTTTATTTTTTTGTGCTTTAATGTCACTTATGGTTTAAGTTCCCACATTGTAGATTTTAAAAAGAGGTGCCCCACTTTCACCATTAGATAATCTTTTCAAAATTTCTAGCTTAGTTTGAATTGTCAAAAACATGTTTTCGGTTTCCACTAGCTTTACTAACAGAGTACTAGCCATTCTGAACAACACTAAAGTATCTGTACTCAAACAAATATTTATGGTGTTGTAACGGGACAAAAAGAGTAGAACCATTTTTTAATAATTTTCAGTAATTAACCATTTTATGGAATAATTTTAATAAAACCTATTGTGTGGTAAGACATAATAAAGAGTATGTGAGTCACAGACCAAGCATGTGGCTTGAGACGCAATTGTCCACGGCTATAGGTGACTAACAAATTCACCACGTGTTTTAAAGTAAAACACAGTTCCGGCTTCAAAAGGCTTCTGGAATGTTTGATGTGTGATGGCAGGGGACGAAGTGGACATCCGGTTGGAACCTCGTGGCGAATACGCACAAAGCCCGAATAGCGTCACCACGCCATCTAAGATCGCCAGTCCGCAGCCCACCTCCAAATCGAATGGTCGTGTAATACCAGTGCCCGTGGGCCGACCAGGTAAGCTTACCAAAATAGAGTTGTAAATTACGAGAGAACAGTGGCGGATGTGAAAAAAGGATAAATCAGCAGTAGTGCACAATATGTAACAGTTCGGAACCGTTTATTTTAATGTTTGACGAAAAAGTATGAATTACAAATGGTGGTGAAACAACTCGGCTCACATGCAGATAAGTAACAGTAAAACATCAAAGTAACAGGCCAAATTTAAGTAAAAATATGATATCAATTCATAATTCATTTAACAAAACAAAAGTTCTGGCCCAAATAAAGAATGAGACCTCACAAAAGTATGTAAAGAGAGAGAGAGAGAGAGAGAGAGAGAGAGAGAGAGAGAGAGAGAGAGAGAGAGAGAGAGAGAGAGAGAGAGAGAGAGTGTGAATACGTAGAAACAACAAAGAGGGGAAATACACTAAACGAAGTACTGTTTTGCTAACAAAAAGAAAGCTATTTGTGTATTATAAGCTTTGTATTAGAAATTTTGTGGGTAAGAAATTTTTGTATATCACTACAGTAGAAAGAAAATAAGTGTTCTTGTCAAAATAAAATATGTGTGTATAATATTACCTTAAAGAAAAATAACTATTGTTTAAATTGAAATAAAGTAAGAGTTGTTTTAACTTTAACCATGTGTTAGCATAATCATTACGCCAATTTACCATAACCTGTTCCGTGGTAAGAGGCTTGCCTAAAAACGAACCTGTGAGTTTCAAATCAGAGTAAAGAAATAGATTAATTTAACTAAATTATTTGATGGGAATAGTGTAAAAAGGTTTCCACATTTCCTTTTCCAAATGTTGGTGGCGACCTTGAGAGTTTTGGAATCTTCTGTTTGGTTATTAAGGTAAGTGTGTGAAACGTTCGTTAGAATCGGGGTAAGTAGTCGTTTTGTGTATTTGTAAATAGTTTATACCTTTACAATTGGCGGTCCCTGCCAGGATACTCGTATAGGTTTTTATATGGGTTAGGCCTGGTTTCAAGTACAGAATATGGTTTTGGTAAACGGCGTGTTTTGTAGTGTTGGTATAAGTCACGAAGCGTGTGATGAGAGGTTATGATGATAGGTTACGGTATATAAGTTATGATATAAAGCACTGTGTTTAAAATTTTTATGAAATTTTGTTTATATAATTCATAATCAAAATGGAAGATAATGAGAATGAGATTAGTCTGACTGACTCAGCTATGATGAGTGATTTGGGAGGTCATTCAACTCCAGTCTCAACAAAAGAAAGTAGTAAATCCGATGATCAGGTGATGAATATGTTGCAATTGATTTTAGAGCAACAAAACGTAAGATTTAATGAACAAAGTGTCGTTTGAAAATAATTTTAATAAGCTAAGGAATGATATTAAGGAATTAAATAATGATATGAAGGAACGAAATGAAAAGTGGAAAAAAGATACATGTAAGTGTAATGAGAATATAAATAATGAAGTAATAGACGACAAGGTAAGTGATAGTGAAAATAGTGATAACTATAATAGTGATGATGTAAGTGAAAATGGGGTATCAGAGAGTGATACATTGAATAATAGTAGTGATGATGAGAATATAATGGGAGTAGAGGTTAGTGGTGAGGTAATAAATGTTAATGAGCTTGAGAGAGAGTGGAAGGAGAGTTTAAGTGAGTATGGTAGACAGAGGGCAAATTTTCCCTATAGTGTAAGTGAAGTAAAGACATCACAAGTGTTTTATAAGGACGAAGGTTCCTCCGGGGGAGACATGTGGTCTCTAAATGGTCCCTTTATGTTTATGGTGTACCTGGTAAAGCCAGGATGTGTTTTAATAATGTTGTGTTGCCCTCTGCGTGGAGTGAGAGAATTCAATGGGGTTGTGAGAGGTATTATGATGAGAGAGAGAGAGAGAGAGAGAGAGAGAGAGAGAGAGAGAGAGAGAGAGAGAGAGAGAGAGAGAGAGAGAGAGAGAGAGAGAGAGATTTTTAAGGTGAATAGAGGTTATAAAGAGTTAGTAGAGAGGTTAGATATTGAGAGAGTTGGTGAGATTAAGTACTTACCGTGGGAAGTAAATAGTACAGTAGCAAATGATGATTATATTGATGATAATAAGCACTTACCTGGTGATAAAATTGGTGTAATAGTAGCAGATGATGATAATAATGGTGAAATTATAACCTACCTGGTTATGACAAATAATACTAAGGGAGATTGGACCATACCCAACGTAGACCTGATATATGATAGAATAATATGGAGTAATCCTGGGGATTATTATTCTGGTATTGTGGAAGAATTTGAGAAGTTGAATAGTGATTATATTGGTAGAGGCAATATAATAAACTTAAACCAAAATGAAATGTACTTATATAATATAAGATTATTTTTTGATGATGGAGGTTAGACACATAGTGTTGATGGACATTTAATTATGTGAGTGTAATGGTTTTAGAAAATGAACTGAATAATATAATGATTTTTGGTAAACAATGACATTTCATATGATGCAGATTGTATATAAATTTGTATTGGTGTTAGATGTATTGTGTATTAGGTTATGTTGTTGTTATGATGAGGTATCAGAGGATACATTGTGTTGTATGTTTTGTGTAATCAATGTTTATAAATTTTTGATTGAGTTTATAACAATAATAATATTTTGTTTGATGGAATAATTGACAGTATGTAATTATAAATTTTATGATGATTTAATTAATTTAAAATGTTTTAAAAATGGAAATTTTGGTAATTAATTTGAAAAATTTATTTTTTAGATTTGACTTGTATAATAAATAGTAAATGATTAAAATTTGATGATTAAAATGTGGAATAGAAATTCAGAGGTGAAATGTTTATGTTAATGTGATGTTGGTAATGTTTATTTGAGTATGAAGGAATTGTGTATAGATATAAAACGTATATGTTTTAACTGTTGATTCCCCTATTTTCGGGCGGTCACGCCTCACCGAACCCTGACCGTGGATTTGGCTTATCTGTAACAAGCTGTGGGCAGACTTATTGTACCCTGACCATAGTTTATTATTGAAATTGGTGGACCTAGAAATTTAACTGAGGAGGAATTAGGGGAATCTAAATAAATTTGGAACTACGGCTATACGCCTATGGAAAGGTGATAGACCGTTTAAGGGCTGATAGATAATTATTTTACTGTGGTTACTGGTATTCTAGATACCAGTACTACCGAACTTTATGTAAGCCCGAAGCAAGGACGGGGTAAAATAAAAGAAAAAAATGTTTACTCCCAGCAGCTACAGTCCTTGTGGAAGCAACTGGACGAGACAGTCCAGCCATTGGGGGGAAATAGAGTAGTGGATAGGTGGTAGCAACATTACAAGCTACATAAGTAAATTTTGAAATTTGTGTAATGTCAAAATAGGGAGCGGCCTTGAGATTATTACAGCAAATTGTAACGAATTAGGTTAAGGGGTTCTGAAGGGGGGTTTTAAGAAATGATGTAAGTGGAGAATTTTAAAAGGAATTATAAATAAGTGAAAGTTGATAATTACAATGTTATAATATTGCTAGTAATGGAGTATTGAAGTACATATTTTTGTTGTCTATGTATTTGTTGTATTGAATAATTTCCTATTTTATATAATCATATTTTGTATTGTATAAAGATGTCAATAGTAATAATATGAATTGGTTAATGGAAATTGAATCTTTTTAAATGAGATGATTAGAATCTTGAAAATGAAGTTTTTAAAATAGAGGATTGTATTTCTAATGAGATTTGAACTTTTTTCTAATTTGAATTAAATTGTGAAAAATTGGTTTCTAACAAGACTTTCAAATGTATATTAATGTTATGTATTCTAAACAAAATGTATTCTGTTAGCGATAAGGCTATATATATGATAAAAGAATAAGGCTATATTATAGTAAAAAATAAAACCATAAAATAGTTTTTGTGATTTCCACTCGTCAATTTATTAAAAATATAAAAACCATGACAGCTGTTTCGGCAGCACAGTGCCTTCATCAGATGGTGTAAGCTGACTAATTTTCGTACAAACAATACAGAATATAAAATATAATACAAGTGCTGTTGTATAGAGAGCGATAGTAATCTCGTGTCAATAAGATTTATACACATTACACAAACATATAACATAACATATACCAAGTCTATTTATACAAATTAAGCAGAGGCGAGCTATTGAGATCTAACTGATCATTTAATAATACATTTAAATATTTGTGTTTATTAATTTCAAGGGTTTCTAATAAATCAAGCTTTGGACCTTTATCAGATAAATGTAAAATTTCAAAATTGTCATTATAACTATGGTCTTTTTCTAACAAATGATTTGCATAATTTGATTTGCCATCATTATATCTAAAACTATAATTGTGACCATACATTCTTTTTTCGAAAGATCTACCTGTCTGTCCGATATACACTTTATTACAAGACCCACAGGATAATTTGTATACACCAGACTTTTGCAGTTTATCTGTTTTACTCTTGTTATTTTTAATATATTTTCCCAAAGAAGACTGCGTCTTAAAAGCTATATTTACATTCCTTTGTGCGAAATATTTACCAATATTATCAGAAGCAGAACCTATGTAAGTGAGAGTGTGATATCTTTTAATCTGTGTTGAGGGAGGGTAAACTAGTTTTAAAGCTTGTGAATAAAATTTTTTGTTTAACAAGTGATCTATGAGGCTAGGTTGGTAACCATTGTTGACAGCTATTTGTTTAATAATGTTAAGTTCTGATTGGAAATTTGAGTCTGATAACGGAATACTAACTAGTCTGTGAATAAAACTGTGAAAAGCAGCCAATTTATGTGAGTATGGATGTGTGGAAGTAATGTGTATTGTCATATCTGTATGTGTAGGCTTATGAAAAATACCGAAGTCTAATTTATTATTGCATTTTGTTATTGTAAGGTCTAAAAAATTGATACTATTGTTATCTTCTAATTCTAAGGTAAAGCTAATATTTTTGTGTAAATTGTTAATGAAATTAAGAAAGATCTGTAATTGTCTGCGTGTACCTAGAAAAATTGCTAAAATATCGTCCACATATCTATACCAAAAAATAAACAATTTGAAATAAGGGTGTGCTCTAATTTTAGTTTCTATGTAGTCCATAAAGATTTCAGCTGCCAAAGGGCTAAGTGGATTTCCCATTGCAAGCCCTTCTTTGCCAATATAGATCTTTCCATTAAATTCAAAGTAGTTTTGATTAAGGCAAACCTTCAGTAAATTCAAGATATCCTCTCTCATAAAGGGGTTATTAAAATTTTCAATTAATAATTTTTCTACAATATCTATTACATCAGTCGGTGGAATACTCGGAAACAATTGTTTCCGTGATTACAATCGGTGGAACCGACTGATGTAATAGATATTGTAGAAAAATTATTAATTGAAAATTGTAATAACCCCTTTATGAGAGAGGATATCTTGAATTTACTGAAGGTTTGCCTTAATCAAAACTACTTTGAATTTAATGGAAAGATCTATATTGGCAAAGAAGGGCTTGCAATGGGAAATCCACTTAGCCCTTTGGCAGCTGAAATCTTTATGGACTACATAGAAACTAAAATTAGAGCACACCCTTATTTCAAATTGTTTATTTTTTGGTATAGATATGTGGACGATATTTTAGCAATTTTTCTAGGTACACGCAGACAATTACAGATCTTTCTTAATTTCATTAACAATTTACACAAAAATATTAGCTTTACCTTAGAATTAGAAGATAACAATAGTATCAATTTTTTAGACCTTACAATAACAAAATGCAATAATAAATTAGACTTCGGTATTTTTCATAAGCCTACACATACAGATATGACAATACACATTACTTCCACACATCCATACTCACATAAATTGGCTGCTTTTCAGTTTTATTCACAGACTAGTTAGTATTCCGTTATCAGACTCAAATTTCCAATCAGAACTTAACATTATTAAACAAATAGCTGTCAACAATGGTTACCAACCTAGCCTCATAGATCACTTGTTAAACAAAAAATTTTATTCACAAGCTTTAAAACTAGTTTACCCTCCCTCAACACAGATTAAAAGATATCACACTCTCACTTACATAGGTTCTGCTTCTGATAATATTGGTAAATATTTCGCACAAAGGAATGTAAATATAGCTTTTAAGACGCAGTCTTCTTTGGGAAAATATATTAAAAATAACAAGAGTAAAACAGATAAACTGCAAAAGTCTGGTGTATACAAATTATCCTGTGGGTCTTGTAATAAAGTGTATATCGGACAGACAGGTAGATCTTTCGAAAAAAGAATGTATGGTCACAATTATAGTTTTAGATATAATGATGGCAAATCAAATTATGCAAATCATTTGTTAGAAAAAGACCATAGTTATAATGACAATTTTAAAATTTTACATTTATCTGATAAAGGTCCAAAGCTTGATTTATTAGAAACCCTTGAAATTAATAAACACAAATATTTAAATGTATTATTAAATGATCAGTTAGATCTAAATAGCTCGCCTCTGCTTAATTTGTATAAATAGACTTGGTATATGTTATGTTATATGTTTGTGTAATGTGTATAAATCTTATTGACACGAGATTACTATCGCTCTCTATACAACAGCACTTGTATTATATTTTATATTCTGTATTGTTTGTACGAAAATTAGTCAGCTTACACCATCTGATGAAGGCACTGTGCTGCCGAAACAGCTGTCATGGTTTTTATATTTTTAATAAATTGACGAGTGGAAATCACAAAAACTATTTTATGGTTTTATTTTTTACTATAATTTACAATGGATTTTCACCAAGTAAAGGTATCAAGCATTAATTATAAGGCTATATGTGTATTCAAGTATGTAAGATAAGAAAAAAAAGAAAACCAGTACTTTGATAAAGGCAAACCAGTACGTCTAAGAGGAACCCAAATCGGTTAAGGATATGGAATGGTGAAAGGCCATTTGTTAATGTTTTTACTCGATTGTTACAGAATCTGGGTGGTACTGTGGAGGCGGACCTGTGCTGGCCTGTGTGTCAGGGCAGGGTTGTCTAGTGCCTGTCTGGCTTTATGGTGTTGGGATCCTGAAGAAGGAAGTCCAGTAGAGTCATGCAGGTGCGGCCACAGCCACTGGATTAGAGGGGTGAGTAACACACAGTTTAATAAGGAAATAAGGGGATCGTGACGCCATATACTAGCTGATCCTTTAAGGTTTAGGCAATGAGAGTTTTTATGTTTCTACATAAATCCTCTCTTGGGGGGGGGGTATTGTAACGGGACAAAATGGGCTGAACCATTGTTCTAATAATATTCAATAATTCCCAATGTATGTAACCATTTTTAAAACATTTATTTAGAAGCATGGGTAGGGTGACAAAGCATATATGACGCATGCACTGCCATCTGAAGGGGACCCGACGATGTAACGGGACGGGTAAGCCCACCCAGGGATGTTTTGGGGGAAATAGAAACAGAAATAATAATTGTAAATTTTATTTGGAAATCATAAACAAAGTATACAATGTGAACGAGTGAATGTCAAGGTCGTTAATCGAGCACAGGAGACAGCTATTTTTAACTACATGATTTGTGAACTGTGCACTGTAAAAGTCACACCAGATGACGTCAGGGCCAAACCCAGCAATACGTCATTTTGGAATGTCGATCTAAATTAACAACACCGTCAAATCTGGCTACATAACACAAAAAGAACAATGAAACCAGATCACGTGATCGTTCGCCAAGTTAAGAATCGTCATCTTTTCGAATCAACCAGTGCAAATTACACTCTCGTGCTGTACAGCTTTTAAAAGTTCCGGAACGAATTTATGGTGTTAAAATATGATCATTTGTTAATTAATAATAAAATGAAGTAACAATCGTTGTTTTAATAAAAAATTAGTGAAGGAAGAAAGATGCGAAGTGACCAAAAATCCGTGAGGAGACTGGACTGTGGATTAAAATAACAGCTAAGTAATCAACGGGAAGAGTAAACCAAGAGTTTTTTTTTATTTTCAAGAAAATTTAGATTATTAAATGATGAGCTCAGAGGGGGGTAGTAAAATATGTAAAGTATGAAAGAGGGTGCGAATGGGAATGAAGCGCTGGTTTGTGTAAGCTAGTTTTGTAAGTACTTTGAGATAATATAGCTGTCATTTTATGTGCATAAATAATCAATGTTTTTATATTTTATATATCTATCTAAAAAGATATCAATTTTAGTAAATAATGTTTCTAAGATTATATTCATCAAAGTATGTAATCATTTAGTCGATATTCACTGTATATTTTGTCGGTGAAATAGTATTAAATTTAAGAAAGGGAGGGGGAATAATTTGTTCACGGCAGGATTGAAACGACATTAAATGGGTTTTTCTATTGTTGTATTAAAAATGAATTTAAATAAAAGTATAAGACTAGTATGAAGGTAATCCATCTGTGTTTTTCTTGAATAACCAATTCTGTTCTCCCGTTTGCTTATACGAACCCTGGTGAGTACAAATTTTTTTGTATAATTGGTAACGATGAAAGATGGCGTCCGAAATATGGACAAAAACAAATGTGAATAAACGAAATTAAAATTAAGAGTGGGTGAGGAATAAAAAAACGTTAACAACGATTACCTTATAAGGTGAGGTATTTCTTTAATTACCATACGTCACGCTTGGATCATGAGAACACCACGTGTTTTAAATGTTACAACACATTTACGGCATCCAGAAAACCTAGAATCTTCAATGTGTGATGGCAGGAGACGAGGGGGCATCCGGTTGGAACCTAGTGGTGAATAACCACAAAGCCCGAATAGCGTCACCATGCCATCTAAGATGGCCAGTCTGTAGAACACCTTCAGAGAGTACAGTCGGGAGGCCTACGCGATCAATTAAGGGTAGGCCTACCAAAATGTTGTGTGAGTAAATGCAATACAACGGTAAAGAACATTGTAATGATAAATCAGCAATAGTGCACAATATATAACAGTTCGGAACCGATTTTTAGAGTGTTCGACGAAAAAGTGTGAATTACAAGTGGTGGTGAAACAGATCGACTCGCATGCAGTTAAGTACTAGTACAGACAAAATTCGTTGACCAAAATTAACTAAAAAATGACACATCAAAATTATAGTGTTCTGAAATTAAAGCATCTAAAATAAAATGAGATCTCAAGAAAATATGTAATAAAGAAAGAGAGAGAGAGAGAGAGAGTGAGAGAATGTAAGAGAAAGGGTAGGGGAAAATATATTAAAACAAAGTACTGGTTTGTCGATTATAGTTAATCCTTTATAGTTTTGTCATAATAATTTTTGTATTATCAATGTTTGAATAATTTTAAGAAAGTGAATTTGCTTCGTAAAATGGGCTTTGCTCACAAAGAAAATAACATCGATTTCTGTGCTATAATAACCATGTGTTTAGAGTAAGTATTACGCCAAAACCTAACCTATTTTCTGTGTCGACATCTTGCCTAATCGAACCTGTGAGTTTTTTTTTAAATTAAGGGAATTAAAATCAACTAAATATTTAATGGGAGGAATGTTATGCTTTCGATGTATAACCTCAAAACATCGTGGCAACCTTGCATTTGGGATCTTCGGAGATAATAAGGTAAGTCGTAAGTCAGTTGGTCAGAGTAGGGTTAAGTAGTCTTTTTGTGTTTTTGAAATAATTTGTACCTTTACAGTGTATTGAAATTAATAATGTAAGCGAACGTATAAACATATACGTTTTGTGTAAACATGTACATTTATATAAACATATAAACGTACATAACATTGCACAATAACGCGATCATGCAGAAGACTCGGAAGTAACTGACTGAACGTATAACAGGCGCAAACAAGCACCCGCTCCACTCATTCTTGAGTAGAGTGAATGCGGATGGGTAGTGTTACTCATTACCCCTCTTGTGCGTAGCCACAACGTTACACTTACGGTACTGGTGAGTGCTGAAACTACATTCAGTCCGGACTCGATAAAAAAAGTATATAGTTTTTTGTCGGATCTGAATTTTCGAGGTTCCTGATTTTTGAAGTTCAAACTGTTGAAGCTCCACTTTGCTTGAAATGTTATGACTAATGCTCAGTTGTAAGTATTATATGACATCATATTACTCCTAACTATCAGTGACTACAATTTTTATTGACACGCTCAGATTAGGCGTATTAACGAAACTCATTGAAAAGCCAACCAAGTATGAACTGTGCACTCTAACATATTTTTAAAATGTGAAGTTTTTTGAATCCTGAGTTATAGAAAGAAGATGTAAAAATGGTGCTAGAGCTTTATTGAAGGGTTTTCAAATGGCATGCGTAAGCTTATTGGACGCTAATCCTTGTTAGTCATGTGATTAGTGCAGCATGTTGATAAAAAAAATGTTAGTGAAAACGCAACAACTGTTTCAGTAGACACATTTGATTTTCTTCTTCTTCTTCTATGGCATCACAGTTCGAAGTCGAACCTTAGCCTCCATAATCCGCCTCCATTTTTCCCTGTCCTTGGCGATCGATGTCCATCGTTTTATTTTAAGTAAATTATCAGTATCCCTCGCCATTGCGTCAATCCAGGGTGTCTTGGGTCTTCCGACAGGCCTTCTACCCTCGATTTGACTAAACAGTACCTTCCGAGGCATTCGGTTGCCTTCCATCCTAATGATGTGTCGTGTCCATTGCAATCTATGCAGTCGGATGGTGGTGGCCAGATAATTGTCTTTATACAGCTTGTGTAGCTCCTTGTGATGGTACATAAGTCCGTCTAAAAAATTTATTGGTACAGGAAAACAATTTTATTGTATTTTCATATATTTAAAATGGTTAGGTTAACTTTCCCCCAATGTATTACACACGACTGGCCTACGTGATTTTCGGCACATATCTGGACCGAGCAAGTTGCAAATTATGTTGAAACGTCATGAATAATATAAAAAACGTAACGACTGTGACGCAAAACAATGCCGTCATCCGTTTTAGACAATAGAGTGATGACGAATAGAGGTGTCCCTTCCACCTGTGGAAATTATGCAAATATGGCGGTCCCAGTCTGCAGAATACCATCAGAGCATCAGCACGCTAAAATTTTAGCTGGTGTAGTTTTGCCAGTAGAAGTGTTTTAAATCAAGTTAAAATGTAATCTAAAGGTAGTCAATACCTTTGTAAAGTAACCAGTCAAATACAATGTAAAGGTAAATTCAGTGCACTAAAAGACAGACGAAAACTGTAAAGTTCGCCGAACACCGGGCTGAGATGGGGAACATATGATTGGAAAACTGCAACTGCAACATCAGGGAAGTGTCAAAATTCATAATTATAGTAACTAATTTGTTGAGCTCAAAATTTTTATCAATAAAATGTACCAGTAATTAGCAATTGGGAAAATATCAAGCAAATGTGCGTGTGAGAAAATGCCGGCATTTCTTTTGATACATGAGGCATTGGTTTATGTTGAATAGTATAATTTGATGGTAATACGTAACTTTAATAATACTGCAGTAATAAAATGTTTTTGTTAAGAAGTAATTACGAGAAATGAAACATTAAAATTGACCAATTATTAGTAAAGCGGAAATGCACAGCCGCCATTTTGTTTTTATGTATGACTCCATGTGATTTTGTAACTATTAACTATGGTAATGCAAAAGATTAAAACAAAAGTTTCAAGTCACCACACATGTTGTTAAAGTCTTTTTTTTGCACTCCCACACTGTTTCTGATCTCGCTGAGAAAGAACCCTGGACCCTAGAGAGAAAATAATGGTTATAATACCACGTGTAACAACCGGAAGTGTTGTGAATTGCATGGTAAGTACGAAATTATTTTATTTTTTGTACCTATTATTATTACAAAAAGAAGAAGGAAAGTAACATCCTCAATGTGATGCATTCTCCATATCTTGGTGACTTGGATTGGTTCATATACGCGTATTCTACTCAACATTCTCCTTTCAAAAGTATTGACTATGTTAACGGCTTGTTTGTCAGAGTCCAAGTCTCACTGCCATGTTATCACCAGTCTAATCATAACTTTATATAATGTGACATTGGACTGATGGTGGATAATCCTTGTCGTGAATATAGATATCAACGAAGCTTATGCTCTATTTGCGGCCTGTATCCTTTTCCTTATTTCATTTATTTCTTCATTGTCTTCTGCCATCCAACATTTGATTTTAATTTCTATTAAAATAATGTTCATTACAGTTGGCAATACTAATCAAATGTATATAATAATTAATTTTTTTTGTTAACAACGATATTCATTGTTTTCAGTCCCAAGCTTGCCATCTGAACGGATTGACACCTGCAGAACTGATTTCTAAAGGAGAGCATGCAGACGAATGGGGTGGTTATTTTATAATAAAAGGTCTTGAAAGAATGGTTCGCATGTTAGTGCTGAATCGACGCAGTTACCCTATAGCCACTAAACGTTCTACGTGGAAGCAGAGAGGTGTTTTATTTTCAGACATGGGCATACTTATGAGATGCGTTAAGGAAGATCAGACATCAACTGTAAGTTGTCTTGTTTGTACTACATTAAACTAATCTGTTGAGGGTTGTTCAAGTATTATGTAAGCACATTTTTAATCGTATATATCCCCCCTCCCATGTAATTAACCTCTCTTGGTAACAACATTGATATTCAGTTTAACACATGTCTGGGATTTTATGTCTTGTTTGTTTATACTAATAGCAATAAAAATTTCTTGTGTACTTCAAATAGCAATACATATTTTTTGTGAAAATATTCTTAGTTTCCATTAATACCTTATCGGAACTTACTTTCTGAATAGCTCTCGTATATTCATACAAATTATTTTGTAACGAAATGTACTTCAAAGTGAGAAGTAGAAGTATGTTGCTTGTACTTGACATTTTTACTCATGGTTAAAAGCTGAATAATGATAAATAACTAATCATAATGACATGTTGAAAGTGATTATGATATCGGTGATAAGAAAAGGTATTATTAAGACAAATAACTTAATTAAAAGATTAAATTTACCTTCTCTTTAGTAAAATTATATGTAAACAATATGAACACTGCTAACATTGTTGTTTCTATGGTTCTTCATCTGTACTGACTGTACTCAGACATAATAAACATAAAAACCATAAGAAACATAGACATAAGAAACTTTTATGGTTCTTATGTCTATGTTTCTTATGGTTTTTATATTTATTATGTCTGAGTACAGTCAGTACAGATGAAGAACCATATAAACAACAAAGTTGCCAGTGTTCATATTGGATGGAACACATGGGCCACGTGATACCCGATGAATTCGTGGTTATAGTAGACGTTCCATATTACAATAGGTTCCGTTTCTTCTAAAATTTGATTTACCAAATTTTCAACCTCCTAAAAACAAAAAAATGGCTGTGAAATTAGTAAGTACTCAAAAATATACTGCTTTTTTTAATTGTTAGTTTACTGTTTAACTTCTAATTGTCAGTGTTTTTATTAAAAAGTAATTTAAAGGAAGTAATACCAAACAGTAATATTTAAGGAACTCTCATCAAAAGCATTATCTCCTATATGTATAAGTGTGTAGTTATACAACTCTTATCTCATATTTTGTGAAACATAAATGTGCTGAATCACAGAAAGTAATACAGTAAAAGCTCTCTTATAACAAAAATCCTCTATAATGAAAATATTGGCTGGTCTCTTCACAATTCTATACAAGTCTGAACGTATTTTAGGCCTTCTGTAATGAAAAACATCTAATGACAAGTCTTTATAAAATGTAAATATTTTTTCAGTTATTAAATCCAAGTACCAAAATTTTACAAATAGAATGAAGTGCATACTTGAATAGAAACAGCTGTTTATGAAAACACCTGTTGGACACAAAAAGGTTATAAGGTGATGGCTGTGCCAGTGTTATTGTATGGTTCTGAAACCTGAATTGTAGCAAAAATTCGTCTGAGTAGGATACAGCCATCGGAGATGAGATTCTTATGATCTGTTAAAGGTTGCACACGAAGACATAGACTCTAGAATGAAGACATTCATAAAGAGTTGAGCATTTTTAATATCTAAGATCGTATTGCAGAAAACAGAGATGGACTGCTCATCTGAATCCAGGATGCTGGATGGCAGGTTGCCTAAGGAATTTTGGCAATAAAAGCCTGTTGAACAGCGAAGTATGGGGAAGGCCTAGGAAGTGTTGGTGAAGTGTGTATCTTCCTTTGGTATCGGAACAGGTGATTTACCCTGATGGATAAAGAAGAAGAAGACATGACAATTCCATAAAATAGCTTGTAATTACTGTAAATCATGACAATTCCATAAAATAGCTTGTAATTACTGTAAATCATGACAATTCCATAAAATAGCTTGTAATTACTGTAAATCATGACGATTCCATAAAATAGCTTGTAATTACTGTAAACCATGACAATTCCATAAAATAGCTTGTAATTACTGTAAATCCTACAGTTTTTACTGTCATAGTCCTGTGTACCATAGTTGCTCAACTACAGATATTTAGTACATGTATATGTGCTACTGAATAGGCTACGAAGATTTATATACCTGGAACTCCCCATGAGGTTACGTGTTCAGTACTGTAATTCTTATTTGGAATTTTCCATGTGACACTAAAAATACAGTCAGTCGTATGTCAGGGTGCTGTCGGTGCATAATTACACAGTGTAAAGTGTTCTGTATTTATTACTTTATCTGTCCTTTATGCTAACGCGACAGTAAACAGTTTCCATGTTGTAGTGTACTTTGCTTATATTGCTGAGTAAGAATGTCTATTCACGAGTAGTGGTTTAATTTACTGTATTTTAATTGTTTATTGCTCTGCAAGTCTAACTTCATTGCTGTGCAATGAAGAAAAATTACTTAAGGTGCACAACAAAGGAAACAGCTGGAAAAAATTCGAGTACCAGTCTATGAAAACTAGACAAAGCCAGTACTACAACGGTTCTGAAATCAACAAAACCTGCAGTTCCCAATTAACGGAGAGGTACTGAAAACAAAAGCCGAATTCTTTGCAAATAAATTAGGAACAACAACATTCAAAGCTTACAATGGTTGGGCACATAATTTAAACAATGACATTAACTGACATTCGAAAAAATGTATGGGAAAGCAAAACATGGTGACAAAATGTTACAAGTGACTGGATTCAAAACAAGAGGCCTTAAATGAGGGTTATGGTAAAGTCAACATCTTTAATGCTGATGGAAT
This sequence comes from Magicicada septendecula, assembly GCA_034769895.1. Taxonomy (NCBI): domain Eukaryota; kingdom Metazoa; phylum Arthropoda; class Insecta; order Hemiptera; family Cicadidae; genus Magicicada; species Magicicada septendecula. Next base: position 47,706,236 of record CM068370.1, on the reverse strand, counting down.
GGGACTGTTTTATTGTTTTCAGATAAAACTTTTAAATTTGAGGATGAAAAGTCCATAGGTGGAAAATTAGCAAAACAACGAGTGACCGTTTCTGTCTATCCTATATGGTAGGAACTGAAAAATGGCAGTTATTAGTCATAGGGAAATACAAAAACCCTACCATAAAATCTTTACCTGTGAAATATTGAAACAATAAGTCCAAATGGACGAGTGCTAAGATATTGAAAGAAACAATACAGACATGGAACGATGAATTATTGAAAAAGGATAAAAAGATTCTTTTATCAGTCAATAACTGTACAGCACAAGCAGATTTCCAAGGACTCAAATTAAAATTGCTTTTTTAGCTGTGAATATGACTAGTGTCCTCCAACCAATTGACCAGAGCATTACCAAATGTCTGAAAGGTTACTACAAAAAGAAAATGGTGCTTCAGCTTATTGAAGAGATAGAAGAAAAATGAAATGAAATTTAATTTATATGATCCAGTGTGCCTTCTTGTCAAAGTGTGGGACTTGGTTATGCCTTCAACTGTAAAACACATGTTTAGGCATTCCAGACTTGTACTACAGAAGAATTTTTCTGGCAGTGAAGATTATGTTAAAGAAGACTGTCTACTTCTAAGTGAATTGATAAAAAAGTTCAATGTTATATCGTCTCTTCAATCTGTGCTATCTAATATTGGTGAGTACCAAATGGCTGATGTGTTAATCACCGCAGAAGCACTTTGTGATGTTGTTGCTGACAATATTCTTACCTGCGATAGTGAAAAGGAAAAAGAAGTGGAACAAGAAATCCAACCCGCATACTTCAAAAGATGCTCTGGATGTAATGAGGCTGGTTTCAACCTATTTTAGGTGCCACTATATCGACACTTCATTGCAGCAACAATTAATAAATATAAAAAATACGATTAAAGATGATTATTTCAAAACACGACTCAAACAATAAAAAAATCATGGATTGTTTCAGAAATTTAATTAAGAAAGTTGTGTTAGTGGTTATAATCACAAACAGAATAATCACTGTTGCACACTTCACTATAATCCGATTAGTGCTTTCAAGCTTCACAGCTCATCGTCAGAGCAGAAAATTTCAGAAGTGAGTAAAAATCTTAAACAATGATTAGTGCAAAATTTAACTGACATATATATATATATAAAAAAAAACTATAAAAATAACTGCTTGTAAATAAACAGATTTGTATGTTTTTTATTGCAGTATAACTAAGAAGTGTTTTAAAATTTAATCTTAATAAAGTGAGTCATATTACTTAGTAATGTACTTAATTAAACAATGGCAAAAATGCTTCAATAATTAAAAAAAAAAGCCCACTTGGATATGGAATTCAACCAAGAGCTTTAAAAGTGCAGTGGATTTTTGTCAGGCAAAATGGATGAGTTTTCAAAAAACGTTTGACAGAATTAAAATAAATATCAAAAAACAGCAAAAGCAAATCAGTACTGTACACGAACACAAAAAATTGTGGGTGGAAGTCACATATTTGTAAGACGAAGTAAATGAACTTCAGCAATACACTACACCAGCCTATTTATAAATCTCTGGATATCTGAAATGAGAAATGAACAGATAAGCACTCGTCACTACATGGTTTGGGCTATAGCCTGTTCAGACTTCACAGTCTCTGACCATTTTATCCAGGTCTTCCACGATCTCTCGTTTACCCATTGGCCTATATTCAAACGCTTTTTTAGGAATATGTGTGTCTACCATGCGTTCCACATGGGACTTCCAGTTCTGCCTGTATTCCTTTATTCTATCCAGAACTGACTGTAACTTCAGGTCTTTTCTTAACGTCGTTTCATAGATGATCTCTCAAACTGGATCCCTTAACTGCTCTTAAAAATTTCATTTCCGAGCCCTGTATTTTTGAAATATCTTTTTGCAGGAGAGTCCATGTTTCACATCCATACATTAAAGTCGCCACAGCCACGACCTTATAGAACTTTAGCTGTGTCTCCCTCTGCATTTTATTCTTCAGTAGTCGTCTTATTGTTCCACAGGTATAATTAATTTTTTTTAACTTTCTCTCGATATTGTTGCCCTTCCCTGAAGGCTTCCCAACGCCGGACTGCAAGGCAGCAGCTAAGAAATTAGAAGAAAAAAGGAAGACATTCTAGCTCTTGAGTACTTTAATAGCGTCGGGGTCGGAAAAGAACAGAAGAGTCAGTTAAGAGAGACAAGACAGAAACGATTGCAGGAAGGGATCTCCCCAAGACAAGTTAAAGCAGAGTGAGAATCCAGCCAGGGCACATCAGGATTGCAAAACCTGTATCCACAAGATGTGGACCCATGATGTAACACAGTTCGTAACGCTTAAAATTATAAGTAATTCAAACACAAAATTTTCTACATCCTAAAATGCTTTTAATCACAAAGTACAGATGTGCTTTAAAACAAAAAATTTTAAATGTATATTACCCTGTCTGCTTCACGTAACTCTTGAACTGCTTTTACAAGAGTATAGACGCTGTATCCAAGTGTGAGAGCCCCAGTTACCTGAAAACAAAATAGTACAGGTTATTTCAAGAAAGCTGAATAAATTTTGATTTGTGCATTATGAACAATATTAACCATTTAAAATGTTGCACACGCATGTGCGCATACGTGTGTGTGAATATAGATGTTAGTGTGACCATGTTAACAAATTATGTAATCTGTAAAGGTTCTAATCGGTAATATACAGTACATTGTAGTTTCTAGTGCACAGTAGACATTGGTAGTTTCTATGCACAGCGTCACCGGGGGCGGATTAACCATTGGGCTGACTAGGCTGTTGCCTAGGGCACGGCACTTTAGGGGGCACAGAATTTTAGCTAAAAAATAATACAATTTTACAGCTAAATGTAAAATTGGTAATAAATTACAAGGCTAAAAATTTGAGTTCATTTTGAACACAGGTGCCTGTTTGGGAGAAATTGTGGTAAAACTGTACCTACATAAATAATAGAAGTTCTTTCCAAACTGTTTTCTCCGGTTATGAGTCATCGGCAGCCGGCGCTCATAGAACTATGCAGCCGCCCGACTTTTGTAGAATTGCCGACCACGTTATCTATTCCATCCACCTCCACCCCACCCTTTCACCTTCCCCTCCATCCCTTTTTATTGCAGACAAGTTCGGTATCGCTCATATTTGCACATTCAAAACAAACATTTTGGTTATGGTTATATCGATGTTGTTATGTCGTAGTCATGGTCGTATATACAGGTCTGGAAACCTAAAAAAAAAGAGGGTGAAGAATTATTTACACTAAAATTTGTGCCAGGATAAACAATGTAGCCCTCTTGTTAATTGAAAGTGAGAAAGAAAATAATTGTAAATGTAAAAAAGCTAAATGTATAATTGGTAATAAATTACAAGGATAAAAATTTGAGTTTATTTTGAACATAGGCGCCTGTTTGTGAGAAATTATGGTAAAACTGTAAATAAATAATAGAAGTGCTTTCCAAACTGTTTTCTCCGGTTATGAGTAATCGGTGTAGCCATCTTGTTCATTGAAAGTGACTTTCTGCAGGGACTTGATTTCAGTGAGGTGATTAAAACGTTTGCTCAATCTAAAGCGAGAACAAAAAAATCTAGTTTGAACTTTGCATGAGTCTTAACAAATCCATAAGATATTTAACTGATTGTCTTCTTTGTGTAAATGATGTTAAATGTACCCTTAATAAAACTGTTATAATTCTGTAACTACTTAGGTAATTTTTTCCTTATAAAAGCCATGCAAACTACTTTAGTTGAAGGTGTAACTGTAAAACACTCTCAGAAAAATAGCCTCAGTTTTCAATTCTTGAGACTATTTCCAAAAAAAGTATGATAGGCTATTTGAAGTATTCCTAACTAAGAAATATATTGTAGGGTGTTTAAAGCTTCATTCGGCCCCTTGGAAATAAACGTAAGAGTAGCCTTTGGGTGGGGGGGCTAAAATATAATTAGCCTAGGGCCGCCAAGATACCTTAATCCGGCCCTGAGTGTCACTGTCGCGGTATCACTACCATATTATATCACACAACATTTGTTATTACTAACTGGTCGTAAAACAAATCGTTGAACCATTTATTTAGTTATAATTTTATGAAATAAAAAAATGATAATTGTAGTTGTAATTAAATTAAATGTGTTGAGTGAATAAATCATTAAGAACTAGAAAGAAAATCTAAAGTACTTACACCAAGAAGTGCTGTTGAGAAATACTTTTTGAAAGTTTTTAACATGAAAACATTTACAGAAATATAATAATTGAACTGTTTAGTAAATGCACAGAATATAGAGAAAATTAAAAAAAATTAAGTTATGTTACAACTATACTCTTCTATTAATGTAAATACTTTTGTGACACTCCCTTCTTATAAACACAATTTTTTTTATTATTTAGAAGCTTGTAATAGAATGAAATTCCATAGAAACAAACCTTGTTTGTTTAAAATGCATATTGTTTAAAAATCTTTTCATGATACCAAGTTCAATAACATCATCATCAACCTCAAGGATTAGGCTCATCCTGAATCTGTTCTGGGACCCACTTCGCTCTCGGCCATCCCACATCTCTCTTCCCCACCGGTCTATATTCCATTGCTATACCTCCAGCTTCAAGTTGACTTGCTACTGCTAGAAAGATTTGAGGCCGACTCTGATTCTTCAGATCGTATTCGTGAGGTGAAGCCCATCATCAAGTTCCTAAACACCGTGGCTAAAAACAATGGCTTCAATTGGTTATTTGTATAAATCCTAACAAGCTGTCATTAATTTTTATATTGGTGGGTCTGCCTGCTTTGCCTTCAGAAACTGAGACATATCTGATTATTTGATTCAGTTGATCTTTTCTGTTAATGTCTTGTGTAGTATCCATTGTTACAGAAAAAGTAGACCAGATTCAATTTGTTTCAAAATAATATTTTCAACTTTTTTAGATAAAAGTTGAAGGAGTTTGTTTTGAATTTTTAGACTCATATACTTCTCCCTGTTCTTCGAACCACTGGTTATCTCATTCAACAATGGATCGTATTTACTCAAAAGATCAATAATTGCCAAAACATTCCCACTATTGGGCTGGCCTGTCTTCTCTTTATGGCCTCTAAAGGCTAAATTTGAAGCTGCCAATGTGAGAAAAACATTTATAACGCAATCTAGTACTTTGGCCCATTTAATATTTTTCTTTCATAACTCATAATGAATAATGATATATGCCTGGCGAGTGGCCTTGATGGATTTTTCACTGGCATCACGTCTCTGCTGTATCGTGCAGTTAACTAAATAACATATATTTTCAAACATATCCACCATTAGGTACTGATAAAATAACAGCAAAAATAAATGTATTTGTTTTTGATGTTAAATACATACGGGAAAATTTAGTTATACTTAATTTCTGTGGTTTTTATCCATTCTTAATAAATTATGAGAACTGTTTGTGCGGGCCTCCATAGACCACAGGTCACAGAGTACGAATATATAGAGAGGGAAAAGCCAATGTTAAAATTTAGACTGAAGTTTCTAGCGCTCGTAGTGACTGTGTTGTCAACTAAGTGGAGCTAAATGATAATTCAGTATGGTCACGTGACTACAGTATACTGTATTATCTCTGCTCCATAGGCGGGAAATGCTGCTAGGCTTTATTTGAAATTATTTGTTATTCTGAGCAGATTGCTTTGTAAAAATTCCTTAAATGTTTACAGTTTCATCAGACACATTTTCATGTCATTGTAATTACAGAATAATTTAACAAAAAATTAACAATGTTTCAAGGTAGACACTAAAATGTCTGAAAACATTTTAATCAAAATTTAGCAAGCAAATCCATAAAAAGTGAATTAAGAAATTAGAAAACTTTCACATTTATAAACCATTAATTGTACTAGTTACATCAACAAAGTAATTAGGTTTTTACATTTTTTAAATACATGTGCCATCACAAAATATTCTATGTATAAAACGTTCATAAAAATTGTCTTTTAATGAACATACTTGTTTATAAATAATTGAAAATGTACACTTTAATTGCCTTTAGTTTCAAGGATATTAATCGTTTGTTTTTGAAAACCACTGTGCATTCTATTGACATAAAGTCACAAATGGTTGATAAGCACTTAGGTAAAAATCAAGAAAAAACAAATGTTGTGTATATTTTTATTTTTACACAAAAACATTGTAAATTACAAAAATACATACAGTGAGTAGAATTAACTAAGCAAATTTACAAAATATTATATAACACATAATAATTCAAATTCCAGTTCTACCAGTCACATACAAAAGTCAAACAAATTTACAAGCACTTCACATTATATACAAGACCTAACAGCTAAACACTACAGAACAATTTGAAATAATACAAATTTTGAAATATTATAAAAATGAACAGACTTGAAGTTTATTATCAAAAAATTTAATAAACAGAATCATCATTGTTGCACACCACTATAGAAAAATTATTCCGATTAATGCTTTCAAGCTTCTCAGCTCATTGGAATAATTTTTCTGTAGTGGTGTGCAACAGTGATAATTATGTTTGTGATTATAACCACTAACACAACTTTCTTAATTAAACTTCTGAAAAAACTTAATCAATACAAATTCACAGAACATGACATAACACATAATACATTCAAATTCCAGTTCTACCACCTATTTACAAAAGTCAAACAAATCTACAAACACTACACATTATAAACGGGAATGCTTCAGGATTAGGTTATTCTTAATGTTTTCTATATTATATTCTTGAAATATTAATATTGAAAATTTAATTATAATTACTTTTTTTGTATTAGATAGTGTACTAAAGCTATCTGTAATATGTTATATTACAAGGTAACAATGATTATAAAACCACAGTGTAATTTACTTTTGTGAATATGTTTGTGAGTAATGGTGTAACTAGTTTTATTGAGGGGAGGCACCAGTGAAAATGAAAAATTTTTATGTAAAACATATTTTCATTTTTTTGTTGTGTTACTTGGCTCAGAAACAGTTGAAAGGAAGGCAATCACTGTCAAATTGCTAAAATTGCTATTGGGGTGGCAGGGGGTTCAAAATTTTTGGGAAATGCAGACGTTTTTTGAATTTGATATATCTTTAATACTAATTGTGATAGAAAAATGATTTTTATACCTTATTAAAGCTGATATTTTAATTTAAATTTCCACGTATAATTATTATTGTAAAGAAAATACAAAAAAAGTTATACTTTTTTTTTTTACTATTATTGTAAAACTTACCACTTACTTTTGGTTTAAAATTTTTTTTCAGCCACGTGGTTGACCCTAGATGGATGAAAATACGAAAATTTAATGTTCTTAATATGTAGAATAATGCTGCAAAGTTACATCTCTCTGTGATTAGTAGTTTTTGAGAAATATCACTTTAAATATACGTAATAGCTAAAAATTAAATTTGCAGAAAAATGGAATAGTTTGTAATAAATACTGCATTAGGCGGTAACATTATTTCCCTGGTAATATGAGTTGATATTGTTAACACACACTGACTTATGTACTTCAGTACTTGTAAAAAATCATTTTATTCAAAAATAAAAGTAATTCATTTATAACAAATTCTAAATATTATGTAAGGTTCATTGAAATTTACACACAGACTTCATAATCAATACATGCATCTAAAAATGTACAAGTTTTTAAAGCTTTAAAATTCTCCTGGTGAGTAAGTTATGCCTTCCGTTTCTTTTCTACTTTCTTCTTCCAACAACTCTGCTTTTCTCTTTTTTTCCTGAATTCTTCAAATTTTAAACTTTTTCTGCTTGTAGCGAGGTGTAGCCTCTTCTGATCTATGCGTTTAGCAATTTTTGCAGAGTTTAAACCAACAGTTTGTCCACTTTCAGTTAGAGAATCAGCAATTGATTTAAAAATACCTGTATTATATGAACAGATTCCTTCACTTACACCAATTTGTAATTTAGTTTTGGAAATAAATATATTCTTGGGGCATTTCGACCATATCACGTTGTGTAGAGCTTCATTCGCATTCTGTGTTTTTCCAGCAATGCATCTGCTTAGCAAGGAGTCTGAAGCTAATCTTTGATAGAGCGGTAATATCTTTGACGCTACTTTTTCAGTAAGTGGTGTTTTTATTTTCTCTGAATGGGATCCAGGTTCTTCATTCCTAGCATGAGCTCGCTGGAAGAAACACCACGATTCCTGTCCAATAGGGCATTTTCCATGCATAGGCTTCTCATCTGTTGATTGACAGTGGGACAGTGTAGCATAAATTGCTGTTTTCATATTATCAACATTACCCAAGTTATTTTGAATCGCATTCCGATAATAGTTAGTTAGTTTAATTATTGTGGGATCTTTCAGTGATCCATGTCGTTTGCCACCGAGTGGTACCCCAGTTCCAGCGTGTTCTTTTACAATTTTCCTCAATCCTGTACCCCACCTTTTTGCAACATGATTCAAGCATTCTATCTTCTTTATTTCTTTATCTCCATATATTTTCATGCTATTTAGATGTCAGCTAACTGACAGTTGTTTTTGTGTATTTCAAACCATTCTTTATATTTATTACTACTTTCTCCTAACATTTTTTTCTTTCTTTCACATATTGCACAAAATTTTGATAATATCTCAAAATCTATGACAAGTCCCGTTACCACTTCTATACAACACCCAATGCCGTACTTCGAGGTAAATCCCCTTTTCTGCCAACTTCCATCATAACTTACGGTCAGCTCAATCGGTTTTGAATTGTCTGTGTCGTCCAATACAGTATAAGCTTTCCGTACTTCAGTCCTTGCTTGTTGTAAAGAGGTTTCAACATTTTTTATGCTTATTCTAGAAATATTCCTACAATGTAAATTATAGGCTTCATTGTTCATCACTAGCATATTTAAAAACAAACTGAATACATCAAGACCCTTATGACCCCTTTGCCCATAGATGTAAAAGCATGGACTATTCTTCTATTTACATCATAAGGCGGCCTCGAGGAGTCATGCTTCGATATACAGCCTGATGTTTCAAATTTTATTTTATGATCACATGTTGAGCATGATATTTGAAATATATTAGCATAGCCTTTAACAACTGCTTCATTTACAACCACAGTTTTAGACAGACAGCCAGGGCAAGGAAACAGTGACAGTAACTGAATAAAATGTCTTTTATCAAGTAACATATATTCTGGTGCATCATTATTATTCACAGGGATAATTGTATTATAACTATTGTATAAAGCAAATACTGTCTGCTTATTGTCTTGTAGTAAACTATTTGATGATTCAGACAAACTATCATTAGCAATAGAAAAAACACCATTATAATCTAATGCAGATTGGGATATAACCCTACTTGTACCTGGCTCTGCATCATTCACTCTTTCCTTTTTTTCTTCCCATCTTTTTGCAATAATCTTCTTATTTCTAAGTGACAAATTCCTTTTAGATTTTTTTACTCTTCCCATTTTTCACTACACTTATAAAAAGACACTGGTAACCACTTCAATTGCAAGTAGGCCTAAGAAAATATAACATAACCTGCACTTTACTGAACAAAACCAGCTGAAGACAGAATCCGCTAAACTACCAGGTGAAAAGTGTACCATTATTATGAATACTGTAGATTGAAATAAAAAAACAATGTACTGCTACAAAAAAAAAAAACATATTTTAATCATAATCACTACATTATATAATAATGACAAAAATCATAAAATCGGGCAAATTTCACTATTTACACGTACTACTAGATGTTAATTTTTTTTATGAAAATGAAAGATTTCTTTAATAATATATATATGGGCATGCTCAGGAAGGTCTGTAGAATAGAATAAGCTAATAAAAAAAATTTCAAAATTTTTCAGTTTTTGGTGAATTTTCACTGGTGCCTCCCCTTAAAACATTTTGTGATTTTCAGTTATATCTGAGCTAATATATTCAGTAAAAAAATAGAATATTACTTTTACGTTATTAAAAATATCTCTTCTTTATTTATGAAAGGCCTCTTATTGACCATTTAAAATTACACAGTGTAAAATTTTCTAAAAATATTTACAAGTCATGTGAGGCATAACAAAATAGAATTATGCCAATAAGATATAAAAAATTCTATACATTTTCAAAATAAACAGTTTTTTTCAGTTTCCCACAAATTTACTTTTGGTGGCATGAGGCCTTTATAAATAAGCGATTCATTTATGGATGTCAGCCAGCCGTCCTGTGATGGTAGCATAAATGTTCGCCAGTCTGGCCTTTGGAATTGCCACGAGTTGATGAAGTGTGCAGCCCACTGCCAAAATGCCTTGTGTATGGAGTTATCACTAAGTGGAGACTGAAGAGGTTTTCCTGACTTGTTTTGGATGCAGCCATTGAAAGAGTCAAACAAGTTGTCACACTCTTTAACAAATGCTGCAGTTGTCAGATGTTTCAGAAGGTTCTACAATTCCTAAAAAATAAAGATTAAAAATAGATAAGAAAAAATCAAATAGAATAAATCAAATTATGTGAATACTGATTAATTAATTTCGTATCATATTGATTACATATATTGTGCGGAACTAAGGTGGATTACAATATTTTTATTAACTCTTTTATGATCAGTACTAATACACCACACATGCAAAAAATTAGTCAGTTTATGCCCTTTGAAATTTCATATAAAAGTTCCTGCTTCCATGTGAATTACAAAGTTGACTTGAATGGTGAATTTGGTAAAAACAAGTTATTTGTTCTAAAATTATTTTTGCTAGATATAAAAAATTCTTCAAGTTTTGTATAAATTATCAATTCAATAAAACTTTTCAACAAGAATATATTATACTAAAATAATTTTACACCATTTCATAAGTCTTAATAGTAAAATAAATACTGTTAAAATAATATCAAATTTCTATTAAAAATGTATGCTTGTTGAAAACCGTTATTTTTTTGAGAAAATGGAATTTTGCTTAATATTCTACAGTTATACTGGGTGATCGAAAAGTCACGCACATCAGTAAAAATAACAAGTAAATTTTTATTATTTAAAACACATACACATACAGTACTTACAAATAATGCTTATGTTTGATGTTTATTATCGTCTTTTCAACGTCTTATCTTTACAACATATGCTCAAAATGGCTGCCCTGTCCAGTAATGCATACGCGAGCTCTTTTTACCACGTTTGAGGCCACTTTGTGGAACACCTGTACACTGATGTTGTTAACCTCCGTCATAATGTTCCTCTTTAGCTCCTCAAGTGTATGTGGATTGTTTTTATAGACCTTCTCTTTAAGATGGCCCCACAGGAAAAAATTTGCGGGCGTCAAATCAGGAGAAACACGGGGGCCATAATCCTTTCGAAATGAGACGCTCACCAAAAAACTCACGTAAGAAGCGCATGGTTTCATTGGATGTGTGACATGTGGCACCATCCTGCTGTAACCAACAATAACGTTCATCTTCTTCAAGAAGTGCAATAAACTGTGTAATGATGTCTTGGTACACTACACTGTTCACTGTGGTTTCAAAGAACAAGGGGCCCACTATGCGACGACGTGATAGAGCACACCACGCTCCAATTTTCTGACAATGCAAGGGTCTCTCATGTAACACATGTGGATTTTCAGATGACCAAATTCTACTGTTCTGACTGTTCACATAGCCACTGAGGTGAAACCATGCTTCATCACTGAAGAAAACCCGATCAAGCTTTGCAATTCCATGGTTGTCAACAAATGCTCGAAACCATGTGTAATAATCTAACCGTTTTCGTTTATCGAGCTCTTTCAGTTCCTGAACACAACGAACATGATATGCACGAAGGTGTAACTTCTTCATCGCTTTCTGGGCACTTCCATACGAAATCTGTAATTGCGCGGACACTTTCCTCAGGCTTGTTGAAGGCGAACGAAGCATCTTTTGCCCAATATCAGCCATTTTAGCCTCAGTCAAAATAACATGTCTTCCTGTTCTCTTCCTGTCTGCAACTGATCTGCATTCCCGAAAACGTTCGATTAATCTTGTTATCGACGAATTGTTAGGCACTGCCGAATCCGGATAATTCCGACGAAACTCGTCTACAACACGTGCATAAGAACGACTGGCGAAATAATGTTCAACAATGAAAACTCGTTGCTCTTGGGAAAACAACATGTTTGCCAAGCAACAAACACAACTCTACTGCAGTCAACGTGTACTCAATTCACAACGAAATGGCGTCTGTGTTTGTTGCTAATACGTAGTACCATTCTATCTTGCGGTCGGTGATCGAACTATTTCAACTGCATTACCATTTGTAGTAACGTTCATTTTGATGTGCGTGACTTTTCGATCACTCTGTAGTTTTTGTCACCTTAAGAGTTTTCATAACATGTATATTGTTAAAAAAGACATATAAACATTCTGAAAACATACAGCGGAATATGATTAGTGTGAACTGTGGCAATCCAAATGCACACTGAGTAAAAATACACTACATTTACAAAGTTACAAATAAAAATTGTCACAGTAAAGAAAAGTTTAATGTACCGGTAACTTAAATAAGTTGATCAGTAAAATCAGAAATATGTAAATTTATAAAATCAATATACAAATAAATAGAAATAACCTATTCTCTTAATCAACAGCATATAGAGAATAATATAGACTTAATAAGAATGAAGTACAAGTATATTTTCTTTGTTCAGCTGTGAGACGGTCACGTTTGATAATATGAACTACTCCTGGTTCTATTAACTGTGATAATAATGATTATACTGTGTTAAATATTAAAAATTATGTAACAGTTTTATACTCTGAGCCTTACAAAGAAATAGGATCACCAATATCTAGCCTACTGTTAATTTACACCTGACCAGAAAATAAAATTCTCCTCATATGGTATAGGGTGTATTGTTGTTGACATACAATAATATTCTGTCTTCAATCGTCTTACTTGTTTTGTTTAAGATACAATAAATCTATACACCAAAAATCTCTTCTTTCAAAATAATTTAGTACAACAACTATACTACAATAAATCTATACAAATTTTATAGTTTAAATTTTGTTTCCAACTTTCTGTAAAATATCAGTAACTTAAGTCATACTGGCACTAATTCAATATTTAATATAGTAAAGCCTGTTGAAATCTCTAGTTCAATGCAGAAAGTGAATACTGTTCTTTCAATTTTAAGGTTTCATTACCGATACAACTGAAGGTATCACAACAACAAGTAAACAATATATACTATTGTGATCCGAAAATATTCACAACATATCTAATTATGAAAAGCTAACTAATTATGACTCACACGTCATTAACCTATCATTATATATAGTAATTATCAAATCTACTTAAAAATAAAGTTTCTTATAAGGTACTTACCGTGGTTCTTGTTTCCGCTGTGGAAAATAAAAAAAAACTGTCTTTTCCCATCAACATTATAGCATCCACTGACTGTACAATTCCGCATCTTGTTGTTTATACACAAAAGTGCTGTGAATATATATATATATATATATATATATATAATTAAGTTAAATTTCAAAATCGCCAACTAACTCAAACAACATATTCGTACTCTGTACCTGTGCAAAGAACCCCGAATAACAAAAATGGCGTATTCCACATGCAAAGCCAAAGGATGCCACCAACAACCGTTTGCTAACTCACGAATTTCTCGTTTCAGCGCTTCCAGGTGCCGCACTAGCGCTCGTTGTGACTGTGTTGTGAAGTTTTGAGCAGACGACAAAACTTACGACCTATAACTCCTATTTAACTGTCCCACCCCTGCCACAGGCCTAGCCGCATTGCAACCCGGCTGTTTCGCCACTGGAGCGAAGTAGCATCAAGATGATTCACAGTGTTGTTTACATTTGAAGTTTCTAAGTTGGCCATCCCACAGGTCTATTATATACCTATAGCATTGCTAAGATTGGAACTTATACTGAGCAATCACATTCTGATCTTCCCTGACAGGTCCTGCCACGTCTCCCTTTCAGCATTAGTCTCTTAGTGTTATTGTAGAACCTATGCATGTGCATCAAAGTGATTATACAGTTGAAAAATCTGTCCACTTTCATGAAAACAAGTGCTTTAAAAAATAGAACTAGTATGTTCCTAAATATTTTTCAATGGAGTATAAGTTTGTTGGTTGAGTGAACAGAGTACCCCACCATACTTATGACTTATTGTGTAAGTCTGTGCATTGTTTTGTAAAGGCATGTTTTCCAAATACTACCTCCGCTGAAGCTTGGGTGTTGTCAGGCAAATGTTCAGATAGTTAGCCATGTCGCGTTTTATAACTTCTTAATTAATTACAAAATGATCACAAACTCCCACTTACCTTTTATTTGTCACTCTCTGGCCTGATCGTCTAGTGGTGTAACCCTATTTCGTATAGCGAATTTACCAGCACAGAAAATGAAATCAGGTACTTGAAATGATTATTCTAACACACATATATCAAGTGAAATAAAATGTTAATTTATTATTATTTATTGTTATGACATTCTTTGTTCTCCTCTCTCTTCATTTCCTTCTACATCTGTTCTAAACGTTATTAAAACCTAGTTTGCTATGCCACTTATACTATTATATCAGCATTACATATTTATTTATTTTTTAAATAGATTATATAAGGCAGCCCAGTTTGCTCACTCTCTCATACACACATATTTAAATTTTCCCCATACTTTAAATTTAGCGCTTTATAAAAATTATGGCAAGAATTAAGAAGAAAGTTGCACTGTTACTTCTCTGTACGTCCTGGTCGACCCGTGTTGTACTCTGTGTGTTTATTCACTCACATGTCCGAAAATAGTTCTCACATTTTGTTTTCTGCGTCACTGTAGGGTAATTTGTTCTCACGTTGTTTTTAATTCCACTTTATATTATAAATTTAACCACATTTTAATACTTTAAAATTACAAGCTGAAGTTTTAGGCTGACGAGTCTATGTGTTAACACCTGGCCGGGGATAGGTTTCTTAGTAGACTGCTTTTAACTGTTTTACCATTTTTTATATGCGGACGAGATAAAACTTTGCCCGGCTGGCGTTGCACACCACTGCACGCGTCAGCTGCCTTCAGATGTTATTTGCCGACTGCCTTTGTTTTCCGCACGCCGGGCCAGAAAGAATGTACCAGTTCGTGCCGTTAGCATGAGAAACTTGGCCGACTGTGTGCGCGGTTGAAAGCGCGGGCGCTCCCTCTTTGCAAACTGCACATTCCAATGCCACAACGCGACTTTTCTACGCTACAGTTATTCACTGTAATTTCTTAGTTGCAAATAATATTGAAAAGATTTCACTTACAAAACCCCATCGGTCTGTACCGTTACAATACCCCCCCCCCCCAATGAGAGGTTTTCTGCCGAAACAGAAAAACTCTCATTGCTAACCCCTAAGAGGATCGGTGAGGATATGGTCCCAACAACCCCCCTTTAATTTCTAAACACTTCATGGGTAAACTACCCCCCTAGCCCGGCGACTATGGCTACACCTGAACGAGATTATTGGACTTCTCTGTGCGAGATCCCAACACCATAAAATCGGGCAGGTACTCACCATAGTACCACCTAACCTTGTATCATTCCGTCAAAAAATCAAAACCTGGCCTTATACCATACCAGATCCTCAACCGATATGTTCCCCCTTACATTCATACTGGGTTGCCTTTAGCAAAATACTGGGTGCATACACATTTTCATTATCGACTACATACTACCTCCATTTGTATTAAAATAAACTTCACAAGCATTCTATAATTGCTTCTACACAAAGTAATTCTCCCTTTCCAAACAACAAAATTTTTTCTGATATTATTTCAAATTAAATGCAATTAATTAAATTTTATTCCACCAGTGAAAACAATCTAGGTCTATTATCAAAATCCACATCCACGTTAGTCTACTTTATTTCTTTCCGTTCCTTAATTTCATTGCAAATTTAAAAATTTTCCAAAATCTTTCAAATGCATTTACCTTATTCTTCTTATATTACTCACACTTATAATAAACAAATAAACAATATAATATAATATAATAAACAATACAATAATAAACAAATTTATTATAATAAACTTATAATAAACAACCTATTTCTACCATAAATTCAAAAATAGCTACACTTGATTACCAAGATAACATACGATATACATCATGAATCAGCTGACCTCTTTTCTACTGATAGTGAACCTCAAAATTTAACATAAACTCTTTACTGCAAAGATTTTTTTTTTTTTTAAGAAAAACTAATTTCCAAAAAGAATTATCTTGTTATTAAAATTTATTCTTCCATCCTTTACTTATATAAAAAAAAAAACTACAAATCAATTATGAGGCATATATTACATATCTAACCCCAATCATCAGCTGATCTCTCTGGGTCAAGTGAATGACCTTACCCTAGATACACTTCAAAATTATACAATATAAAATACATGACATATGTTTATAATACTTATACTCTAACATAGTAAAATAATAACATAATAAATTCCTTCTCCCCTAGAAATAATCTTTTCAAAAACCAGTAGTCATCTATAAAATATCATAGAAAGCAAAACATATGATAAAAGTCGTTAATTTCAGTCAACTACTTTCGTACAAATCATATACTGTAATAACCTGCCCTTGGGCATAATATCTCTTGATTCAACATAAAATCATTTGGTCAGCCTATCAGCTCATTCAGTTTACGTCAGTTTAAGGTTTTAATTCATTACTCCCCTGAGTAACCTCCCTACCACACACACTATGGCCCCCCCTGGACTGTGGCGTCCAGTTGCTTCCACAAGGACTGAATTTGAGGAGGAATTTTGGCATCTCCTGTCCTTGCTTCGGCCTTACATGTTAAACTGTCAGATATCAAAATATCCGATTTTACATATTTATAACCTTAATGCGGGTCTATCACCTGTTTTACTGTTCCTACGTGAACAGGGTGATAGCTGCTGTTCCATAGTTTGGTGATTCCCCTGAGTTACCCCCCTGTCAATTTCTAAATTCACCTCTCACAACGATAACAGCTATGGCCAGTTAAGCCAGAACGTGACGCAATGAGCCCCGACCATAGCTGTCAAAGCTAAACCAATTCCACGGTCAGGGTTCGGTGAGGCCATGACCGCCCAAAAAGTTGGGGAATCACAAGTAAAATACATATACATGACATAGTTACATTTGAAATTCACAATTTTCCTTAAATGAAATTGGTTACGTGCTCTAGCACCATTCATTTGCTTTCTTAACTTTCCT
This sequence comes from Magicicada septendecula, assembly GCA_034769895.1. NCBI lineage: Eukaryota > Metazoa > Arthropoda > Insecta > Hemiptera > Cicadidae > Magicicada > Magicicada septendecula. The sequence continues at coordinate 47,689,046 of CM068370.1, read as the reverse complement.
ACTTTGACTTTTATTATCATAAAATAGTGAGTACAACAAAACATTTACTTATTCCCGTAAATTACTCTATTCCTACGTACAAAGGCTATCATCAACTAACGATTGAATCTTTAATTACATTTAATAAAATAATTGACCATTTAATAAAAAGGATTCACTCTCTCACTCCATTAAAATAAACATTTAATCTGCATCTGAATAAAATTACAAACATTTCAAATTTAGGTTTAGTTTCAAATTCTATTAACTCTTTACCTTGTTACATTTTATTATTACAAGTCAATTAGGAACTTCTATTAATCATTTTCACAGACGACACTAGTAAATTTTATTTGAACACACTGCCTCGCTAAAATTATTTACATACACTCTTACGCAATGTTGGTACGTGGTGTTGTGCACCTTTTTTATGCACCTTGAGTGAAAAACATTGTTACCATGTACCTTAGGGGTCCCCCTCCCTGTTCAATAATATAGTTAAATTTCTAATTTATACCAATTTTGTGGAGCCGGACCATCGTCGTTTCACCACCCGAAGGAAGTTCCGCCAACCATGGTCCGCCTCCAAAGTGCCGAGACCCACGGTCAGGGTTGGTAAGGTCGTGACCGCCCGAAAATGGGGGAGGATCCCTTCTGAAAACAAACAAAACACATTAAAATTCAAATTCTTACTTTGGCCAATATAATTTCAACTTTGTAGCATTCTGTGTACCCACTATCTCCTGCGTTGTTTGGTTGCGTAGTACATAAGCATTATTCATCTTTATTTCCACTATTTCATAGGCCCCTTCGTATAACAGGAAAAACTTTATTTCTTTCTCTTGAGCACTCGACAAATCATGTCTCCTTACCAAAACTAATTGTCCTACCTCATACTTAGTCCACCTACCCTTTTCATCATGTCGCCGTTTTCTTCTCTTCCCTTTGGTGAGTAGACTCTCGTTCGCCAGCTGAATTTTTACATTTCTGTCGATGGTCTGTTCTTCCGGTGGATATTCGAAAAGTTGTTCTAATATTCTAGGTGGCCTGGTTCCCTTTATTAGTTCATATGGCGTAAACCCGGTAGATTCGTGGGTAGTACTATTTAACCAGTCTTCCACCTTCTTCACATACAATGGCCATTCTGCGTGTTTGGCGTGACAATACGCCCGAAATATCCTACCGATTTCTCTCATCACCCGCTCTGCCTGGTTCGACTGTGGATGGTATACTGCCGTATGCTTGGGTATGATGCCTTCCCAGCCAAGAGTCTGTCTCCACTTACCGCTGATGAATTGGGGGCCGTGATCGGATAATATTATTTTCGGCTTACCTACATTAATCATGTAATCCTTGGTGATCTTTTCACTCAGCACCCAGCTCGTAGCTCTCTTCACGCTGTACAACCTAACAAACTTAGAAAAAGTGTCTAACACAACAAAAACATACACTACTCCACCTCTACCCGTGGGCAACGGCCCATACAAATCTACAGCCACTAAGTCAAATGGTCTTTCTACTTTAATATAGTTCATCTCCCCTTCAACCCTATAATTCACTACTTTTGACCTTTGACACAAATCACATACCTTTAGCACTCTTTTAACTCGCCTCTCAATATTCTTAAAAACACAAGATTCTTTTAACACATTCGTACACTTTTTCGCCCCAAAATGCCCATATATTACGTGACAATCCCAAATAATTTTGTCTATTAATTCTTCAGGTACAACTAGCCTCCAATCCCGCTCACCCCCCTCTATTTTCTTGAACAGAATTCCCTGATATATTTGGAAATGCGTATTATATTCAGATCCATCTACATCTGCTTCTAAACTAGCGATTATTTTCCTTAACTTATTTTCTGATCTTTGTAGGTTTTTAATCTCCCTCAATTCCTTACCAAAAATTCTATCTTCCCGGGTTAACCGACAAATTTCTATTTCTTTGAGATCCCTCCCTGTTTTGTTTTGTATTACATCTACCCTGGAAAGAGTGTCTGGTACTTTATTATTTGTCTCCTTAATATACTCCCATGAAAAGTGATATTCTTGTAATGCTAACACCCACCTGGTTAATCTGCTATGAGTCAATTTACAAGTGTTTAAAAATGATAATGCCTTGTGATCAGTCCTGATGACGGTCTGGTTCCCTAGAAGGTATGTACGGAATTTTTTCACTGCAAAAACGATACTTAACAGCTCCTTCTCTGTGGTCGTATAGTTCCTCTCTGCTGCTAACAAAGTCTGGCTGGCAAAAGCGATTGTCCGGTGTTCCTCATCCTCACCCTCCTGGTATAGTTCTGCGCCGAGGGCTATGTTGCTGGCATCCGTCTGTAACTAAATTTTTGCTGAAAATCTGGATGGTTCATCATTATCATATCTATAAACTTCTCTTTAATTTCGTTAAAAGTAACTCTTTCCGCCTTGCCCCATCTCCAGTGTTTATTCTTTTGTAATACCGCACTTAATTTAGAGGTTACCTGCGCATAATTTTTCTGAAACTTCCTATAAAAGTTACATAAGCCCAAAAAACTCTGCAATTGTTTAATATTTGTTGGTTCAGGGAATCTCATTATTGCTTCTACTTTTTCGGGGTTAGCTCGAATTCCGTCAGGTGAAATAATGAAACCCAAAAAATGTGTCTCTTGTTGTAAAAATTTTGATTTCTCCCAGTTTACAGTTAAACCCGCTCTTTGTAACCTATCTAGTACATATTCCAAATGTTCACTATGTTCTGATAATGTTCTTGAAGCTATTAAAATATCATCTACGTACACCGTTAAAAACTCTGAAGTTCCTCGGTTGCAAAATATCATCTAAACATTTTATAAAACTAGCCACACTAGTGTTGAGTCCGAAGGGTAGTCGTTTGAATTGGTAATTTTTTCCATTAAACAAAAAAGCAGTGTATTTCCTACTCTCTTTCTCTAACGGGACCTGTCAGTAACCCGCGGTTAAATCCAATGAAGTCATATATTTAACCCCGCTGAATTTCTGAAAAATTTTGTCCATGGGTTCGGGTGACTCCCGATCAGGAATAATAATCTGATTTATTCAGCGCGCATCAAAACATAACCGCACTCTACCATCTTTCTTAATAACGACAACTAAAGGGTTTGAATAGGGTGACACGGATCTCTCTATTATATCCCCCTCCATCATTCTGTCTAATTCTGTCTGAACTGCTTTTAGCTTAGAAAACAGCACTGGATAACTTCTCTGTACAAAAGGCATGTGTTCCCGTACTTTCAACTCACATTCATAGTTTCTTGCCCTCCCTGGTATATCGGCAAACACTCCTCTAAAATTCTCTACTACCCGCCACAACGATTCACGTTGAGAACTCCCCATTACGCCACCCTCACTACAAAATTTAAGTGCCCTCTCAGCCCATACTTGCTGTACACTTTCATCACCCTCTGTTTCACTCTCATTACATACATTTATACTAATTTCCACTTCTTGTTCATTAACCCGATTATGTATCACCCTTATACCCGAAATTCTTACCGCATCTACTACCCGCTCAAAATTAACCCAAACTGGTTCTATTACATCGTTTAACTCTAATACCCGTTTCTGAAAATCAATCACCGCCTTATGTTTAATCAAAAAATCATTCCCCAAAATAACCTCAAGGTTTAATCCGCGTACTACGAGAACTGTATTATCGTACCCTATCCCGTTAATTATCATATTCAAATGTACTTGTTTAGTGACTCTTTTACTCCTGACACCCGTAATGCCTACAATAGTCACTCCCGCAACTGGCAAAGATGGAATATTTTTGTTTAATTCTTTCAATTCATCTAATGTGTGTTCGGAAATAACCGAGACTTCACTACCGGTATCTATTAAAGTTTTTATCGCCTTACCTTCAATGTTGACCTTCACCTCTGTTAATCCATTCTCCCGTGTAATTGGTTCGACATCTTCTTCCTCCATTAACTCCTCAGACAAATCTGTTATAATGATGTTGTTTTGGTAGCTGTCATTTACTTGGACCCCAGAATCCTCCATCGACAACGGTCGGGTCCGGTTCTCCATTGTCTCTATTAGTTTACCGCCGATGTGCTCGCCACTCCGGGGTTGTACCCACCTCCGCTCCGGTTCACCTGTTTGTTACCTCTCGGCGCTCCTACTTGGACATCTCCTCTTTGTTGGTATGTTTGGTTGTTATGTTCGGGTGGTGTTGCATGTCGCGGACCCGGTCTCTCTCTCCTACTTCTAAAACAGAAACTCTGAGTTGCATAATTCTCGTTAGAACACCCCGTACACTTCCACATGTTGCCTCGATTATTTGGTTCTCGTCTGGGGTATGCATGTCCATGTTGCGGCCCTTTCTGCTGTGCGTGGTTCACTTCCTGGTTTGTACTCTGTTGGTTATGACGTCGACTCATTTCCCGGTCTCGTATGCTCTGAAACACATCTAAAATGTTTTCTAACTCGCTAATAGTTGCTGCCTCCCGCGTCATCAATGTTATTTGCACCTCCCTTGACAAGTGCTTACTTATATGCCTCACGAAGGACCTGAATGGCAATGGCGGTTCTAGGTATTTCGCCTCACTAAATATTTTCATTACATACCCGGTTATGTTATTATTGGGTCCCCCAAAATTCCCAGTTCCCATAATTCTGCTACGTAACACTTCTTGGTCTTCTTCAGACCAATATTTATTTCTGAATGCGGCTTCAAAACTTTTGAAACACCCCCACTCTGTTTTGTGTACCTCGGCCCATATCTCCGAACTACCCTTGAAACATTTTAAAATCTTTAACAGCTGTACTTCCCAACTACTGGTATTAAATTTGTTAAACTCCCTCACTCTATTTAGGAATTGCATTGGGTGTACTCTCCTATTATCACAACTAAAAGGTTCTAACTTGACTTCACTGCTTACGTCGCGAGTCATAATTACTTGTTCGGTAACCGTATTTATTTGTTGGCTGATGGCCATACTCAATTCATTTTTTACATTCATAATATTCTTTTCGACGTTTATAAATTTATTGTAATTAGCATTTTCAAAGTCACTTATTGTATTTTGTATGGTTTGGAATTCACTGTTACAATTATTTTCTATCTCACTTATTTTATGGTCATTACTTTCAATTTTATTCATAGCATAACTAATTTTATATTCAGTATTAGCATTGCATTTATTCATCTGTTTCTCGACAATTGTCGACAATTGTTCTCGATATTACACTAAATTGTTCCGTGATTTGTTTTTCTACTTTATTTGTTATCTCATTTTTTATATCAAAAACACGGCACTCTAATTGCTCGTTCATAGACTCTGTCAATTGTTCTTTGATATTTTCACTACGTTCATCAACACGTTTACATAGTACATTACTCAGATAATCAAACTTTACATTTATACTCTGCTCAAACTTAATATTTTGTTCTTTAAGTTCTTTAAAATTAATATCATTTTTAATATTCTGTTGTTCACATTTTATTTTCTGTTCTTTAATGTCATTACTTAATTGGTCAAAATTGGTATCAAATTTTTCGTCATTTGCATCAAAACGACAATTTATTTTATTGAATTTTTCATTAAAATCATTACTTTGTTTATTGAAATTACTATTTACTTTACTGAAATTGGCTTTCATAAAATCAAATATGTCATCTAATGACAATTCTTTTTCTTTTATATTTGTTTTTATCACTACAGGAGTAGATTTTGCTTCTGCATTATTTATTGTAATCGACTCGGGTTAGGTCAGCGTTAGTTACTGATTGAATGCTCAAGTCAGCTGTTGGCATTGGCTGGCTTAATTCACTCACACTCGGTAACGGGTCCATTGACCCAAGGCCACTCTCACTCATAACTGAGTCTATCAAATTATTTTCTTTTTCGTTGTCAGACATTTTATACTGTTCTATTAAATACTTATTAAATTTTACTTGTAATCTAACATGCACAATTTATCAACACCTCGTAATTTTATTTTGCGTATGTTATGTAAATTTGACGTAAGTTATTTTCGGCTTCCGCCAACCCTATTCCATTCTCTGTGCTTTAAAATAGGCCAATTTAGAATAAATACATTATTTATTCCAAATCCTGGTCATGCCGCACCATTTGTCGCGTTTTATAACTTCTTAATTAATTACAAAATGATCACAAACTCCCACTTACCTTTTATTTGTCACTCTCTGGCCTGATCGTCTAGGGGTGTAACCCTATTTCGTATAGCGAATTTACCAGCACAGAAAATGAAATCAGGTACTTGAAATGACTATTCTAACACACATATATCAAGTGAAATAAAATGTTAATTTATTATTATTTATTGTTATGACATTCTTTGTTCTCCTCTCTCTTCATTTCCTTCTACATCTGTTCTAAACGTTATTAAAACCTAGTTTGCTATGCCACTTATACTATTATATCAACATTACATATTTATTTATTTTTTAAATAGATTATATAAGGCAGCCCAGTTTGCTCACTCTCTCATACACACATATTTAAATTTTCCCCATACTTTAAATTTAGCGCTTTATAAAAATTATGGCAAGAATTAAGAAGAAAGTTGCACTGTTACTTCTCTGTACGACCTGGTCGACCCGTGTTGTACTCTGTGTGTTTATTCACTCACATGTCCGAAAATAGTTCTCACATTTTGTTTTCTGCGTCACTGTAGGGTAATTTGTTCTCACGTTGTTTTTAATTCCACTTTATATTATAAATTTAACCACATTTTAATACTTTAAAATTACAAGCTGAAGTTTTAGGCTGACGAGTCTATGTGTTAACACCCGGCCGGGGATAGGTTTCTTAGTAGACTGCTTTTAACTATTTTACCATTTTTTATATGCGGACGAGATAAAACTTTGCCCGGCCGGCGTCGCACACCACTGCACGCGTCCGCTGCCTTCAGATGTTATTTGCCGATTGCCTTTGTTTTCAGCACGCCGGGCCAGAAAGAATGTACCAATTCGTGCCGTTAGCGTGAGAAACTTGGCCGACTGTGTGCGCGGTTGAAAGCGCGGGCGCGCTCCCTCTTTGCAAACTGCACATTCCAATGCCACAACGCGACGTTTCTATGCTACAGTCTATTCACCATAATTTCTTAGTTGCAAATAATATTGAAAAGATTTCACTTACAAAACCCCATCGGTCTGTACCGTTACAGCCAATGTCTCTACTCTCCTTCCATTTTACATTTGGGTATTCTCTAGATCTTCCTCAGCCTATCTCCATCTCTTCCATCATTCCAGTCCTTCCATCTCCTTCCTCATTCTCTAAACATCTCAGTTTTCGTCTTCATACTTCTTTGTTTAGATCACTTTTTTTTAGTTGTCTCATCAGTTATAATATGACCTACTAAACTCTCAGTTTTCAAGGCTTTCATGTGTTCTCATATAAGCTAAATTTTCTTTAGAATTATCAAATTAAGTAATGTAAACATTACACATTATGAATATAACTGTCCATTAATTCTTAAGTATAGCATCAAACTTGTGCACCTTTATAATATTCAGTTTTTTCTGTATATTTTTAGAATAACGTTTTACACTATGTGATGGATGGGTCAGCAAAATTAATGTTCAACCATGAACAGACACTTTTTTATGCTCCCATAATGCTACTGCTGAAGTGCTTGGTAGATGCTTCGGATGAATATATCTTCAAGACAGTGCTGGACGGACATGAAGATGATCTTTATTTTAAAGGGTAAGATTGATGTGTTAATGTGATATGAAAACCTGTTTAAAATATTGGTCTCTGAGCATTCATTGTATACAATAAATGTTTTCATTTTCACTCAACAGAAAAATTAAAATTGGTCGTTAAAAATTATGCAAAATTATAACACACGTTTAAAAAAAAAAACTTAACAGATTAGAAAGGTGTGATACTCCAGTCTAGTAAATCCTCATCACTTTTCAGAGCATGTGGTTAAGTTTAGAACCTATATATGAGGGAATCTATACTTAAATATTTCACAATAAGTTCCAAATATATATATATTTTGTAACTCTACTTATATGCGTTGTTGTTGTGTTGTGTGAGTGTAAGAGCACCTACCTGCTGTCCGATCTTGCGGTTTTCTTCCGACTAGGGCGTGTGGATTTTGGATTTGATTTCGCAAGTATGTAATCTCAAATATATGACAACAGCACACTAAATAAGTTACTTTAAAAGTGAAGAGTTTTGTGAGGTTGGTAGGCTCCGTAGTACAGCAATAAAAAAATACAATATGGGGTAATAAAATGGTGTTTATTACTCCAATAACACACAAGAATAAAATGGTTATATGATCAAATATCCTTACAGTCTAAACAATAAATAGATCTTGAATAATGTTTTTTGAATGGTTGACAATTTTAAGAAGTTGAGCTCGTTATTTTGAAAGAGTTAATTTTAACTGAAAGTTTAATTAATTAATTTACTTTAATTTAATTAAATTGCTTTAAAATTAGATTCAAATGAAAATAAAAACTCTAAAGTTAATTGAATATATTCCAAAATAAACTAGGCGTGACAGTCTAGTTCACGTCCCTTTATTTACTAGTGACTTGACTCTCGTATACTGCAGTATGAGCAAATTATTTAATTGTTTGTTAAGATTTGTATAGCGCTTTCTGTTTTATCTCTATTAATTCTTAACTAAAGCTTACTAATTACTTATACTGGCTATACAGATTATCACAAATGAATTATTCTTATTTACTAGAGTCTTTGATTTGTGGCACCTGAATGATTTAAATTACAATGATTTTAATTGAAAAAGAAAGAAAATTTAACGTTTGAAAAATAGATAACTTGATTTTGCTTTCCTGATTTTGAAGTGGATCGTAGAGATGCTCCAGATGTCCCTCGCTGTCCAATCGGCTAGAGATAGTGATATACTTGAGCGTCCTGGGTTTCGGCGTTGAGTTCGGAAATCAGCAACCTCTGCTCTCCTGCTATTTGTTGAAGTTTTTACGTCTGCGGCTTTCTGCGAGAACTGCTTTACGTCCCTCGTCGATTGCACGTTCCACGTCAGTGTGTGTGTGTGTCGTTCGAGTGGTAGCTCTGCTCGTCAGCTGATTCACAATGGTTTAGACGGCCTCTCTGTCGTATTCTTGAAGTAAGGTCTTGTAGTCTTGTAGATCTCTTGCGTGCTTATGACCACAGCTTGTAGTGCACAATAAGCTTGTTTGTTGAAATGAAGAGTATCTTGACTGGATGCTGTAATTACGAATCGTTACAGTTGATCTGTGTTATAATGTTCGTAATTATGCGTGTTGACCACGTAGAGTCTTCAGATGAGTCTTCACAAAACTATGGTTTTGAGACGATCGAAGAAATACGTCTGTTCTTCTCAAATACTGGCAGTAGAGTGTTTCATCAGCCCCAAAACTCCACGCTGGTTGGGATTTCTTCGAATGATTTGATTGGCTGACACACTCTCCCTACTACACAAAATTTGAATCACCTTAGTCCGTGAGAACGAAATTAGTTTCCCACAGACGGAGAATTTATATTATTACTAATATTCTTAACACAACGGAACTGAATTGTCCCTCCGGATTTCCTGTGACAGTTTTAAATTGCGATTTTCTTGGTTGCAAACCAAGTTGTGCTAATTCCAAAATATACAATTTGTTGTAAATTCTTATAGTTATAACATATTAAAAGCTCATTAATGTAGCTCAATTATTACAGAAGTTATTCACATTAAATTAATTAACTCTGTTATTATTTAATTATATTGCGTAAAATTCGCACACCTTATTATTAATATTTTGGCAAACATTTTGGCTATAATGGATTTTGCCTTAATTTACTGGTTTCCGAAATATTAATAATTGAAAGTTTGGGTGTGGTCGTCTTCTTTCCACAGCGAGTTGATTATGTAACAGCCGCGTGTGCGTCTTTTACAATGCATTATTTTGATCGCTACTACATATGAGTGGAGTTTCGACTATTAAAATTTATTTAAACATGAATATAGTATACACTTAACATATAACTCCAAATAAATGATATTTGGTCCTGTTATAATATATATTATATTTAATTTTTATAATGAATTTACCTCAAGATATTTCTTTCCTTATTAGGAACATGTTTTGAGAACCATTGTGTTCTCATCCTCAGGCTTCGTGATTTTGCGTCTGGTGAAGTATTTGTGTGTTGGCTGGTCGTTATTGTGGTTTCTTGTTGGTTCCTGGTATTTTAAAGTGGTATTATTGTGTGTGATTGTGGTGTATGTATTAGTATTTTGTGTATTTTCGATGTTGAGTGCTTTGAAAATTGTGTCATGTTTTGTATTGATTTGTATTTGTTCAGGTATTAGTTTGTTTTGTGTTTTGTTTGTATATTTGTAAATTTTTCCAAATGTTCATTATGGTGCCTTTGTGTGGTCGCATGTGTTTTATTAGTGTCATGTTGGTTATGTTTGGGAATTAATGTCCGGTGTTTATTGGATGTGTGGCCAAATTAGATTTGTATATTTCTGTTTTTTGTATGCGTTTAGGTGTTCAAAATAACGTTTTTTCAGTTGTTTTTTTGTTTGTCCTGTGTAACATTTATTGCAATCTTGGCATTCAATTTTGTAAATACCATTGGTTGTTGTATTATCTTTGTTGTGTAGGTTATTTAGTTTTTGTAGATTATTTTTATTAGTTTTGTACGCTATTTTAATGTATGTGTTCTTAAACAGTTTTGTTAGCTTTGTCATTTTATTATTTATGTATGTGAATGTGGCCCATTTTTTATTGTTGTTATTATTTTTGTTTTGTTCATTTTGATTAATTCTTAATTGTTCAGTTTTATTTTATATTTGATTTTATTTTCTATTTTGTTTTTCTAAAAGCTTTTATATATAGTAGAACCTCTGTTAACCAAAACAGAGGGGGTCAACAGAGGGGGGAGGCGGTTACAAATAAACAAAATTTTTGATAATAATTAAGATGTCAACTTTTAAAGTTAGAGGTAAAATAACTTAGGCAATATACAATATTATCAAAAGATTTTAATAAAAATCAAACTATATAAAGTCATTTTTTAACACTAATTTTATGATTTTTTTAAAATCTTCCTTTGTCCTTTGCTTTGTCTTTTCACATTGCTTTCTTGTAGAAATATGTCACCATCGCTTCATTAGCAGAATGTCAGAGGGCTTTCACTCTTCAGATCGTTCAATGGACCGTAACGCTATCTGAAAATATGAATAAAAATCTGTGAGAAAAACGTGTATTTCGTGTAGCCAAATTTAATACCCTAACCCAAAATAAAAACTCTTACCTCTAAGGCATTAAAGATTTTGTCAATGGTGTCACGACTGCTGCTCTCTGCTATGTCATCATCTTTGTTGTCCCTTTGTTGTGTGAACCATAAAAACACAGCCTCATTTACTTCCTCGTTTTGACAAGTCTTCATTGTTTTCTTGTTTGGCACCTTCGAGGCATGAACTTATTTCATCTGACCTAATAAAATATTGAAGCACTTAACCTGTACTGCTATAATAATTTTTGTATGTTCATTATTGTATTATTGTATGTTCTTGAAGAATTCTGATATGGGCATCTGCACATACGTCTTTATACATGTACTTATGATCACATTTTCATTCTCCTTTCTGCTTCACCAAGTATGTTCATTACCACTGGCCAGAGCTCTGTGTCTAGTGATACTAGGAAGCCTTTCCTTTAAGTCAATCAGCTCAATGATATCCCTTATATCTTCATTTTCACATTCTCCATCATCACTCTCATGGTTTGGATTTAATTCTGCAACAATCCTTTCACAATTTTCATCTTCATTGAAGCATTCAATGTGTTGGTCCACTGAAGATAAGTCAACTTCTACATTGGCAACCTCACACGATTTAGTCAGATGAGATCCATTGTCACAGCCTTCAGAGATATCCACTAAAAACCCACCACCATCAAGTGACAAAAAACTACATCAAATGAAACCTTTTCCAAGCGTCTCTCTTTTCATTTCATTCCATGCACTCTTAATCCAGCTAATAGTGTCTGCTGTTGTTACCAACTTGGCCTGTTCGTGCACTGAAGTGACTGACATCCATTTTAGCCACAAGTGACTGTAAGAACTTTTTACAGTAATTGGCTGTAAAAGCTTTTATTACTCCATAGTCTATTGGTTGAAGACAAGATGTTGTATTTGCCAGTAAAAATTTTAATCCTACATTTGACAACTTTTCTTGGCAGTGACAAGGTGCATTATCCATAAAAAGGAGAATTTTTCTATCTTGGCAGCACATTTTTTTTAATTCAAAGTATGTAGCCGAGAAATGAAAATGTCATACATCGTCCAAGCTTTTCTGTTAGCATGCCAAGACATACCAAGAAGCAAATATCAGTATTCTTGAAGCACTGTGGATGGACCACTGTGTGTATCACAAGAGGTTGGTCTTTCACTGTACAAAGATTAGCACAAAGCACTATTGTTAACTGCTGTTTGCACATTTTCCACCTTTACACTATTATCCTTTTACAGTGTTACAACACAAAAAGCCACCCCAATACCAGGGAAAAAACTATGAATCAACTATATTAAAACTAATGAAAATAAAATGACTATGACGAGACAAATGACTAGGACCCAACCCAAGTGATTGACTCAATAAAGAAAATAAAATGAGAAGGTATATGAAAAAGACACAAACAAATAAATGAAATAAAATGAGAAATATTAAATGCAAATGATGATGAAAAAGACTCAAACAAATAATAAATGTAAATGATAAATATTAAAATCAAATAAAGTAATGTCAACTAAAGTACACTAACCAAAGAAATAGATATTAAATGTTATGAACAACTATATAATGATAGGTAAATCAGAGCATGAAACTTGTTAACAGTATAACTAATAATTGTCAATAAAACAATAAAAAAAAATCCAGAAGTGAGAGATAGGTAGGGAGTGAAGGTGATTAAGTGAGAAAATAAAAATCAATATTAGGGAATAACCACTAGTAACACTCAAGTACCATAAAAAAGTGCAAAGTGCCAGTGTAAACCCCAAAATAAATAGAAAACCCAACAGATAGTCATAGACACCTAAAACCAGTGATAAACACTACAGGTTAATGGTGGAAATTACCAAAGAATAAGAATATTATTGTTATTAGAATTAAAGAGTGATTGTAGATTAGGAATACAATGGTATTCATGGGTAAACATCCCATAATGAGTAAAAATATTAGTGTTACAATGGTTAGGTACAGAGAAAATATATAGCAAAGTTTAGAAGAAAAATATATTAAAGAATATAAGTGCAAAATAAGTAAAACGTCCTATGTTCAAAAGGATAATTAGTAAGATAAAATAAATGGTGTTATAATGTGTGATGTTTGTTTATTTACTTTTTATTAATATATTAAAATCGAAAAAAATATTTTGTTCTCCACTTACCTTCAAATTTTACCCAATTTTCTTCTTCGCCCAGAGTTCGTCACACGAACGTGGAAATGCAAGTATGATTTCAAGGTTGTATTAATAACGTACACAACTCACATTTAGTAAGAGAAGCAAATTAAATTTTATTAAACTCTTTTCTTTAAAACTTTCAACATGTTCGTTATTAATTATTAATTTCTTTACCTCAATTTCTTTCCATCAATCTATTACTTCTTGCCAGAAATTCAAAATAAATAAAACTTTTTATAATATTTATGACATGATTGGATATACTACAATCCTACAATTAAACATCTTACCTTAAAGTGGCCGCCCAGCCTGCTCACACACATTCACACCATTGAAAAATTTTACCCCTTTAATTAGATAGGCCCATTTTATTCCAGATTACTTATATACTTGTTTGGATACATTACGTAGTACCCTTGCTGGCAACGTGGTGTTTCTCCGACCTCGTGGCTCCTCACTTACAAAATTCACTCTATTTGTCCGAAACAATTTACGCTTTTTATTCTCTTCCGAAAACTGTTCTCACTTCCGCATTTTCCGAAAACTGTACTCACATTTACTTGATATTGAGACTTTATTAATGAGCCCTGTTTGCAGGCTGCCTGCGCAGGCGAGCGTCGGTGACGTACTGCGAGGAGTATTTTCCAAGTCCCCACCACTTAGATTTTTTTTGAACAAGACGGAAAGCAATGCCTTGTACGTTAAAGTCATAGTCACTGTTCAGGCAACACATGCAACTCCCGTGTGTTGGACGTCGACGAAATCTGGTGTCCACTAGTTGACGTCATTGGAAAGGCGTGTCCTTAATCTTATATCCGCCTTGCCCCAAGCACATTGTTGAACAAAATTCGCCCAAGCCATTTTGTGCGACTTTTGGTTAGCGTGGGTTATGCGCTCCGCAGATGTTAGTGCGTTTGGGCGGATTACACAGTACTACAGTTCTGAGAATTAAGAAGTTGTGTGCAACACGACACATTCCATTGTACTTAGTTCACCTCACCGTTTCTTTGCCTGAACAAAGCTTTTGTTTAACACGTGGCTGGCCACACAGATGAAAATGGATTTACGCTTTTTTAAATAAAATCAAAACTCCTCCTTTTAGCCCCCCCCAATGAGAGATCTTCTGTCGAAACAGAAGAAATCTCATTGCTAAACCCCTAAGAGGATCGGTGAGGATATGGTGCCAACAGCCCCCCATTTGTTCTTATACATCATGGGTAAACTATCCCCCTGGCTCGGCGACTATGGCTGCACCTGAACGAGATTACTGGACTTCTCTATCCGAGATCCCAACACCATAAAATCTAACAGACACGCACCACAGCGCACCTAACCTTCTAACATGCCACCCCAAACTCCAAATCCCTGGCCTTATACCATGCAAGATCCTCAACCGATATGTTCCCCCTTACTAAGCACACTGGGCTGCCATTAGCAAGTACTGGGTGCATGCATATACTCATTAATACATTCTAACTACATTTAGTTTCAACTTCAAAATTTCGTTTCAATTAAAATCAAATTGGCTTATTACCATTACTTTCTCAAAACTCAAAATAAAAATCTTTTATCTGAATCTGTGAATTTTCTTCATTACTCTCAATAATCAGAAAAAGAAATAAATTGAACATCTAATTAAAACAAACTCATTTACCCTAACATTTGATTATACATACATACTAAACAATACAATTCAATAAAAAACACTAGTAATACACATAAACAATAATACACTTGAAATTCAAACATCACCTATATGGCAGGCATAAAATAAAAAAAATGTTTTTTTTTTCAAAAAAAATTTAAATTTATCAAAATATTAATTTTTATCAATTTCAGAAAAATCAAAATCATTTAATTCAATTAAGCAACCAGATTGCATCAATCAATTGCCAGAAACTGGTCTAGTTTATAACATCAACCATCAGCTGATCAAACTGGGTCAAGTCAACGACCTTGACATACCTATGTTATACACAGAACTACATCATAGAGTACATAGAACAGCTTCAACATTTTTTATCTTTGAACATAATACAACATAATAAAGTAAGACATTTAAATTTAACATAGTATTATTACAATTAACAATAAAACTGACATTTAAATTAATCAAAATTTACACATTTTATAGCTTTAATTAGTTTCAGCTTCTATCAAAATCTGTCACTTGCTTTAATTAATCTTATCATTTCAACTATGATTACCTTTCTTTAACATTCTGAATAAATTTGGGTGACTTAATTATTCATAATAACTCGATTGTATCAACTTGGCATTTATATATACTCTTAATCCCCTTCTGACTCTAACGTCACTAACAGCTTTAACTAACATGACACCCCTCTATCAAAAACATCTATCAAACATTCTCTCAACCCACTTACTACTCAAACTCAATTCACATCATTCTACCCTTATATATAAAAAAAAATAATCTCTACCCCTTTGTACTCAAAATGTGTGTTCCCCTCCCATTTCTCATTTCCTTATCTGGTTCCTGGACTTTCCCTAGGCAACCCTTTCCAGCGCTAAACGGTCCCTTCCTGTCCCAACACCTTTCGTTGCAGACTCATCACACCACCCCCCTTACAAAATTCCCATCAACTAATTACTCTCCCAATACATCACTTTCGTCTACAAAAAATATCTCCATTTACTTATTACATCAATATATATCAATCAATACTCTACAAATTATCCCCATAGCTACCGTGTCACTATTACCTCTCAAATTCTTCATTACATTATTCATAACAATATTATTCTCTCTAGTACCCCTTTTAAACTCAACATGGACTGATTTAATTGTCCTAACAAAATAATAATCACCCAAAATCAACTTTACCACCCTTTACAAACCATTTAAAATTCTTAACTATCTCAAATTACTTCCATCATTTAAATCAAAATCTTTTAACACATTAAAATCATTATATTCAAACATTAATTACATTGGAAATTTGCAAACATTTATAAGTGATATTCTACAGCTGATCAGCTGATTTTCTTAGCAAGGTGAATGACCTTACTATAAACACATTTCAAAATTATATAAATTACACATGTTATCAATCCTTATCTCTAACACAATAAACTAATACATGCATAAGACATAATAAACACAGCATAATAAACATCTAATGCACCTATTTCTCAAATTGAAACAAAATTATTTACTCAGCTCAGTATTGAGTCACCATCATTAAGTTACCAAATTTTAGATTTGTTAATTAGATTAGATTTGTTACCCCCCTGGGTCACCTCCTTAACCACACACACTATTGTTTTCTGAGGGTGGACTGTTGCGCCCATTTGCATCCACAAGGACGGCATTGGTGGAGGAATTTATCATCTCCGTGTCCTTGTTTCAGCGTTAATTTTAAAATTAAGTAGATATCATCATATCTCTTGTTACATATTTATATGCCCTTAAAACGGGTCTACCACCTGGTTTACTGTTCCCACGCGAACAGAGTGGCAGCCGCTGTTCCATAGTTCCGGGGATTTCCCCTAAAGTCACCCCCTTTAATTTCAAATATACACCAATTTCAAGTCAGCTATGGTCAAGTTTCCAAATTTTTGGCCATAGCTTGACCGCCATCCAAAACCACGATTAGTGCTGGTAAGGCAGTAATCGCCCGAAAAGGCGGGGAAATCAACTCTAAATTCAGGCATGTTCTCTTCGTCATTATGATACACGGCACGGCAATCAATCAGCATATAATATAAAATTATATAAAAGGTGTGCCGTGTATTTTACGCCATTTTGGCCTCCGATGGAGGTAACACACCCTGTTACCCCCAACACTTACCGCTACCTACAGTGGCACATGCCACCACTGTACTAGCCAACCTAATAACTTCACTAACCCTTGTACAGTTACAGCTTCTACATCCCATAAGTATATCACTTCTATTAACACCACTCAACCCCCCAAAATTACCCACATATCTCGTATGAAAACATAACATAACATAATAAACAAATAGACATTAACCTTGATCATTAGCATTGCTACATTCACATTAAACAACCAATTCTTTTTTAAATAATTTATACAGAAAATTATAGACATTATAATTTGAAATTTTTATTAACTCTTCTATATACCATCATTTCATTATTTATCACTTACTGCAATTAGATTCCTCAAAAATTTCAAATTTATTATTAACATTTATTTTATCTCATATTTCAGTTATTACTACCTTTTGACTATGGTTCTATTTAGTACAATTATCTCAAATTAGTTTCATCATTGAGTTAAAAATCCTTTCAACACCTGTAAACATTTTACTCTATTTAACTTGTATTATAAAATTTATACTCACAGTACATCACTCATACCCTGTCATAAGCACACAAATATAAACATCAATAACTCCCTGTACCTTCTGCAACATTTTAACAACAATGTTATTCCATACTAAACAATTTAACATTTATTTATTTATTAATTATTGTCAAATTCACATCTCATAAAATAATTTAAATCCATCATTATCACAACTCAATTGTATAACATTTTAAATCCAACAAAAAATATCTATCATCTCAAATTATTTTAATTAAATCAATTATTGAAAACACAACATTTTTAATTACATTACTTCCAAAACAATTTATCATTCATTAATTACCACCGTCGTAATCATTTATTTAATTTGACAAAATATTATTATTATTATTAAACAATTTCTACTACATACACACATTGTTTACATTGTGAAGCTACTAATTTGTGTCACATAAAATTAACTAATTTACTAATAAACATTGAATAATTACGGGCGCCATGTTGCCAGATTGTGCAACAACATAAATATTAGGCTTACCTTGCGGTCCAGAATTCGTGTTAAACGAACAATATGATAGCGGAAAGTGTTATCTGAAATAATTACTATTACTTGAAATGGTTACCAATGTTTACCTTTTATTATCAAAAAGACTCTACATACATATAAAAATGATTCTACTGAACTATGTGCCAAACACGCACATTACTATGCCTCGGGGCGTAGTCCTATTTATTTTGTAAACATTAATAAGAAATAAACATTGTAACTATAATAAACATAATGAAATAGAGTATAATATGCTAAAACCAAAACAAATATAATACCTGCACAACCCAGCACTTAAAATATTTAAGTCACTCTCTCCCTCTCACTCTCTCTCTCTCATTCTCTGGTACAATTTATTTTATTTTGAGCTCATTATTGAATTTTGAATTGGTCATTCTTTTATGATGTTGATTTACTTGAATAATATTGAAAAATATTGGAGCGATCTCACCAATATCGGACAGCTAATATTTAGCTGCGGTTGTTTTTCCTGTAGAACATCGCACACCGCGAGTTTGCTGATTTCGCTACCGGTCACATCTTAGCTGATTACACCTTACCGAATGGTAAGGTGTCACTGTTGTTACAAACACTTTTGTTGTTAACCACTTTTGGTGGTGTAAAAGTTAAAATTCACACTTAGTGAAACTCTTGCCGGCCGGCTGTGATGTTACTCACTTTTTACCCTGATATTTAATACATTCCACTCTTCATAAAACAATACTTACCGCTGCCAGAATTTCACTTACCGTCATGGTCCCCGTAAAACTTATCTTTTGAAACTGCCCAGGTCGCCACGATATTTTTTAAAGATTAAATATCGAAAACTTATACACTCTTGCCCTTATAAAAAAATCACGCCATCTGACTGTAATAAAACTCAGAAAACCCCCAATTTCGTTAGACGAATTTTTTCCACAGAAAATGAGGAAGTGGCAATGACGAAATAACTTAGACTAACACATTTTCCAAGTAAACTAAATCACTTTACTGAATTAAGTCGATTTTCACTGCTATGAGTACAAAAGAATTAGTTATGATTAATGGTTATAATTACCAGAATGAGAATGCTACACAATCAAGTTTTAATTACCTTAAACTATACTTACAACTAAGGCAGCCCATTTTGCCCACGCACTCTTCCATACCTTTTTTTATATCTTCCCCTTTATTTATTCAATTTTAAATATTCCGATTGTTATCCGCGGTGCCCGTCCACGAACACGATGCCGGCCGAACACGCGGTTGGTCCCGTAACTTCAATATTTGTTTTATCACTTTAATCTCTACACATCACTGTCCGTATTACTCACTCCGATATGTTTGTTACCTTCTGGGGTCCCGGTCGGTCTTATTGCGTTAAATACATTTACGAAAACTCTACCAACCGGGCCCAAACCGAAACTTTAGGTGTCTGTAGCGGTACGCTGTGTTCTGTATGGCGTCTCTGCTTAATGTCGACTGTGTCGTCACCGAGAACGTAACAGGTACATGTTCTCTTTGGAGGGAAGCTGGTTCTTTACTGCCACGATGTTTTCGTCGTCGCTCCTTGCTCCTATGCTGTCGTGTAACCATTTTATATATGGAATGGAGCTGATATATGTGGGTGACCAGAGCTTAATATTGGGCTTGGCTCTGCTGACATCATTGGAAAAGCCGGATTTAGCCATGACTTCCTGCCGCTCAAAAAGCACATTTCTGGATTTTGTTCGTCCCAGGACATCCGGTTTTGTGGCTGGCTGCGTCACTAAGATTTGTGGTGATACAGTTGTGTCTGTGTGCTGTTTACACAAGTACAGATTTCTGCGAATTTTGTGGAGGTGCAAATTCCTTTGCCGCATTACACAACAACAACCTGCGTCTCATTGCTTTGTTTCCAACTGTTCTGTTTCTCAACACTGGTCTGTTATACGTTGCACAATAATACCGTTATTTCGACATATTTTATAAGGCTCCCGACCGAAAATGAAATGAATACAAATATATAAATGCCCCAAACGGTTAAAATAAAAACACCCAAAAATTGACCCGCTACAATACCCCCTCGATGAGAATTCTGCTGTTCACGACAGAAGAAATCTCATCGATAACCCCGAAGAGGACCGGTGAGGAAACTGGTGCCAACAACCCCCTGGTTCTTAATCTCATGGGTACACGACCCCCCTGGCTCAGCGACCATGGACTCATCTGAACGAGATCACTGGACTTCTCCGTAAGAGATCCCAACACCGAGAAATCGAACAGACTCGCACCACAGCGCACCTCGCCTTTTAACATGTTACCCCCAAAATCCTCAATCCCTGGCTAAAATTATTCCAGCTCCTCCGCCGATATGGATCCTCCTTTTGCAAGCTGGGCTGCCTTTAGCAAATACTGGGCTCACACACACTCACATTTCATGTTGACATACACATAGTACAATAAAAAAAAATTTCTTTTAAAATTTATTATAAATTTAAAAAATTCAAAATTCAAAAAAAATAATCTTTTATCAAAAAATTCTCTTCCTGGTTTTTCTAAATTTTTGTTTCACATGACTTAACCTAGACATTTCTACTAAGCTAAACACATTTCCTTACTCTAACATGAGAACCACTTATAGTCTACCAATACAATACAATACAATAAAATAAACCTGGTTAATGCACACATAATAAAACAATCATTATCCAAAATATTCATTCGCTGGCAGGCGAAAATCAAGTTTTTTTTTTGTTTTTTTCAAAAAATCAAATTCCCCAAAAATTTTAAAATTCAAAAAAAAATTTACATTTTGTTTAAAGGTTTCATTTATATTTAGAAATTATTCAAAACTGGTTTAAAGTGATTAAATAAACAAATAAAATTAATTCCCTACTATACAAGTTTAGTAGGTGTCTGACCTCATCAGCTGATAGAAAGTAGGTCAAGTCCAAAACCCTTGACCCACATATGTTACATATACTCTCTGCACCTACATTAAACATCTGTAACAATCTAACTCAAAGCACAAAACATAATAAAATAAAATATTTAAAATGAACAAAATATTAATATAATAATCAAATTGACTTTTACATAATAATAAAATAAACAATTCTTAACTTTACATTATTTTCAAATTTTATCAACATTCTGTCACTGGTTTAAAATAAAAGCTTTTATATCTTTATCATAAGTCTCTCCTTTTGTTTAACAATCCTACTCTTCATTTAACAATCTCGCTATACTTTACCATGGGTGATATAAATTATTTATTCTCATTTACTGTATTACATCTGTGTACATATATAAACTTTCTCCCTCTGACTCTAATATTCATCAACTTCAATTATCATGACACCCATCTCTATCAAAATCTCTACTAATCAGGACACTCTAAACCCCAACTTACCATTTAACACAATTCGCCGCCTTCTCCCATTATAAAATACTCTCCAACCCTTTGTACATAGGATACGTGTTTCCCCTACCCAAAAAACGCAATTCCCTTATCTGGCGGCCCGGATTCTACCTAAGGCGGCCCCTTCCCCATTAAAATCTATCCCTATCCCGTCCCAACCCTTGTTGCGGACTCCTACATTACACTACCCTCTAATACAAAATTGCCATCCCCAAAAATCTCAATCTCATTACATTACTACAATTACACAAAATAACCTCATTAACTATAAAAACAACAATATGTCACTCAAAATCTACATAAAGTCTCCATTACCACTGTGTCAACATTAATACTTCACCAACTCTGTTACCTTACATTAACTCAAAAACAACATTACATCATATTCATCTCTATCATTTCACATTCAACTTAGCATTTAACTTGGACAGATATATGTGTCCCATAAAACATTTATCACCCATGAATTATCTTTTATTAATTTGCATAAATTATTGTTATTTTATTTCTCATATTCTTTTTGTCTTTACTTCAAAATATCTGTAGTACATTAAACATTAATTACTTGTAACATTTACTAACCAATATACCAGTGACGTGGTATTGCTGATCAGCTGATCTCCTGACATAATTAAAACACCATGAATACCTTTCAAAATTGTACAATTACATGTAATACATTATCAACACTTACTTCTATTATGTTGGTTGCCTGCCAGGCGTCTACTTATTGGCTTAGAAAAAAAATACACACATAATAAAATACATCTTATCAACAACTATATCTAACACACAACAACAAAATGATACCTTTAAAATTATAGTATGAATCTTATATTATGAGTCTGAGCATATAATTGTGTGGACAGAACACAAGCATTTTTAATTGAATTAAACTTTGAATAAGCAAAACTTTTATGTCATAAACTTTAAATCCGTGACTCCTTTGTGTCACCTCCTAGCCACACACACTATTTCAGATTATGTAAGACTGTCTCGCCTTTTCGCTTCCACAGAGACTGTATATTTTGGAGCAGGTTTTACCTCTCCGTGTCTCTGCTTCCGCTGTTAAGTTTTAAAGTACTGAACATCATCATGTTCTTGTTCTATAATCATACACCCTTAAAACGGATCTGCCACCTGGCTCTGCTGTTCCTCCTCGAACAGAGTGGCAGCCGCTGTTCCATAGTTTCCGGGAGATTTCCTCTAATTGTCCCCCCATTGAATTTCAAATATATACCAATTTCAAGTCAGCTATGGTCAAGGGACTTGGTATGACCATAGCTGGCCGCTAGCCAAAACCACGGTTAGTGCTGGTAAGGCAGTAACCGCCCGAAAAGTCGAGGAAATCTAAACTTTTATTTCACTGCCTGTTCCACATCAATCTCATTATGTGCGACACGTTATTTAGTATTGTGTGTAAAAAAATTTTTTATTTACACGGATAAGGTGTGCCGCACATTTATCGCCAGTTTGGCCTCCGATGGAGGTAACACTCACTGTTACCCCCAACCCATTTCGCTATCTCAGAGAGCACAGGCCACCCCCTCAATAGCCACTTACTAGCTAATTAATAGAATTTTTTATATACAACATTCTAATGTGACATCTTCATCCATCATCAATCATTAATCATCCTTCAAACTTTCTACAATTAGATTACTTAAAATTTTCAAATTCATTATTAATATTTATTTTTCATCATATCTCAGTTATTATTACCCTTTAAATCATTATCTCAAGTTATTTTCATTATTGAAGTTAAAATTCGTTCCATTAAGTTAAACATCTGTGTACATTTTATTATCTTTGACTTGTATCATAAAAATTTTATACTTACAGTCCATAATTCATATACTGACATACACAACTATATACACCATACACCACTACTCCAAGTAACCTCTGAAACATTTAACAAAAAGTTATTTCAAAACAACAATTCATCATTTAATTACCAACTTCACTTCTCGTTAAACCATTTAAATTCCTTAGAAAATTCAATTATATAATCTTTGAATTAATCAAAACATTTAAAACCTTTCAAATTATTTTAATTAAATTAATTAAACATTTACAATTAGCCAATTAGTTTTCAAAATTAATTCGGGTATTTATTTAAATTGCAAATATTAATATTATTATTACAACAATCATCTACACACATATTGTTTACTTAACATTCTACAATACACACAAATAAACTTATTAAACATTTATTTACAAATCTGCATCCTTATTTATTTAGTCATATCACACTTCAATGTTCAAAGGTGGCGAGGTCACAAAACCATAAAACATAATGTTTAATTGTCTTTTATTGCTTTACAGTCTACCCTCCATCGTCAAAGATTAATCTTGGTTTTGTATAGCACTGTTCAATTATATTGACATACATATTGTTGTCTTGTGTGTCATAACCAAACAATTTCAATTTATCCGTTATACCATAATAATCATTCACCAAGTCTAAGTTAAGTATTTCTGTTAAATCTCCGTCAGTAAATATTTCCAATATCGGGTTAGTTACTTTTGTATTATCAATTAAATCATTCTTGTTTAAATACATTTCTAATATTTCTTTCAACTCACCATAATCTCTCTTTGAATTATATACTTCTATCTCTCTCTCAACACACAATTCTCTATTTAAATCTCTCTCATCATAACACCATCTCATATCTTCAATATTACTCCAGACAGAGGGTATAAACTTATACAAATAAAATAAACTCAAATCTTCTACTAACACGGGACTCTTGCCCTTCAAAAACAGCACTTGTGAATACATTAAATCATCATAACTAAGGGGAAAATTTGCCCTCTGTCCCCACTCTACTACAACATTATTTTTTCTCTCTCTCTCTAACTCACTGACACACATTGACATCTCATAATCACTGCATTCTACACTTTCATTAGTACTCTCATTATTTATTTTTACCGTATCACTTTCTGATACCAATTTCTCAAACACATTATTATTCTCAATATTACATTCATTATTTTCAACATTGTTATTATTTGTTAACTCTTTATCTGGTATTACATTTTTGCACTTGTCATTACAATTTTCATTTGTTTTATTTTTCTCGGTACTCATCACATGTACTCCCATTCGCTCAACACTCTGTTCTAACTTATTCAGACTAGTTCTTATTGTTTCATGGGTATTTTTACAACGTTTATTAATTTCTTGAATGTCATTCTTTAATTCATTAAAATTGTGATTTTGTATTTCAAATTTAATACTTTGTTGCTCCAAAATTAACTGCAACATATTCATGATTTTTTCATCTTTATCTATCTCTTGTTTACTTTGGACAGGTGTCACTATACTTTCTATTTTATCATCAGTGAAACTGACTTCGGTATTATTTGCCATTTTTTATCTTGTACTTAACTGTAACTCATAAAACAAACCTAACCTACGTGCGTAATTATACACGATAAATCATATTTATAAATTCGTCATTACCACATCCTATTTTCTGTGTATTAAAATAGGTCTAGTTCCTATAAAATTTATATACGAACATCCTGGCAGGGTCGTCGCTGTGATGTTACTCACTTTTTACCCTGATATTTAATACATTCCACTCTTCATAAAACAATACTTACCGCTGCCAGAATTTCACTTACCGTCATGGTCCCCGTAAAACTTATCTTTTGAAACTGCCCAGGTCGCCACGATATTTTTTAAAGATTAAATATCGAAAACTTATACACTCTTGCCCTTATAAAAAAATCACGCCATCTGACTGTAATAAAACTCAGAAAACCCCCAATTTCGTTAGACGAATTTTTTCCATAGAAAATGAGGAAGTGGCAATGACGAAATAACTTAGACTAACACATTTTCCAAGTAAACTAAATCACTTTACTGAATTAAGTCGATTTTCACTGCTATGAGTACAAAAGAATTAGTTATGATTAATGGTTATAATTACCAGAATGAGAATGCTACACAATCAAGTTTTAATTACCTTAAACTATACTTACAACTAAGGCAGCCCATTTTGCCCACGCACTCTTCCATACCTTTTTTTATATCTTCCCCTTTATTTATTCAATTTTAAATATTCCGATTGTTATCCGCGGTGCCCGTCCACGAACACGATGCCGGCCGAACACGCGGTTGGTCCCGTAACTTCAATATTTGTTTTATCACTTTAATCTCTACACATCACTGTCCGTATTACTCACTCCGATATGTTTGTTACCTTCTGGGGTCCCGGTCGGTCTTATTGCGTTAAATACATTTACGAAAACTCTACCAACCGGGCCCAAACCGAAACTTTAGGTGTCTGTAGCGGTACGCTGTGTTCTGTATGGCGTCTCTGCTTAATGTCGACTGTGTCGTCACCGAGAACGTAACAGGTACATGTTCTCTTTGGAGGGAAGCTGGTTCTTTACTGCCACGATGTTTTCGTCGTCGCTCCTTGCTCCTATGCTGTCGTGTAACCATTTTATATATGGAATGGAGCTGATATATGTGGGTGACCAGAGCTAATATTGGGCTTGGCTCTGCTGACATCATTGGAAAAGCCGGATTTAGCCATGACTTCCTGCCGCTCAAAAAGCACATTTCTGGATTTTGTTCGTCCCAGGACATCCGGTTTTGTGGCTGGCTGCGTCACTAAGATTTGTGGTGATACAGTTGCGTCTGTGTGCTGTTTACACAAGTACAGATTTCTGCGAATTTTGTGGAGGTGCAAATTCCTTTGCCGCATTACCCAACAACAACCTGCGTCTCATTGCTTTGTTTCCAACTGTTCTGTTTCTCAACACTGGTCTGTTATACGTTGCACAATAATACCGTTATTTCGACATATTTTATAAGGCTCCCGACCGAAAATGAAATGAATACAAATATATAAATGCCCCAAACGGTTAAAATAAAAACACCCAAAAATTGACCCGCTACACGGCTGCGTTCACAATCCAGGAGGAAATGACCCAGAGTCTTTGTTTAGCATTGCGTAGGTGGGGCAAAAACTACGTCACCAGGCTTTTGTTTGTTGTTTACAGACTCGAGTTGTTTACAGAAAAGTGCATTCCTTCCACTGATGTCATCAGGGCTCGTCTCATTATCGCTATATGTTACATATGATTTTTTGCTGTGTTTGCTGTTTCACAATAAGAGCGATCAAAATCCTGTCAATTCCCATCTGCGTTTTATAAAATAATTATATAGTCCACTCACCAAAACTTTACAGGGATTATGAAATATTTAAATAATTATTACCAAATAATTGTTAAAAATAAATGAATACAATAATTATGGTCTTTTGTACAATGTTTTATAAATTTAGTATTGTACCAGAATTGTACCATCACAAAACCCCCTCAATGAAAGATTTTGTGCCGAAGCATAAAAACTTTCATTGACCCATTCGTACTTCCTAAAGGGATCAGCCAGGATATGTCGCCACAACCCCCTTACAATTTATATAAAAAGAAAATCAATAACTCACCCGTGGTCTGATGACGATGACAGAACCTGCATGACCTTACTGGACTTCTCCTTCGAGATCCCAACACCATAAGGCCAATCAGGCGCGTAACACTCCTGCTCTGACGCACTGGCCAGCTCAGGATCGCCGTCATAACATCACCAAACACTGAAACAATAAATTAAAATATCAAAATAGTGGCTTGGTAAATTACTCTATCCTTAACTGATCTGGTTCCCCTTAGCTATGTGCTGGTTTGTGTTAATAAGCACTGGGTTTGCTTGAACTACTAGAAATACAAATATAAAAAAAAATATAAAATACAAGAATTACATAGAATTGCCATTCTCTTCGTGGACTACCCTGAATTGTAAAAATTGTTTCGATTCCCATCGATAATAATTAACTCTTTCTGTTTCATAATTAACGTAATTATAAAAGAAACAAATATTAAAATAAACATGGAAATCCCCATATAAATCTCCCAAATATTCAAACATGGATAAAACATTTTATAGAAAAAAAATAATTAATAAAATCTTATTGAAATTAAAATTATTATTATTATTAACAGTTAATAATTGGCGCTGTTAACAATATTTACCCCTCTTTCTCCTCCACACACACTATTTCCTATACATCATGTTAAGATTTCATAATACATGATACATAATAATACACATTATCATTATATTAATACAGTAATACATTGAAATGGTTAATTCATATTTTATCTTGATTAAGATTTACACATTTAATTTAAACTTGCATTTAAAACTATAAAAATTACAACTTCAATTAATTAATTCATTAATTCTAAACTTTCATTAATTAGCAATCAGTTATTTATTATAATTATAAAATTCATTTCAAATTTATTATTAATATTCAGATTATGTTATTATTATTTCATTTCATTTATTTCTTATTACCTTTCTACTCTGAACTTTCTACCTAACCTTTCACCTTCTAATCCTTTTTTAGTCTGGGTAACTCCTGTATTCACTATGCTTTGACTTATTTTTATACTCTTATTCACCTTTCCTAACAACCATATTTACCTATCATGACACCAATTTCTCAATTATAAACACCTTTACTAATTTCAATCCGACGATAAATCTTATAGCACCGCGCGTCTTTGTACAGAGATGGGTGTTCCCTACATGGCTATATACATTCATAATATTTTGCCCTTCCAAAAATTTTGGCAAACACTCCCTTAAACTACGCTATTACCTGCCACAACGCTATACGTTGGCTACTCCTTACCACGTCACCCCCACTACAAAATATCATCAACAACAAATATATGTTTAACCTTTACTTTACTCACCTCTACAAATAATCACTAACTACTGTGTCCCTAAATATCTAATACTTTCTTTGTATTATTTACTTCAAAATTCTTAACTATGTAACTCCATTTAACTTCAATTAAATAACTCACATGCCTTTATCTATACCCAGGCTCTATCCCTGTTTAAACATTCTACCTTACTGTAATCATTGACAATTGTCTTATAAAATTCATCTCTCACCTACTCATAACAGTACATATCACTTTTCAAATATATATTCTTACTTAATCATTTATTAATATTCATTAGGAATTACCTCATTACAAATTAAATAATAATTAAACTTCATTAGAAACTTTCTATTACAATTAATAATTTACAACTTCAGTTACAAAGTTAGTACAACTTTCTTTTGTACCATATTACTTCAGTAATTATTTAAAAATTTTCACTTATTTAATTAAACAAAAACATGTTAACTGTTAATTATTGAAACAATTTACTGTTACATATGTGGTGTACATAAATATATAAACGTTACCTGTAATACACAACATCAAAATACATAAATACATTGATATTAACACATAAAAAACAATGAAAAATATATAATCCAAACACATTATTTTGTCATTAATCAAAATCAGTCCATATGCAGTCCAATTCAAAACCACTTTTCACATATATTAAATGTTCATTACACAATTAAACAATCTATCCTCCATCGTTGAATAACATTCTAATCTTAGGTCTATTTATCTTATTTTTTAGTGAATAAATTTTATTATTAGAAACATTATAATCATAATAATTATCAAACATTTCATATTCATTCACAATTTCAATATCATATATCAAGTCACGATCGAGTATGGTTCTGTCTACATCAGTAAGATCATATGTTATAATCTTGTTAGTCATATTGTACTTATCATCATAATTTTCTACCACTACACCTGTTACTTCCCAAGGTAAGTGCTTGATATCATTACTCTCATTATCTATTATTATTTCAATTTCACTTTTACTATAAGGTAAGTATTCATTATTTTCATCCGCCATCTCTATTCCTAACCTTTCTACAAGTTCTCTGTACTTTCTATTTACTTTAAAAATTTCTATTACTTTCTTTCTCTCACAATAACTCTCTACACATTCTCTCTTTATATATTTCTCACCATAACACCAAATTACACTCTCTCTCTCCAAATATGTAGGGGTCACTAACTCATAATTACTGCACCACTTATGAGGTACACAAAAACACCAAGGAACTCTATTTGTAGACCTTTCGTCTCCCAAATATAAATTTAAGGAACTCTCGTCCTTATTAAAAATACGTGAAGACTTGACTTCACCCCCTAACACAACATCAAAGGAAAATTCTAACCCCTGCACCCCTTTAACAAAAATACTTTCTCCAAGCTCTCTCTCTGACTCAATACACTCAAACACCTCATTTTCACTCATAATACTCTCATTATCTTTTTCTAACACCATATCATTCTTACTACCTGTAAACTCATTATTCAAGTTATCACTGTTACTTACTTTGTTAGCACTTAGACTAACATTATTTTCTGTGAATGTATCATCATTACTACCCCCACTATTATTCTTGTAATTCTCGTCTACTTTACTCTTCGGTATATCAAATATCTCGTCTACTAACGTTACTGTTTGTTTTGTCAATTTATTGAAATGAGCATGCATTTCATCGATTCTTTTATCTAACTTAAAATTTTGTCTTTTAATTTCATTTTTTAATTCATCACAATTTACCTCAAAACTATTTTTGATTTCATTTTTCTGCTCGTTAAGTATTTTATCAAAATTATCGAGTCTTACACTCTGTTCATCAAATTTGTCATTCAAGTTAGTAAATTTTTCATCAAATTTATTATTAATTCCTTTAATTTCGCTTAATAGTAACTGCATCATTGCAGATGTATCTGTCTTGAGTTGAGAGGGGGGTTATTGTAACTGGGTTTAATTCAGTAACACTGGTTTGACTAACTTGGTCCAGTTTAACATCCATCTCACTCTCAACTATTTCCTCTACATTATCACCTTTATTGGTATTCATTTTACTTATTTTAACAGTGCCTTATAACACAACCTTATAACATAACCTCGTGAAAGTTGGGTTATGTTTACGTATTTAAAATTTTGTTTATTACCTCAGATAACCCTTCCGCTCTCTTCGTAGGCTTACCCCACATAAAATTTTTATGTCGAGTCCCTGTTCGCAAGGCGACCATTTGTGAAGCTACTAATTTGTGTCACATAAAATTAACTAATTTACTAATAAACATTGAATAATTACGGGCGCCATGTTGCCAGATTGTGACAGTAAAAAAAGTCTGATATAAAAAGTATGGTATGCAAGGTAGTAAATTATGGTATTTCGATGTTTTTAAAGTAATTTCTATGGGTAATACAATTTCCCTTGGTTTTTGCCTACAACGACGCAGTTCCGAGACAACAAAATAATTTCAAGGACAGCAGTGTACGTGCAGATAAAGACACTTGAAATGGTTACATCCACTAATAACGGCGCTACTTGCTCCCGTTTCATTGGCCGACAACGCCAAACGTCATTAAAACCACAATGACGTGATTAAAATACGTAACTAACAAGGCGATTATGTAACAAAAGACAAAGAACGATGACGTTTACTCACACACACATACATAAAATTTGCATAGTATCCGTCCCAGTCGCCAGAACATCACCATGGCAGTAACACGTTAGAATTGTGCTGGCATAAAATAGTCAGCTAAAGTGTTTTATTTGAATTAACAAAATGTAATAACAAGTAAATAGTGTTAACGAGTGATTATAACCTTCATGTAAATTCAGTGTAAAGGACAGACGAAAGCTAGATAACAACGTCCGCCCCAGTCTGCAGAAATTCATCATGGCGATAACACGTTAACAAATTGTGCTGGCCTGAAATAGTCAGTTTAAGTGCTTTAAAGAATTAACAATGTAATCAAAACGTAAATCAGTGTCAACTACAGAAAAGTCTAGACAGTGTGAAGTAATAGTTTTCAAAAGTATATGTAGAATCAGTGTATTCAGAAAGATGTAACCACTCCGTTTTGGAATCAACATGTGACCCGGTGCCAGAACTTCCAGTCTACTTAACAAGGGAAGTGCCAAACCAAAGTTTTATTTAAAGAGCTCTTTGAATCAAAATTGCCGTTATTATGTGTACACAATTAAAAGTAAATTGAAAATTGTATGTATGGCTGTGAGAGAGAGAGCAGTGTGTGAACGTTAAATGTCGACTTCTGACTGGGGGTTGGTTTGCGTTAGCGATAAGTAAATATAATAAGAGTCAATTAATTATGAAGCTGCTTCACACTCAGTAGATAGAATTTGATGAATTAATTTTTAATAACACATAAAGGAGTTTTATAACGAAAGAGCCAATATAAGAAATGGCCGCCATATTGAATCTTTATCCGGTGTACACGCTTAACTAAATTACTGAATAAATTGATATTAATGGTCACTGTTTCAAATAAACGTATTCTCATTTTTGCGCCTATCTCTGTCAGCAATCTCGCTGAGTCGAATCCTTGGACCCTAGGTAAGAATAAAAAAAAAAAACAACAAGATTGAAGTAACCAGATTCTCAAATTATGGTAAGTACCATAATTATGGTGCACGTGACACACGTGCTTCATACAAGTAATGTAAACAGAGACGAAGATAGGTTATTTGATATTTCCTCTTACAAATACATTTATATTTATTTAAATATGAAATAAAAACGTCACAAGATTGTGCAACAACATAAATATTAGGCTTACCTTGCGGTCCAGAATTCGTGTTAAACGAATGATATGATAGCGGAAAGTGTTATCTGAAATAATAACTATTACTTGAAATGGTTACCAATGTTTACCTTTTATTATCAAAAAGACTCTATATACATATAAAAATGATTCTACTGAACTATGTGCCAAACACGCACGTTACTATGCCTCGGGGCGTAGTCCTATTTATTTTGTAAACATTAATAAGAAATAAATATTGTAAATATAATAAACATAATGAAATAGAGTATAATATGCTAAAACCAAAACAAATATAATACCTGCACAACCCAGCACTTAAAATATTTAAGTCACTCTCTCCCTCTCACTCTCTCTCTCTCTCTCTCATTCTCTGGTACAATTTATTATATTTTGAGCTCATTATTGAATTTTGAATTGGTGATTCTTTTATGATGTTGATTTACTTGAATAATATTGAAAAATATTGGAGCGATCTCACCAATATCGGACAGCTAATATTTAGCTGCGGTTGTTTTTCCTGTAGAACATCGCACACCGCGAGTTCGCTGATTTCGCTACCGGTCACATCTTAGCTGATTACACCTTACCGAATGGTAAGGTGTTACTGTTGTTACAAACACTTTTGTTGTTAACCACTTTGGTGGTGTAAAAGTTAAAATTCACACTTAGTGAAACTCTTGCCGGCCGGCTGCATTCACAATCCAGGAGGAAATGACCCAGAGTCTTTGTTTAGCATTGCGTAGGTGGGGCAAAAACTACGTCACCAGGCTTTTGTTTGTTGTTTACAGACTCGAGTTGTTTACAGAAAAGTGCATTCCTTCCACTGACGTCATCAGGGCTCGTCTCATTATCGCTATATGTTACATACGATTTTTTGTTGTGTTTGCTGTTTCACAATAAAAGCGATCGAAATCCTGTCAATTCCCATCTGCGTTTTATAAAATAATTATATAGTCCACTCACCAAAACTTTACAGGGATTATGAAATATTTAAATAATTATTACCAAATAATTGTTAAAAATAAATGAACACAATAATTATGGTCTTTTGTACCATGTTTTATAAATTTAGTATTGTACCAGAATTGTACCATCACAACATAACATCTTACAATACACACAATTAATTTCACTATCAATTATTTACAATTCTTCATCATTAATTGTTCAATTTTACCACACTTCATTTTCTAAGTAAGCAAGGTCATAACCACAAATTAAAATATTTAAAAATGTCCATACACTGATTTTTTAATTCAACCTCCATCATCCAAAATTAGTCTTGTTTTCACATAACATTTTTCAATTTTATTTATGCACATCATATGGTTATCCTGTGTGTAATAACCATAAAACTTTATTTCATCCATTTTACCACAATAATCATACATAGGGTTACCTCCCCTTATTATTATTTTATCATAAACCAAGTCAACATCAGTTATTTTTGTCCAGTCTCCATTAGTATTTTTGTTCATCCTACAGCAGTTTATTTTCTCATCATATTCGTTTACTATACTCATTAAAACATCAGGTGAATTATTATTATTTAAACGGGTATCATCAAAACAATTATCAATCTCTATTTTACAAGGTAAGTATTTTATATCATTTATCTTCACCACTTCTAACCTCTCTTTCAACTCATTATAATTTCTCTTCAACTGATATATTATTATCTCCCTATCTGCACACAACTCTCTTTCAAAACATTTTTCATCGTCATAACAACTGTCACTACCCCTCTGAACTATCTCGTTCCATGCAAAGGGCCACACAAACTTACTATATGTCTTGGCACTTCCAAGATCATCACAAAAAATAAAGGGACCATTTTGAGACACCATGTCTCCCACATAACTACTGGAGGAAACTCTGTCCTCATTAAACCTCTGTGAAACCTCTGTTTCACTATAAACTTGGGGAATATTTGCCCTTTGCCCTACATACTCACCTAATCTCTCTTGCCACTCTTTCTCTAATTCATCAACACTAATTACTACTCCGTTACAACCCATTGCTCGCTCAGTCTCACTCTCTGTCTCACTAACTATTTTCAATGTGTCACTCTCTGACACCACATTCTTAATTATATTATCATTTTCAACATCGTTTACCTTGTTATTAATTATTTGATTTGCTTTACTTTTAATATGTTTCCCTACTGACTCTACCACTTTCTC
Organism: Magicicada septendecula; assembly: GCA_034769895.1. Lineage (NCBI taxonomy): Eukaryota > Metazoa > Arthropoda > Insecta > Hemiptera > Cicadidae > Magicicada > Magicicada septendecula. The sequence goes on along the minus strand of CM068370.1, from coordinate 47,654,677 downwards.
AATATCTTGTTTCAATTCGTTACACTCACTCTCACACTTAATTTTGACCTCATTAATATCAAATTTGAGTTCGTTAAACTGACTATTCTGTTCATCAAATTTATTATTAAAGCTACTTTTAATTTCTTTGATTTCGTTTTTCTGTTCATGAATATCCATTGATATGGTTCGTAATATACTCATTATATCATCATCTAATTTATTACATTTTGTTGAGGTAGGAGTTAACTGGAACTGGACCCCCGAGTCCTCAGTCACATTACTTGGATCTGTTAAATTTAATTCTATTTTATCTTGACTCGCACTTGCAGTCGAATGTATCTCAAAATTACTCATAATATTTGATTCATCACAATTATCAACACTAGTTATTTCATTTATATCGCTTTCATTTCCTGCCATTTTTAAATGGTAAATTTACAGATTTTATTTCACTACTCTTTAATTTACATCTACAACATCTTATATTTGATCTAACCTTACTTTATTGTTTTACATACTTTACGTAATTTTTTATGTGCCGTTACTTAACCTTAAATCACACTTGCATCTTATTTGTAGGTGTGGTCTTTATATTTTAATTTTAATTTATAAAAACTGTCCCTGTTCGGGCGCCATCTGTGATGTTTATTTACTTTTTATTAATATATTAAAATCGAAAAGTATTTTGTTCTCCACTTACCTTCAAATTTTACCCAATTTTCTTCTTCGCCCAGAGTTCGTCACACAAACGTGGAAATGCAAGTATGATTTCAAGGTTGTATTAATAACGTACACAACTCACATTTAGTAAGAGAAGCAAATTAAATTTTATTAAACTCTTTTCTTTAAAACTTTCAACATGTTCGTTATTAATTATTAATTTCTTTACCTCAGTTTCTTTCCATCAATCTATTACTTCTTGCCAGAAATTCAAAATAAATAAAACTTTTTATAATATTTATGACATGATTGGATATACTACGCTCCTACAATTAAACATCTTACCTTAAAGTGGCCGCCCAGCTTGCTCATACACATTCACACCATTGAAAAATTTTACCCCTTTAATTAGATAGGCCCATTTTATTCCAGATTACTTATATACTTGTTTGGATACATTACGTAGTACCCTTGCCGGCAACGTGGTGTTTCTCCGACCTCGTGGCTCCTCACTTACAAAATTCACTCTATTTGTTCGAAACAATTTACGCTTTTTATTCTCTTCCGAAAACTGTTCTCACTACCGCATTTTCCGAAAACTGTACTCACATTTACTGGATATTGAGACTTTATTAATGAGCCCTGTTTGGCAGGCTGCCAGCGCAGGCGAGCGTTGGTGACGTACTGCGAGGAGTATTTTCCAAGTCCCCACCACTTAGATTTTTTTTGAACAAGACGGAAAGCAATGCCTTGTACGTTAAAGTCATAGTCACTGTTCAGGCAACACATGCAACTCCCGTGTGTTGGACGTCGACGAAATCTGGTGTCCACTAGTTGACGTCATTGGAAAGGCGTGTCCTTAATCTTATATCCGCCTTGCCCCGAGCACATTGTTGAACAAAATTCACCCAAGCCATTTTGTGCGACTTTTGGTTAGCGTGGGTTATGTGCTCCGCAGATGTTAGTGCGTTTGGGCGGATTACACAGTACTACAGTTCTGAGAATTAAGAAGTTGTGTGCAACACGACACATTCCATTGTACTTAGTTCACCTCACCGTTTCTTTGCCTGAACAAAGCTTTTGTTTAACACGTGGCTGGCCACACAGATGAAAATGGATTTACGCTTTTTTAAATAAAATCAAAACCCCTCCTTTTAGCCCCGTTACAAATGTTAGTCACCAAAATAGGTAAGACTAACTGTTAAAGGATTTGTTCAATTAAGTTTATGAGAAGGAATATGGCTGAAAAAAGTATACAGACCATAAACCTAGATTTTGGGTTATGTTTTATAAATAATAGTAAATAATAGACAAGTTATAAAAAATGGCAATATAGATAAGTAAAGAGATAAATTCTGACAAACATAGTAATACAGGAACAGAAATTAGAGAATAATAGACAGGCCATGATTTGGTAAAGTAATAAGAACATACAATTATTATGAAACAGCCCAAAATAATTCAAAAAGTAAACAAGTAACAAGTGACACAAAGCAAAACATATGTAAATGTAAAATAATCTTTAATTTGTGTAAAATAAGAAAATATAGCCAATTAATACTTAGGCCTATAAAATGCCTAACTGTATAAATCCGAAATCAACAAATTGTAAGAAATTGACTATTGTATTAGAAAATCCAGGGCAAGTAACTAGTTAAATACAATTAGTGAATCATATTAAGATGTAAAAGTTAAATTAAAAACATAAAATAAGAAAGAAATATAATTACATAATATTAACATTATTGTCAAAACTTTAATACATAAACAAACCCAGCTTTGTGGGATGTCAAAATGATCTTTGAAAGAAAATATAAACAGTTGTGATAATATCTCATACATAGATAAGAAGACAGAAGAATAATAGTAATCAGAAGATATTGAGTCATTTTGAATTAAAATTCAAATATTATAACAATGGGCATAAGATATGAATAGCCAATGAGAGACAGACAGTTGCCATAACAACCAAACGTTATTTATTATTATTCCGTTCTTTGGTTAGTGTACTTTAGTTGACATTACTTTATTTGATTTTAATATTTATCACTACATTTATTTTTGTTTGCGTCTTTTTCATCATCATTTGCATTTAATATTTCTCATTTTATTTCATTTATTTGTTTGTGTCTTTTTCATATACCTTCTCATTTTATTTTCTTTATTGAGTCAATCACTTGGGTTGGGTCATAAGTCATTTGTCTCGTCATAGTCATTTTATTTTCATTAGTTTTAATATAGTTGATTCATAGTTTTTTCCCTGGTATTGGGGTGGCTTTTTGTGTTGTAACATAATGCCTCTCCATCAAAATTGATCATTTTGGTAAAACACTAGCATAGTTTTTTATGAAATTATCAGTTATATATAATTTTTCCTTTTTCTTGTTTATTTCTTCTTTCTTGTTTCTCTTCTTACTTGTTCCATTCTTTTTTATGTAGTTATCTTTTAGATCTGTTTTTACTTATTTCCATTAGTGCGTTCTCCCTGTTATATAATTTCCCTAACTTTTTAGTAGCTGGTTTCTTCCATTACTACCTTTTATTCTGAGATCAGAGGAACATCATCTCTGCTCAGTTAATTGATTGCTGGACCTATTCTCAGTCAATCTTAAATACCTTTTTGTCATCTTGTGACTTTCATTAATAATAATCTTTTGGGGATTGTCCACTTCATGGTTTTTTAGATCATTTTAACCTTTTACTCATTCTTTCTTCCGCTGTACCTTTGCTATATTCTGTTATATACTCACACAGTTGATTGTTTTTATTTATTTAGTTGTTAATTTCATTATTTCTAACTTTTAATTGGCTTGTTTTTTTTCTCTTCTCTTGTGATCATTTTAATTATTTTAGACATCTTTTCTCTTCTTCTTCTTTGTTGATTACTATTATTTTGCTTTAGCCACTTGCTGTATATTTGCTTTATATTTTTTCTAGTTGTACCAGTTCATTTTTTTTCTGAATATTCTATATTCTTTATAATTTTATCTATTTGTCTTAGCAGTTCTTGCTTGGTTTTATTTTTGTTTGTTTTAATTGGTCTCCCTTCTAATTCTCTTGTATTATTAGCTCTTGTTTTCGCGTTTTATCTCACATATTTTTCTAAATATTAGTGTAAGTTGATCTTACTGTTTACGAATATTGTAGTTTATTCCTTTATTTTATCTTTTATCTCATATGTTTCCTAAATGGTAGTGTAACTTAATCTTATTATTTTTTGAATTTTGTAATTTTTTATTTTTTTATTTTTTATGCGTTCCACCTGTCGGCCGTGGTTTCTTCTTCATCTATTTCTTGTCTCTCTCCCTGAGGTGTGTTGGATTGGTCTCCATTATTTCTTGAGGGAATCCAGAGTTCTGGTGGGTTACGTTTATTGTATGCTATTCGGAAATGCTCTGCAGGATTGTCACTGAAAGGTATCCAGTCATAATTTTCATTTTCTTGTTGGTTACTTCCGGATGGTGCGTCCCTTCTTTGGTTATCGTACCCGGATCTGGATCCTTCAATGTTATGATTCCGTTGTACATTTTCATTATTCCCCTCCCTTGGGTGCTGGTTATCGCTCTGTGCGTTATTATTACTTCGGTCGTTTGATTGCGGTCTTGGGTAGCACCTCCCCTGGTTGTTTTGGGTGCTCCCTCGCATAAAGTGTACCTTGGGTTGATTACTTGGATTTCGGTTATCTCCGTTTCCTCTGTTATTATTCTGGTAATTCGGGTTATAATTGTTCCCGTAGTGATTACTATCGTTGGGGTGACTGTTCGGACGCTGGTTTGGTCCATTTCCCCGGTAATTATTATTATTTTGATAGGTTCCGTTAAATGGTGGATTGCCCTGATTATAATTTGCCCGGAATAATAACAACAATCAATATAGGGGCAACCACCCAAATTATAATTCAAACTGAAACAACTCTGAATTCACACACTATTAAGAAGTTTCTTAAGATGCATACACTATGATCGAAGTAAGTTATAAGCGAGTATAAAAAACAAAGTTTTGATAGCAAATGTATTCAGATCATAGTGTTCAGACAGTATAAATGCACTTGCTTCAGTTTGAATTTAAAAATTGATAAGCTGAAATCTATAGAGGTATTGTATTGTTAGAATAAGTTTAGGAGACACTAATTTAACAAATGCCTTATTTCAACATTAACACAATGAATTATAAAAGACAGTAAATACGCAGCGCGTGCAAGTACTGTAGACATTTTATTGAAAACTAATTTAGCTGTTCGCCCTCTCCCAGAGTTAGAAATCGAGCAGGAGCATCATGCGCAACAGAATTCTTCTCCAGATATAAGAATACAGTTTATGACATGTTCTTAAACAGGTGCGCTACAGAGTATTCCTCCAGTGAGAATGCGAACGTAACAATATAAGGAAGATTATACAATATACAAGTAATATAACGTTAGAACAAGAATAGGTGCCTATGAGCCTATGAATAAATTATGAACCCGAGCAACGCTGGGTAAATCGGCTAGATATAGATATCTATATAAGCCAAATACCACTGACTGACTCACTGATCACGATATCTCTGAAACCACTGAATGGATATCAATGAAATTTTGAACTTAGCTTCATCATAGGTCTTAGGTGCTCACTAAGAAACGGTTGTAAAAACTTTCACTCCTAAGGGGCAAAAAACCAAATAATGAAATTTATCGCGGGAATTGCATACTTTGTAAACGAAATGGTTGACATCTCAGTTTATTGGAAACCCCGAATACATTTAGTTCTGAGTTTTTAATCATTGTTTTAAATTGAAAAACTTCGTTGTTTGCAGGTTCTTATAGTCGAGAAAATTTTGAAGTTCAGTTAATTAATAAATGTATGTCCTTTTTTTTCTCGGAAACGGCTCTAACGATTTTCTCGAAATAAATAATAAATAGCTGTTGCTATGAATGTAAATAAACAAACTAAGAGTTGAGAATTTGTACACTCTATCTAATCCTATACTATTAAGCGAGCAATAATTGTACAATTACGTACAACGTGAAACTCCGTAGCGAAGCACGGGTATTTTGCTAGTTAAACATAAAATAGTTCTGTTTCAAAATCACTTGCAATAACTCTACACATTCTTTAATTTGTTGAGGACTTAATGTATTTGCGTCAACGAGCTGCTTCTTTAAAATATTAATTGTCTCCTGTACAGGTATGTTTGTGTAAAGGTTAGTAATATCAAAAGACGCAATTTTATAATTGGGTTTCAATTCAATATCTTTCAATTTGTTAATAAAATCAATGTTATGTTGTATAGTGTGATCATTAGCTAATTTTATATTGTTTTTTATTATAGCGGCCAATTTTTTTGCAATTTTAAATGCTGGCGTGGTGGTGAAATTTACAAGCGGTCTAATCGGTACATCTTTTTTATGTATTTTTGGTAGGCCATTGAATTGAGGTGCACGTGCATTTATCGGCTTTAACAATCGTCGGGTCATCGCATCAAATAGTTCAATACATTTACTAATAGTGTTGTTCAAGTTTTTCACAAAGCCAGACGTGGGGTCCGTCATTATCTCCTTTATCGTATTATTTTCAATGAAACTCAAGACCTTATTGATGTATTCATCCTTATATAAAATAACCATAGTATTACCCTTGTCAGCCTTAGTAACGATGGCTTTATTATCTGTCAATTTATGTTGTATTTATTTTATTAGTTTTATTCTGTATGATGTTTATAATTAATCTTGTCGTGTCTATAATTGTTGTATTGGTCTTTCAACTTTATATTTAATTTCCTATTTACTATTACACGTGCTTCATTCTGTATTTTCTGGTTGGGTATCATTTTTATGGCGGTCTCGGCATTAATTATTTCTCGTGTTATCTGGTTCTTATTGTATTGAGGAATGTTATAACTTAATCCCTTATTTAAAATGTTTATCTCGTCGTTATTGAAATCTATTGCTGTTAAGTTTGAAACACGGTCGTAAAATTTATGTTGGCATTTGATGTTATCATTGGGGTATTGTTTACTTTGAAGGACAACAAATATCCTGTTTTGTTTATCATGTGTATGTTGTAACTTACGTTTGACGTGGTTATCAATAGTTTGCATCACATTATCTATAATAGCTGGATGGATGCTACTGAGCAATTTAATTGTGTCTTATACAATCTAAAATTTAAGTTGGATTTCTTGGCGTACAAGCACTTTATTTCTTCTTTAATCCACATTATTTCTTCTTTAATCCAAATATGCTAATATCAGAATTAAAAACACATCTAATACTGCCGTAAAAATAAAAGAATGTGCTGAAATTTTAATACAGACACTTTTTTGCAAGTTCCAGCTTTCACTTCTTAACAATACCTTCTTTATGACAAGATAATAAGTACAACAATGGATCATCTTACAAGTCTACATTATATTAATTACTTTCGGTTTTCTGAAGAAAATAACTCCTTAATGAGTTAATTATTTAGGTTACATAAATTTTGTGCGTTTTATTTCACAATTCATAAAAATAAAACTACTGTTGTTCGTAGGAAAATACTGCAAATAACTAAGTTTTTTTTTTTGTGACTACATTACCTTTCACGAAACTAGGGGTCCCCCTCCCCGTTCTTGTAAGCAAAGAATTTCTACTGTCACCGATTTGTGGAGTAAGACCATCGTTGCTTTCACCCCCTACTTGAGGCTACCGCCAACCATGGTCCGCCTCCAGATTGCCAAAATCCACGATCAGAGTTGGTGAGTCTGTGATCGCCCGAAAATGGGGTAGAGTCCCTGCTGTAAACGTATAAAACCAAATTAAATTTCATTCATACACACTATTAATGATAGTCACTGCTAAATTTCCTACGATGACCAATACAATTTCAAATTTGTTGCATTGTGTGTCCCTACTATCTCCCTTGCCTCTCTGTTCTGTAATACATACGCATTATTCATCTTCACTTCTATTACCTCGTAAGGTCCTTCGTAAAGTAAGAAAATTTTCTTAATTTCCTTGTCCTGAGCACTTGATAAGTCGTGTCTCTTCACCAATACCAACTGTCCTATTTCATACTTCATCCACTTACCTTTTGCATCATGTCTACGTTTACGTCATTCACCTTTCCTTAGTAGATTTTCATTAGCCAACCTGATTTTAATGCTCACATCCGTTTGCTCACTCTCAGGTGGGTAGTCAAACAGCTGTTCCAAAATCCTCGGGGGGCGTGTTTCCTTAATCAACTCATGAGGTATATATCCTGTCGACTCGTGGGTGGTACTGTTCAGCCAATTTTCAACCCTTTTTACGTATAACGGCCACTCGCTGTGTTTGGCATGACAATAGGCTCTAAAAATCCTGCCTATCTCTCTCATGACACGCTCCGCCTGGTTGGACTGAGGATGGCAGACTGCCGTGTGCTTCAGGATGATCCCCTCCCATCCGAGGGTCTGGCGCCATCTTCCACTGATGAACTGTAGCCCATGGTCCGATAAAATCACCTTTGGCTTACCCACATTTATCATATAATCCTTCGTCACCTTCTCACTTAGCACATGACGGGTAGCTCCCTTCACACTATACAATTTTACATATTTTGAAAAACATCACAAAAATATACATAACACCTCCTCTACCCTTCGGCAACGGTCCATACAAATCTACCACAACTAAATCAAATGACCTTGCTACTTTTATAAAATTCAACTCCCCTTCAACCCTATAATTCACTACCTTAGACTTCTGACACAAATCACAACCCCTTAACAACTTCCTAACCCACCTTTCCATATTCTTAAAAACACAAGACTCTTTCAAAACGTTAACACACTTTTTCGCCCCAAAATGACCATATCTTAAATGACAATCCCATATAATTTTATCTACTAACCCATCTGGCACAACTAACCTCCAATCACGCTCACCCCCATCTACTTTCTTAAATAACAACCCTTGATATATCTGAAAATGTTGATTATACTCTGACCCAGCTAATTCCGTCTCTAAATTATTTATGATTCTACCTGATTTACCGTCTGCTCTTTGCATGGTTTTGATGTTTTTTAACTCTTCCCCAAAAATCCTATCTTCCCTGGTTATTTCAAAAATTTCAATTTCCTTTAAATCTCTCCCCGTTTTGTTATTTAACATGTCTACCTTGGAAAGAGTGTCAGGTATTTTGTTCTCTGTTCCCTTTATGTATTCCCACGCAAAATTATATTCTTGTAATACAAGTACGCACCTGGTTAGACGGCTGTGAGCAAGCTAGCATGTGTTTAAAAAGGATAATGCCTTGTGGTCCGTGCGTATGACAGTTTTATTCCCAAGGATGTACGTCCGGAACTTTCCCACAGCGAACACAATGCTTAAAAGTTCCTTCTCTGTCGTGGTGTAATTCTTTTCAGCAGACAGAAGCGACCTGCTGGTGAAGGCGATCGTAAGATGTTCCTTATCGCAGTCCTCCTGATAGAGCTCCGCCCCTAAAGCTACGTTGCTTGCATCTGTCTGTAAATAGAAGGTTTTATTAAAATCAGGATGATTCATCATAATCATATGGCTAAACTTTCTCTTAATTTCATTAAATGCGCCGCGTTCCAATTCTCCCCATTTCCACTGCTTGTTTTTCTGGAGTACTGCACTTAGTTTCGATGTCGTGTGTGCATAATTCTTTTCGAACTTACGGTAGAAATTATGAGTCCTAAAAGCTCTGTAGTTGTTTGATGTTTCTTGGCTCAGGGAAGCGCATAATGGAGTCAACCTTATCTGGATCTGCGGAGATTCCCTCAGGTGTGATAGTGAAGCATAAAAAATTGATTTCAGTTTGTAGAAATTTGGATTTTCCCAATTTACGGTGAGTCCTCCTTCTTTTAATTTGGTCAATACATATTCCAAATGCTCCAAGTGTTCCTGAAAAGTTCTGGAAGCAATTAAAATATCATCCACATATACTGTTAAAAAGTCTAAGTCCTTCGGTTTCAATATTTGATCCAAACATTTAATAAAACTTGCTACACTTGTATTTAACCCAAATGGTAAACGCTTAAACTGGTAATTTTTTCCATTAAACAAAAACGCTGTATACTTTCTACTTTCTTCTGCTAATGGCACCTGCCAATACCCTGCTGTCAAATCTAAAGATGTCATGTATCTCACCCCGCTAAACTTTTGAAAAATCTCATTTATAGATTCTGGTGATTCACGGTCGGGTATTATTATTTGTTTAATCCTTCTGGCATCTAAACACAATCTAACCCTACCATCCTTCTTTATTACCACTACCAGTGGATTCGAGTAATGTGACACTGACCTTTCTATAATAATCAGAATGATCAATATTGCACACCACTATATAAAAATTATTCCGATTAGCGCTTTCAAGCTTCACAGCTCATCGTCAGATCAGGAATAGACAGGAAATATGTAAAACCCAACCCTTCACCCTCTCCCCCACCCTGCTCACCCACAACAAACTAAAAATTAATGACCCTTCCCCACCTCCTAAACTCTGTCTCACCATCTGTACAGTTACATATTTTTCTAGTAAATTCCTTGTGTTTCAGTGTGTGTGTGTGTGTGTGTGTGTGTGTGTGTGTGTGTGTGTGTGTGTGTGTGTGTGTGTGTGTGTGTGTGTGTGTGCATCCTTTTAAACTACCCTCTTCCTCTCCACACACGTGGGTCAGTCACACACCCTTATTTTAAAACAACCAATTAGTACTATGAAATATAATTCTTAATCTTATCTATCTGCCCTCTCTCATTTACTTCTTAATCATGTTATAAAATATTTCTTCATTATCAAATTTAATTTTAATTTAATTAAATTGTCTAACCCTTTTTCTCTTTCTTTCAATATTTCTAACTCCTCTCTAAGCTTCCTTTCAACTGTGTTATTTACTACTTTTACAATTTCGTATTCTTCCAAAGGATTAACAAACTTGTGGTTGTCTTCTATGAAATGTCTTGCATATAACGAATTGGTTGTTCTATTACCTTCTCCACGTTTGTGGTCAGACAACCTGCATACGAATTTTCGTCCTGTCTCCCCTAGGTACACTTTGTTGCAGTCTTTACATTTTAATTTATAAATTCTGCTTTTCTGTAATACTGGAATTTTTTCTATATTCTTATTCCTTATCTTATCAAATACCGTTTCACATTTTTTAATAGCTATATCTACTCCATATTTATTAAAACATTTTATAATTTTTCTAGTATGTGAACCTATGTATGTCAATGACCCTGCATAATTCTTTTGTTCTGGTTCTATTTTAGCTTTTTGTATGTTGACCCTTTTCATAACTTTATCCACTATGTTGGTGCTATAATTATTATTCCTTACAATTCCCTTTATCGTTTTTAACTCCCTATCTTTTGATTCGGTCTCTTTTAAACACTTCTGAGCTCTGTAACAAAAGGAATTGATTGCCGCCATTTTATATCTGTATGGGTGGTAAGACTCTCTTGGTATAATTATATCAGAATACGACTCTTTCCTAAATATCCCAAACTGTAGTTTCTCATTATCTTTAATTTCTATGTTTAAATCTAAGTAATTTATTTGCTTACCTCCTATCTCTTCCTTAAATTGTAAGTTTTTATCCTTATTATTTACCTCCTTTATAAACTCATGCACTTTTTCTATGCTTCCTTCCCAAATTACTAATACATCATCAACGTATCTAGACCATAATTTTATATTGTCTTTATACTTAGTGGAAGTTATTAATTGCTTTTCAAAATCATTCATGTATATTTCAGCAAGAATAGGGGATAATGAAGACCCCATAGGTAAACCTTTTTTCTGTATATAAAACTTGTTATTAAACCTAAAATAGTTCTGATTTACACATTCTTTAATTACTTTCATCAACTGCTTTTTATACCTGTATTCTCCCATGTTATTATCGTTTATTAACTTAATAACTTTATTTACTGTGATATTAGTAAACATGTCCTTAACATCCAGTGATATCAATTTTGTATTTACATTAATGCTAATATTTTCTAATTTTTCTATCAATTTTATATTATTCTCTATGTTGTATTTTGTCCCAAATTCATATTTCTCTTTCAGTACTCTGCTAACTTCCTTTGATAATTTATAAATAGGTGCATTAATAAAAGAAACAATCGGTCTAATTGGTTTTCCTTCTTAATGTATCTTAACCTGACTTTTAAAAGTTGGTGCTGTTGGATTACTTTCCAATAAATACTTTTTCTTATTTTCTTCTATAAATCTTATCTGTTTCATCATTTGTTTTATCCTTGACAGGTACGTACTTGTATAATCATACTTTATTTCCTCGTATGGTCCTTCCCTTATAAATTCTTCCGTTTTCTTTATGTATTCTTCCTTTCTCATTAGTACCATTGTATTTCCTTTATCCGCCTTCGTAACTATAATATCATTCTTCTTTATTTTATTCTTTAGTTTAGTTACAGTTGCTTTGATTTTTTGTTCATTCTTTGAATTATACAAACTTTTCTTAAATATTTTATCTACTACATTCCCTACTTCCCACCTTATTCTTTTTTTATCATTTTCATTTCCTAGTTTTTGTATTATGCTTTCGCATTCAATAATCGTTTTTTCTTGATTTAATTCTGGTGGCGGTGCGTATTTTAAGCCTTTCGCTAACATTTCTTTTTCTTCCGTATTGAAATTTACCTCTGTAAGGTTTATTACTCTTTTTTCATAGTTATTCTTAGAGAGGTGTTCCTTTTTTACTTCGTTCTTTCTTATTAATTTATTTAACTTATCTACCATTTTTTAATTTTTCTTTTCCAATTTCTTTTCTACGTACCCCAAACCAAAATTATATAATATGTAACTTTTACAATTTAATTAATATTTATATTTTATTTCATTTCAATCTCCCACTTACCTTTAGTCTATAATCTGGCCGGATCTCGTAGTGGAGGTACACCCATTCCGTTTGACGAACTATGACAGCACATAAAACGAACTAGGGTTTTGAAAGAATTTTAAATCGCAATTTTGTGGAAGAGAAATTAGATTTTTCTTTAATTCATCTGAATTATTGACATTACAAATCTTTGTGCGACATGTTACGCAATTATTATACCTTATCGACTATAGCTTACCTTGTAATGGACAATTTTACAACTTCATAATTATTCACACATAAACAAAAAACACAGCCCAGCTTTGCACACTCTCTACTCACATTCCGTTTTCAAACCCCAATTACCAGATTGACTACATAATTTTTATAACACTACCGATAACGCTTACTTCGGTGACCTCGTGGCCAGCCCGCGGTAGATTGAAGATGTCTATGAAAATGACGAAAAGGAATTCCAAATTTACATATTAGTGTTCTACACTCCTCCCATCCTACCACTGCTTTTAAAAGAACTGCTTTACTTTCATTATTGAAAAATAACGAGATTACACGAGCGTATTGAGCTCGCGTGTCGGCGCCGACACCGTCAGAGACGAACTGGGCAATGTGTTTCCTCGAGTCGCGGGAAATGAGCAGTCACGGCCATCAGGTTTTAGTCGCCGTTGGTGCTTAATTGCGGTGGCATAACCATTTTATGCATGGATTATAACGGGTATATGCGTGGTACCAGAGTACAATATTGGCGTCTGCTCTACTGATGTCACCAACAGTAGGCGGAGTTTAATGCGACTTCCGGGATGTCTTGACGAAGACGACGAATATTTTTTGCACTCTGGCCATCTTGAGTTTTTTTGTCAGAGCGTCACTTGGAGCGTGATTGAGCAGTTGCATATGTGCGCTGCCACACACAGGTACAAAGTTCTAAGAATTTTGTGGAGGTGCAAATGCTCTTGCCGCATTCCTCAACAACAACTGCGTCTTATTGCGTTGTTTCACTGTTCTGTTACACTGACTATTATACGTTGCACAATACAATTACAGTTTTTTCCAATTTATTATACCAGTCCGCCCGAAAACTAAATAAATAAAAATATATAATAATGCCCCAAACGGTAAAAATAAAAACACCCAAAACTGACCCGCTACAATACCCCCTCGATGAGAATTCTGCTGTTCATAACAGAAGAAATCTCATCGATAACCCCGAAGAGGACCGGTGAGGAACTGGTGCCAACAACCCCCTAGTTCTTACTCTCATGGGTGCACGACCCCCCTGGCTCAACGACCATGGACTCATCTGAACGAGATCACTGGACTTCTCCGTAAGAGATCCCAACACCGAGAAATCGAGCAGACTCGTACCCCGGCGCACCTCGCCTTTTAACATGCTACCCCCAAAAATCCTCAACCCCTGGCTAAAATTACTCCAGCTCCTCCGCCGATATGGATCCCCTTTTTGCAAGCTGGGCTGCCTTTAGCAAATACTGGGCTCACACATACTAACATTACATGTTACCATAACACATAAAAAAAATAAAAATTTCTTTTAAAATTTACTAAAAATTTAAAAAAAATTCAAAATTCAAAAAAATAATCTTTTATCAAAAAATTCTCTTCCTCTTTTTTCTAATTTTTGTTTCAAACGACTTAACCTAGACATTTCTAATAATATAAACACATCCTTATTCTAACAGGAGAATCACTTATAATCTACCAATATACTGCAATACAATAAAAGAAACATGGTTAATGCACACATAATAAAAAAAATCATCATCTACAATATCCATTCGCTGGCAGGCGAAAAATCAAGTTTTTTTTTCCCATAAAAAATTAAATTTTCAAAAATTTTAAAATTCAAAAAAAAATTTAAATTTGTTCATTACAAAATTTTATTAAATTTATTTATTAAATAACATATTTATTAAAATTATTCAAATATTGGTTTGAACTAATCAAACAAACAGATTAAAATTGGATTCCTACTATACAAGCTTAGTAGGTGTATGACCTCATCAGCTGATCGAAACTAGGTCAAGTCCAAAACCCTTGACCTACATATGTTATATATAAGTTCTGAAAACACATTGAACATCTGTAATATCCTAACTTGAAATACAAAACATAATAAAACAAAATATTATTACAAATAATAATCAAATTGGCATTTAAATTATTTAAATTAAACAATTCTTGACTTTACATTATTTTCACATTTCATCAAAATTCTGTCACTGGTTGAAAAAAAATAAACAATTTTATATTCTTTATCATGAATCTCTCTTTCTTTTCAACAATCTTACTTTAATCTACTGTGGGTGATGTAAATTATTTATTCTCGTTTTTCTGTATTAGATTTCTATACATATATAAACTTTCTCCCTCTGACTCTAATATTCATCAACTACAACTCCTATGACACCCATCTCTACCAAAATCTCTACTAATCAGGACACTCTAAACCCCAACTTATCATTTAACACAAAACGCCACCTTCTCTACATATAAAATACTCTCTAACCCTTTGTATAGGATACGTGTTTCCCCGCCCCCAAAAAACTCAATTCCCTTATTTGGCGGCCCGGATTCTACCTAAGGCGGCCCCTTCCCCACTAAAATCTATTCCTATCCCGTCCCAACCCTTGTTGCGGACTCCTACATGACACTACCCCCTAATACAAAATTGCCATCCCCAAAAATCTCAATCTCATTACCTTATTACAAATACACAAAATAACCTCATTAATTATAAACATAAATATATATCATTCAAAACTCTACATAAATTCTCCACAACTACCGTGTCAACATCAATATTTCACCAAATTCTATAACATACATTAACTCAAAAACAACATTACATCATATTCATTATTTCAACTTCACTTGGAATTCAATTGGGACAGATCTACATGTCCCACTAAATATTTATCACCCAGAAACTATCTTTTGTTATCTTGCATAAATTGTTATTTTATTTCTCATATTCTTTTTATCTTTACTTCAAAATATCTGTAGTACATTAAACATTAATTACTTGTAACATTTACAAATCAATATACCAGTGACGTTCTTGCTGATCAGCTGATATCCTAACATAATAAAAACACATCTTAAAATTGAACAAATTACATGGAACATACATATTTATTTTTATTCATTCTCCCTTCTCACCTCATTGTTTCCCCTTTCTCTGATTCTGATGCTTATGTTAACCTGCCAGACGATTTACTTATTGGCTTAAACACATACATAATAAAATTACATATTCTTATCTAATAGACAACAATAAAATAATACACTTAAAATTATAGCATGAACACCTTACTTTAAATATCTAAGCAGCTAGTTACTTGAACAGAGCACAAGCAGTTTTATTTGAATTAAACTTTGAATAATAAAAAAAAACTTTTATGTCATAAAATTTTAAATTCGTGACTCCTTTGCGTCACCTCCCAGCCACACACACTATTTTAGATTATGGAGGACTGTCTCGCCCTTTCGCTTCCACAGAGACGGTATATTTTGGAGCAGGTTCTTTACCTCTCCGTGTCTCTGCTTCCGCTGTTAAGTTTTAAAGTTAGTGAACATCATAATGTTCTTGTTAATAATCATGCACCCTTAAAACGGTTCTGCCACCGGTCTTGCTGTTCCTCCTCGAACAGAGTGGCAGCCGCTGTTCCCTAGTTCCGGAGATTTCCTCTAATGTCCCCCCATTAAATTTCAAATCTGTACCAATTTCAAGTCAGCTATGGTCAAGGGACTTGATATGACCATAGCTGGCCGCTAGCCAAAACCACGGTTAGTGCTGGTAAGACAGTAACCGCCCGAAAAGTCGAGGAAATCTAAACTTTTATTTCAATGCCTGTTTCACATCAATATTATTATGTGCGACACGTTATTTAGTAATGTGTGTAAAATTTTTTTTACTTTACACAGATAAGGTGTGCCGCACATTTATCGCCAGTTTGGCCTCCGATGGAGGTAACACTCACTGCTACCCCCAACCCATTTCGCTATCTAAGAGAGCACAGGCCACCCCCTTAATAGCCACTTAATAACTAATTACAATTGAAAACTAATTAAAATTTTTTGTATACATTATCATATAATATTTGCATCAACAACCATTTAACCCATTCATAACCTTTTACCAATTGACTTTCTTAAAATTTTCAAAATTTATTCTTAATAATTATTAAATATCACGTTTCATTTATTATTAAAATTTTTTAATTATCATATTTATTCAACACAATGATTGCATTAAAATTTCACTATTGCATTAACACCTCAATCACACCTGTAAACATTTTTTATTATACATGATTATAAAATTTTCATACTTACACTCAATTTAACACGATATACCCACAAAACATAATCACTACCATCTCTGAAACATTTCACAAAATTTATTAATTTAAATTAAATAATTTATCATTCATTACCAAATTTCCATCTCGTAAAACAAACTGAATTTACAAAAAAAATTAATTATACAACATTTACATAATCAATTAAAATATTGCAAATTGTTTTAATTAAATTAATTATTGACAATATAGAATTCATTACCATCCAAACAATTATAATTCTCTGATTACTTGTTTTCAAAATTAATTTGGTTTATTTATTTAAATTGCAAATATTAATATTATTATTACAACAATCATCTTACATACACACATATAAATTCACTAGATTTTATTTACAACTCTTGTTAATTATTATTCCATTTTTTCCACACTTCTGTCCAAATCTGCCCTGTCAAACAACCATAAAACATAATGTTTAATTGTCTTTTATTGTTTTAATAGTTTAACCTCCATCGTTCCAAATCAACCTTGGTTCTACATAACATCGTTCAATCTTATCAGCACACAAATGACTATTTTGTGTGTTGTAACCAGAAAAACTAACTTCAATCAACTTATTCAAATATTCGTTAAACCAGTCTACGTTAGGTATTTTTGTCAAGTCTCCATCATTAAATTCCTTAACTATTGGGTTAATTATTTTTATTAAATCATTGTAGTCATTATCATTCACATATATTTCTAAACTTTCCTTCCATTCATCATACTTTCTATTTAAGTTATATAATTCTGTTCCTTCATTAACACACAATTCTCTGTTTACATCTCTCTCTTCATAACCCCAAATCACACTCTCAAAAGTATTACAGACAGAGGGTATAAATTCAATTAAATCTTTCCTGACTTCTACAGGAAAAGCAAAAAACTTCAAAAAACAATTATTTGTAGCCCACTTGTCTACACAATATATATGTGAAGGTCTTCCTTCACCCCCCATTCTACCTCGTAAACAATTTACCCCCCCTTTCATACCTGTAATATAGCTCTCTCTCCACTCTCTCTCTAACTCATTAACACACATTAACATCTCATAATCACATTCTACAACTTCATTAGTACTCTCAGATACCAATTTTTCGGCTACATTATTATTCTCGTTATTATCAACATCATTATTATTTATTAATTCATTACCTAACACAACATTGTCATTACAACTTTCGTTTGTATTATTCTTACTCTGTTCTACTTTATTCCGACTATTTCTTGTCATTACATTGGCATTTTCAAGACATACATTCTTGTCTTGTATACTATTTATCAACTCGTCAAATTTTACATTCATTTTCTGCTGCAATTGAACATTCTGGTCTTTAATTTCTTTAAAAATAATATCGTTTTTAATATTCTGCTGTTCGCATTTTATTTTCTGCTCTTTGAATTCGTTACTTAAAATTTCAAATTTCTCGTCCTTAGTATCAAAACGTTTATTGAGGTCATTGAATTTGGTCTCAAAATTATTATTCATTCTTTCGAATTGACTGAGCATAATACTCATCATATTTGTTTCCTCTGATTGTTTACTTTTATTAATTGAAACGGGGGTCAACTGGATCCCCGAATCAGCATCTGTTTCGCTTGCTTGTGGTTGAGACGCAATCGGAGTGGAATGAACTATTACATTACTGCCGATAACTGTTTCTGCAACAGTACCCGTCTCCCCCCTCAACATACCACTTTCATCAAGCGGTTGCGACTCAAGGCCACTTTCACTCATAATTGAATTTACTATACTACTTTTTTCTGTATTCTCGGACATTTTTACTTTATCTATTTTGTCTTACGTAACAACTACCAATGATTAGTCTTTTTTTTCAAAACTGATATTACAACATCAATTTACTTTCTCCACCGTATACCGTTCAATGTGCTGTCACATGTAGGCCGTTGTAATAACTTTTTTTTTTTTTTTTTTTATATTACATCCTGGTCACGCGGTACCAATTGTAACTTTTACAATTTAATTAATATTTATATTTTATTTCATTTCAATCTCCCACTTACCTTTAGTCTATAATCTGGCCGGATCTCGTAGTGGAGGTACACCCATTCCGTTTGACGAACTATGACAGCACATAAAACGAACTAGGGTTTTGAAAGAATTTTAAATCGCAATTTTGTGGAAGAGAAATTAGATTTTTCTTTAATTCATCTGAATTATTGACATTACAAATCTTTGTGCGACATGTTACGCAATTATTATACCTTATCGACTATAGCTTACCTTGTAATGGACAATTTTACAACTTCATAATTATTCACACATAAACAAAAAACACAGCCCAGCTTTGCACACTCTCTACTCACATTCCGTTTTCAAACCCCAATTACCAGATTGACTACATAATTTTTATAACACTACCGATAACGCTTACTTCGGTGACCTCGTGGCCAGCCCGCGGTAGATTGAAGATGTCTATGAAAATGACGAAAAGGAATTCCAAATTTACATATTAGTGTTCTACACTCCTCCCATCCTACCACTGCTTTTAAAAGAACTGCTTTACTTTCATTATTGAAAAATAACGAGATTACACGAGCGTATTGAGCTCGCGTGTCGGCGCCGACACCGTCAGAGACGAACTGGGCAATGTGTTTCCTCGAGTCGCGGGAAATGAGCAGTCACGGCCATCAGGTTTTAGTCGCCGTTGGTGCTTAATTGCGGTGGCATAACCATTTTATGCATGGATTATAACGGGTATATGCGTGGTACCAGAGTACAATATTGGCGTCTGCTCTGCTGATGTCACCAACAGTAGGCGGAGTTTAATGCGACTTCCGGGATGTCTTGACGAAGACGACGAATATTTTTTGCACTCTGGCCATCTTGAGTTTTTTTGTCAGAGCGTCACTTGGAGCGTGATTGAGCAGTTGCGTATGTGCGCTGCCACACACAGGTACAAAGTTCTAAGAATTTTGTGGAGGTGCAAATGCTCTGCCGCATTCCTCAACAACAACTGCGTCTTATTGCGTTGTTTCACTGTTCTGTTACACTGACTATTATACGTTGCACAATACAATTACAGATTTTTCCAATTTAATAATATTTAATAATAATAATAATTTAAGATATATAATAATGCCCCAAACGGTAAAAATAAAAACACCCAAAACTGACCCGCTACAAATATTTCTTCTAACTCTACATACGAGTATATTCTTAATAATTCTATGTGTCTGTCATATAATTCCCTATTATATCTATTGATTAAGCCGTAGAGTGACCTTATTTCCAGTTTTATCCACAACTTCTCGCTTTGTTCTTTTACTTTTTTGGCTACACTGTTCTTATTTTTTATTTTAACTTGAGCGTACTTTGGGATGACATTATTATCCAGGCATTGTTTATTAAACCATATTTTACTTAAAACCCTCTTCAATTTAACTTTTAACTTAAGATATTTAAAAACTTTACTTACCTTATTGTTGTCGTTTATTACCTCATTGTTGTTGTCCATTACCTGTATTCGATTGCACATCTTAACAGACGTTTAATGAAGAAATTTGTGTTAGTGGTTGAAATCACAATCAGAATGATCAATATTGCACACCACTATATAAAAATTATTCCGATTAGCGCTTTCAAGCTTCACAGCTCATCGTCAGATCAGGAATAGACAGGAAATATGTAAAACCCAACCCTTCACCCCTCTCCTCCACCCTGCTCACCCACAACAAACTAAAAATTAATGACCCTTCCCACCCCCTAAACTCTGTCTCACCATCTGTACAGTTACATATTTTTCTAGTAAATTCCTTGTGTTTCAGTGTGTGTGTGTGTGTGTGTGTGTGTGTGTGTGTGTGTGTGCGCGCGTGTGTGCATCCTTTTAAACTACCCTCTTCCTCTCCACACACGTGGGTCACACACACACACACACACACACACACACACACACACACACACACACACACACACACACACACACACACACACACACACACACACACACACACACACACACACACACACACACACACACACACACACACACACACACACACAAGGAATTTACTAGAAAAATATGTAACTGTACAGATGGTGAGACAGAGTTTAGGGGGTGGGGAAGGGTCATTAATTTTTAGTTTGTTGTGGGTGAGCAGGGTGGGGGAGAGGGTGAAGGGTTGGGTTTTACATATTTCCTGTCTATTCCTGATCTGACGATGAGCTGTGAAGCTTGAAAGCGCTAATCGGAATAATTTTTATATAGTGGTGTGCAATATTGATCATTCTGATTGTGATTTCAACCACTAACACAAATTTCTTCATTAAACTTTCTATAATACCTTCATCCATCATTCGATGGACTGCACCGCTCTTCTCTTGGAATAAGGTACTGGATAACTCCGCTGCATGAAAGGTGTGTGTTCCCGAACCTGCAATTCACATTCATACCCTCTTGCCCTCCCTGGAATCTCGGCAAACACTCTTCGAAACTTCTCAATCACCTGCCACAATGACGCACGTTGATCACTCCCTACAACATCACCCTCACTTAGAAATGTATCCGCCCTATCTTCCCACATTTCCACACTACTTTCACCATCTCTCCTTCAAAACTCTCGGTATACTCTCCCTCTCTACATGAATTTACTCTCGCTTCAGGGTCTTTCTCGCCTACCCGTTTCTGTAATATTTTTACCCCCGTTACTCTAACCTTATCTAACACCTGTTCAAAACTAACCCTGATTGACCGATCACCCCCATTGAACTCTACTATTTTCTCTTTAAAATTGATTACAGCTTTATTTCTTTGTAGAAAGTCATTACCTAAAATTATATCTAGACTTAGTTCCTTTACAACTAAAAATGCATTCTCAAATTCCGTAGTATTGATAAGGAAATTTAACTGTATTTGTTTGGTTACTCTTTTAATACGTACTCCTGTGACTCCCACTACTGTAACCCCTGCTACTGGTAATATTGGAATATTTTTATTTGTCTCCCTTAATTCTCCCAAAACATTTTCAGCAATTACAGAAATCTCGCTGCCTGTATCTATAAGTGTTTTATAATTGTTACCTTTACTTCCGTTAATCCGGTTCTCATTCCTATTGTTGCATGATTCTCCTCCTCCAATAAATCCGTCACGATGTCTGTTTTGATGACGTTGCTCTGAAAACCCTCATTTGGTTGGACCTCATTCGCCTCCCTGGACAATGGTCTGGTCCTCTCTCCCACTGTTGGCTCTAGTTTTCCGCTCAGTTTGTATGAGTACTGGTAGTGGGTCCATTATGACTCCTTGGTGGCCCATGGTTGTTCCCAGATGTCCCCCTATTACTTGGTGTTCCTCTCGGCTGCTGGACGTGCTGAGTTGGTCCCCCTCTCCTTGTTGGATCATCTCTTGCCTGACTGCACCTGTAACATTTCTGCCTATTCGCATAATTTTCAAATTTATATCTATAACATACCCAGACCTCTTGGTTATTTGAACTATTTATTCGCGTTCCTCCATATCCGCTGGGGTTAACCCTGGTTGGGTTATTCTGTTCATAATTATTATTATGCGGTGGTTGGTGGCGCCTACCCACTTCTCTATCTCGAATACTCTGTAAAACATCTAATATCCTCTCTAATTCATTCATGTCGTTTATATCTTTCGTCATTAACGTTATTTGGACCTCACGTGGCAGATGTTTACTCACGTGTCTCACGAACAATTTGAACGGTAGTGGCGGCTCTAAATATTTCGCCTCATTATACAATCTGGTTACATATATGGTTATATTATTATTTTGACTACCTCCAAAGTTCCCTGATCCTATTATACGGCTACGTAAAAATTCTTGATCGTCTTCCGCCCAATATTTCCCTTTAAACGCCCTCTCAAACTCTTCATAACATCCCCACTCTATGCGATGCGCTTCGGCCTATATTGTAGAACTCCCTTTGAAACATTTTACAATTTTCAGCAATTGCACCTCCCAATTACTGCTACTGAAACGATTATATTCTCTAGCTTGGTTCAGAAATCGCATCGGGTGTACCGCCCTGTTCTCGCAACTAAACGCCTCTAATTCAACTTCATTGTGTACATCGCGAGTGATTAATATCCTTTCAGTTACCCCTTTTAATTTTGTATTAATTTCCCCCCGTAATTCATCTTTCACACAGCTTAAACTGCCTTCAATTAAAGTACATTTCTCATATATGTCACTATTAGTTTGAATATTACAATCATTTAGTTCTTTAATTTTATTTCGTATAGCACTTATTTCATTACTAGCACTAATTTCCTGCTCTGAGATAGCTTTATCAATTGTTTCTATATTCTTTGTCATGTTAGTTACACTAGATTCACATTTATCTATTTGCTCTTTTAAAATCTCTGTCTTAATGTCTATTTGCTTATCAGTCTCAAATTTGGTTTTAACTTCTATTTGTTTGTCAATTGCATTTAAACATTTATTTTCTATTTCTTTACTCTGCATTACAATTTGACTTTGAACTTTCTCAACTATTGTTTCATCTACTTTACTTATTTTGTTTTCTAAACTGTCTATTTGCGTATCAAACTTCTCACTGACTGATTCTATTATCTGTTCTTTCATGTTATCACAACGCGTATTAATTTCATTCATTTGCTTATTAAAATTAAAATTCTGTTGTTTAATTTCGTCTCTCATATCATTCATTTTAGTGTTTACTTCATCAAATTTAGCATTTATTTTATCATATTTAACATTGGAATCACTTTTTTGTTCCTCAAACTCACTGCTAACTTTATCAAATTTAGCATTTAAGTTACTATTTATGTTTTCGGACATTGTTCTTATTAAGTTAAACATATCGTCCATCGACAACTCTTTTATTCTAGTTGTCGTTGGAGTAGATTCTGCTTCTACATTACTCATTATCATTGACTCGGTAAGAGTGTTTTCTAGATTTATTTCCTTATTTTCCATGAAGTTATAACTTTTTTGTCAAAATACTAACATATATAACATATACTTATTATCTAAACAAGGTATTCTGTTTACTCATATCACATATGATCACAACATAACCTTATCATTGTACGTCTATTTCTAAGCACATGCCAATTTTTTGTTATTTCAAACAACCATTCTGGTCTTCCCCATATGCATGTATTTATATAATTTATTTATATAAATGTCCCTACGTTCGGAAGCGCCACTTGTACTCGTGCTTATAATTGGATAAATAAACTTTGCCCCTAGTTCGGACGTCACTTGTACTAGTACTTACCTTTACATAAATTGATAAATAGATTTTTTTATTTACTCTGCATTTAGGCTCTGTAGCCGCCATGTTGTTATCTGCCAACCTAAAATTTCACTCGTCAGGGTCCAGGTGTTCGAATCAGCGAACGGGAAATTCAGAACTGGTTATTTGAATAATAACGATCATTTCTTAGTTTACCAAGTAATAAAATTTTATTGATCATTTCCTGCTTTTTTTTCTTTTTCAAAATGAAAATTATTCAGACAAAAACTTAATTTTTGTTATATATGAATTTATATACAAAATAACATCTTTAAAACTGCCATCAAAGTTTAATTAACCCAAACCAGCGCTTCTTATTTTATCATTTTTATTAGTTTTATTCACGTTTGTATTCATACATATGCCCCAATAGAGTACTCTAAAAGAACATAATTTTGAATTTGATATACCACTCTGGTTACTGATCTGGCTTACGAAAGAGTCCAATGTTCCGTAGTACCTTCCATCACTCCGCACATATTCGTCGCATCATCTTTTATCGAAACTGTTACTTTAATTATTTAATTACTCACTGTATAATCATGTTCCGATTTAAATTATACATTCGGTTTTAAAATCACATTTTGTTTGAGTTGCGGGCCCGCATTTTCGTTCCGTAACTTTTTTCACAACCGGCCGGTTGTAAGCTGTATATGTGACTGGGGTGGATTGTACTGCGTTGAGTTCTTTGTTTCCATCACATGTTCAGCTCTGGAATGTTTCGTACGTGTCTCTCACGCTGTTCACAGCGTCACACCCGTGCGCGCATATGCGTGAATACGCACCCTCGTTGATAGTCTGCATTCCTGTACCAAGTCACACCAGTCTCGAAGCTATAGTTCGTTCACAAAATATACTCGGGTTATGAAAAAAACTTTAGATTACCATGTCCCAATCTGTCCCGTTACAAGTTGTGCTGAACTACGTGAGCTTGGCTCGCGTGGTTGTATACTATATAAGGCTTTGGGCGTCGACCATTATGACGATTTCATTAATAAAAAAAATATGTTAATTAATTAAGTTGATAATGTATAAGCTGAGAAATTTTAAATTCTTAATGAAATCTCACATTGTAAACTAAATCTTATTGCAATCATTAAGTAATAATAATATTTAATATAAAGTCTAATAATAAAATAAAAGGGAATGGAATTGTACAGAAAGGGTAAAGCTTATTAATTATTCCTGCATAAACAGGAACTGACCAGAATTAACTTGTTTTCTGACCCCTAAATAAACTAAGTATTATTGTAAATTTGTTATTTTTTAAATAATTAAATAAAACCACTGTTACGTACTTTGATAACTTCTGTAACTAAGAATATCTATAGTTAATAATTTAATCAAACTTTAGTCCTTTAATTAAATTAGAAACAAGGAACTACTTTTATGTTGCCTAGTAATGGTCTTGAGATTACTACTCTCCCCCTTAACTATTTCTGCCACTTGCAATGGAGCGCGCACGCCGTAAGCAGCGTAAAGCGTTGTTTCCCTACGTATATATTTAAAATGTGAAAGGCATGATTCAATGACTATTTAAATAAGTAAATTTGTGTGGTGATGACATCTCTCTCTATTATAAAATAACGAACTATGTAATTTATACAGTATTACAAACAAGAAGGTGATAGTCAACTAATCTATAATCATGTGAAGTGTATAACAGTGAAACGAACTTTCTATTAATGTATTCTAACTACAAGAATTACTAAGAGTTACTACAGTCGCCTGAGATGAGTGTACCACACCCGGAATGATTTGACTGACTCCAAGAACTTCACCGTCACAGTATGATAAGGTAACGACAGATCTTCAAGAAACACCCGGAGGACCGAAGAACCAATTCTGCAGCAACTTCAGGAAACACACAGGTGACATGGAGGCTTGTCTTCCATGGTTAAGAGTTACACAAATTATAGTCCACAAAAGACAATTTAATTTGTCATATTAAAGACTTTAAAACTTCTGTTTTAAATGTAATAACATTAAAGACTTTAAAAGACAGAAACTATATGTAACATGTAGTCTAAAATCTAATAACACTGGTTATAGCAAAAGAGTAAAAGTTTAAACTAAAAGTTTTGTTGTTTTAAAAGATTAATGAAAAGCATTCTTCAAATGGTAAATTTTCAGTATTGTATATGGCAAGGTGACCATTAGTCGTTTAATATATTCAATCCCGGATCCGTGGAATAAACAAAATAGATGTACATCATATTTTGAGGGCCCTTTGTAAAGGAGTAATATCTATATATAACAATATAGTAAACTATATTGTTTGAGAACTTTCAATAGAGAACTTAATCACATAACAAATGTAATAAAGAGATGTCATCTGAGTACCGAGTAAACTGAGTGCATAGATCAACAGTCTCCCCTTCCTAATATCCTGCTTTAAGAATTGTTTTATTTGTTGTGATTATTTTCAGCTCGTCACAACTAAGGCAGCCTGTATAATTGGCAGATCCAATTATTGCAGGTTCCCTAAGTTATAACACAAGAGAAGAGGTTATAAATTGCGCGACTCTGCTATTTTGCTAATTTTGCTATTGTGCTGTTGTTTAATAATTAACTGTGTACAGAGTGTCACAAATAAATTGCGCAACTCTGCTTTTTGCTATTTTTGCTATTTTCTGCTATTGTGCTGTTGTTTAATAATTAACCGTGTACAGAGTGTCACAAATAAATTGCGCCACTCTGCTTATTTTGCTAATTTTGCGTAAGAGAAAAGAAAGAAGTAATTGTGTCCGATATCCCACGCACACAAGCTGTTGATCTATTCACTCATGTATTTAAATATGTGTCAGAATTTTAAATAAGATAAAAATAATAATTAATATTATAGTAATATAGTATAGGTAAATTTATTTGTAAATATAATATGTGTAAAGTAATATTAACATATAATCCCATGTAAACAAACCATGTAGGTACTTGTTAAAAGTCTCATTCATCAACGTGTCTTTTTCACGACAAACTCGGACATGTAAGTTTCCTGTTGCCGATTGTTTAAAACTGTCATAGTTGGTCTCCCCCAAGTTGAGTTAGACAATCAGTCACCCTCCTTGTGTGGTCTATTGTT
This sequence comes from Magicicada septendecula, assembly GCA_034769895.1. Lineage (NCBI taxonomy): Eukaryota > Metazoa > Arthropoda > Insecta > Hemiptera > Cicadidae > Magicicada > Magicicada septendecula. The sequence goes on along the minus strand of CM068370.1, from coordinate 47,627,526 downwards.
ATAAGAAGCGTGTATTTTCCTGTGTTTAGTAACCGATGATTCCCCCTTTTGTCGTACGCGTATTCATGCCTGTGTGAAATTTCTCTCTCTCTCTCAATGTAAAACGATAAAGGTTGTCATAACATTTTAAGTGTTTATTTGTAAAAAGAAAAAGGAGTAAGAATACTATTGATTTATATTTTTATATTTTTGTGTAAAAAAAAAAAAAAAAAAGGAAGCGTTGTATAGCATTTAATGCAAATAGTAGAATAATTAGTTATAGCCACTCACATTACGGAAATGGCTGAATTTAATCCTGATCTATTATTAAAAGATGAGCTATGCTATGAAGCACTTTTACGAGGTATAAAACACGTGAATGTAACCGTGTCGGAATTACGAAAATCATTACGCCAAACCGGATCAGAGACACCCTCGCAGTTAGATAGATTGCGTGAACTCGATTATGATGGCGAACGAGAAACCTGTTATGCGAAATATAGGGAACTGATAGTATTATCTCAGAACCTTCAGGACAAAAAATCACCTATGGAATTTTTGCGCGTTACGCAACGTATAGAACATTTAACCCGCCGGTTAAATAATTTATTAAGCTGGCCCGACGTCACCGTAATCCCCGCCGATGTGCAGAAATTTGCGGATGAGGCATTAAGCCAATTACCCATAATTATCAACGACTTACGACGAAAATCAGACTCATCGAGAATGGAGGAAATTGAGCACTACTTACAAAAATTATATATCTCCCCAGTTCAATCCCCTACTTTAGAACACCGTCTCTCAACCTCGAACCCCGAATCACCCACCGTATCGAAGATACAACAGAGTCATGAACAATTACCTAGTAGAGAATTAAATACCCACACTATGTTAGAACCCCCACCGCCAAATGTTCAGCATACTCGCACTAGTAAATATGCGATTACAAATCCAAATGTAAACACAAATCCTTCGAAAAGTATACCTAACGTATATTTTAATGTAGACCTCTACGGAAAGATTTCCCACCCAGTAGAGAAAATAATTAATGAAATTCCTTACACCGACGGCGTATCACAACTCTATTGACTTTTATCAGATATCTACTGCAAATAAAAGATCTACAATAATTGAGCAATTGGCAAATACAGCAGGTCATCTTACCCAAATGTAAACCACCTTTACAAGATCGTGTGCTAGAAGCATTAAACTCGACTCTTCCGGTAGAAGAACTTCATACAAATATAATCAAATATTTTATCCCCACGGGAATATATGAGGAGATCAAAAGAAATACCGTACTTCGAGTACAAAGAGCTCAAGAAAGACTGGCCCACTATATCGCAGACATCAGAGAATCTTCACGTCTACTGGAAGTCGACTGGACCGAAAAACAATTGGTCGATACTATATTGGTAGGCTTATCTCCTGAAGAACGCTCCCGTTTAGCACTAATAAGTAGACCCCTTACTTTCGCTGACCTTGAACAATGTAGTGTGTACTCTTCAAATGTGTGGTATGCAGATCAGCATCGACATGCACCGGTATCCACAACACCACATAGAAGGGAAACGCAAGCCCTATCCTCAGATACAAGAAGTCTACGAGAACGACGACCATTTCGGCGACCAACCTATGTTCATGGCCATGGTAAGTCCAAGGAGCCACCACCTCGACACGAAACCAGTGAGACCCCGCGTAAAGAATATATGAGTAGGTTACTTTCAAAAGCGGACATCTGTCATTTTTGACGAATTTTAGGTAACAGTTGATTCTTATGTAAAATTCGATGCTCTTTTCAATTGTGTTGTTAGTTTCTTACAAAAACGGACGCAAATATGAGAAATAGGAACAAAAATGTAGTAGTTCATTTCAAAAGTGGACATCTGCAATGTTGGTTTTAATCAAAAGCGGACAACTACACATCCAGCCAATCTCCATCCTAGATACTGGTCACGTGACCATAAAAACCATAATGGCCACCGGTATATGGTTTCTGTTTGTTGTTTGATTCTAGTAAGTGAAGTTATAAACCATTTTTAATTATTAATATTTATTATTGACAGTTAAAATAAAAAAAATGGAAACAAATATTTCGCCTGTACCTCCTAATAAGGCTCGGAAGAGAGTGGCAAGGCCACAAACGTGGAAACGAAACATAGAAAAGGCTCAAAGGTAAGCACAACCTAGAACTTATTTGTACATGTTTTTTTTAATGTGATTGCAAATTTGTATATGTTAGAACGAATTCAAATGTCAGAAACGTTTTAATATAGTTTACTTTTTCACTATAAATTATTACGTTCACTCCTTTGTTGGAATTTTTTTTAATAATTAAGTGTCAAATTGACCCTAGACATAGCACGTTATAGGTTTCTATATTTCATTAACATGTTAATACTGTCATTTCATTGATTCAGAATAATATAAAAGTTCTTTCGTATGAGAACCAAATTATTACTTCAAGTAATTGATTATTCTTTTCTGAGATTGCAAAACGTTTTTAAAGTAAAAAATAACTAATAAAATAAAAATTTAAAAAGTAAAATAATATAAATTTGTATGACAACTTTATATAAGTTTGTTCTTTGCAGGTACTCTGCTAAAGGTCTGCCAAATTACCCAACATGTCAACACAGGGTTGGCTACCAATGTTGTCTGCTAAGTATGCATGACATAAAGTGTTTTCATGATTCTTTTTACTTGCTACCAGAAAAAGGTAAGCAAGATTCTTTTATTTTAAAATATTGTCATGCACAAACACCAAACCCCAAAAGGAAGAAAAAAGAAGACTTGAAGAAGCCAAAATCAATGACATTCGAGTACACAATTGTTAGTGCAGCTGGAGTAAACTTGTCAGTATGTAGGAACACATTTTTAAATGTTTTAAATATAACAAAACAGAGTGATTGGGGTTTTCAAGCGTTTTAAAAAAGGGGGAAACCTTGTCCCTGTAGAAACTAGAGGGGGAGATCAAAGAAGTAATCAATATGATTCTAGAAGGAAGGCTGTGATCGATTTCATATCATCATTTAAAGTAAACGAGTCACTTTATGGGCGAGGCAAAAGTACAAAGGTTTATTTACCTTCAGAGCTGAATATAAATAAAATGTGGCGAATGTACTTGTTAGCACATAATGATGAACTGCAGGTAACAAAAAGTTTCTTTCGGAAAGCTTTTTGTACAAGTTTTAATATTAGCTTTTCAAGTCCTGCAGTAGATGAATCCAGTACATGTTTAAGTTTACAACACAATCTTACAATAGAAAAAAATGAAGACAAAAGAGCTGAGCTTCAACTTAAGCTACAGTGTCACAAAAGGGAGGTTAAATTTTTTTGATTACTTAAAAGAAAAACCTCAAGATTGTCATCTGTTATCATTCGACTGCCAGAAAAACCTGGTATTGCCAAAAGTTTCTGATCAGGCAGCCTATTATTCACATCAATTTTACTGTTATAATGTATCTGTTGTAAAGGGTGTCTCTACAGATTCACTTACACCGGAAAAAGTATCTATTTATTCGTGGAGTGAAGATGAAGCTAAAAAATCCTCCAATGAAGTGGCGTCTATAATTTATCATGAATTGGAAAGTGTTGATTTAACAAACTGCACATCCATTCGTTTCGTGGCTGATGGATGTGCAGGACAAAATAAAAATGTGAATATGTTATGCATGTGTATGTGTTGGATGATAAAAAAATCGCCCAAAGAGATTACAAGTCTATAAATTGTTTATCCTGTTACTGGTCACTCTTTCCTCCCATCAGACAGAGTGTTTGGGTTAATTGAAAGATATATTAACAAAAAGAAGACAATAATCCAAAAACAAGAATATCATGCAGTATTTAAAAAACATGGAAAGCTTAAACTTATTGGTCAAGACTGGTTAATTTATGATTGGAAAAAAGAGGCAGGTTTACACATGAAAACAGCTGCGCAGCTCCACTTCAGAATTTTACAATGCAAGAAAATAATTGTTCGTAAAACCAAAATGGGGAACGTAACTGTCAGAGGTGAACTTTCATACAATGTGACTGCTGGGGCTGAAAGGATCATTTTTAAGTTGGGTCACCGACCACATGACATCAACCCAGATCTAATACCTATTGGAGTGAGAATTAAAAGAGAGAAATGTTCTGATGTCAATAAACTCCTTATCAAACATTTTGGAGAAGACTGGAAATCTCTTGATAACTTACAGTGGTATAAGAACGTTATTGATGGGCAGGACACTCAAGATAATGAAGGGGATGAACAACTGGATTTTAACTGTGACTGTATCGAAATGAGTGAAGATAATCAGGACGAGATTCTTTTGATGAACATTAACTGAAATTTTGCAATTTTATTGAAATCATTAACAGTTTATTTTTTTATGTAAAATGTAAACCATTATTTTTATGTTATTTTATTTTTGTAATATGATTATGAATTTTTTTAAATAAATTTCTCAGTAAAGTACAATTTGATATTTTTGTTTTAAGTGTTATCTTGATTACCACTAATTGAAAACAGGATTAATTTTATATCACCCTAATTACTTTTTATTTTTATCATGTTGTAACAGATTTTTTTTAAATTAAATTATTACTGTAATTATTTTTAATTTATTTTACATTATTAGTGTAATTTAGGTGAATAGCATTATTAGTGAAAAAAAGGAAAGAAACTTGAAGAATGGTCTGTTCTTACACCTAATACTCAGTTCCTTTCAAAAACAGACAACTGACTCAAGGTATGTTTCAAAAACGGACATCTACTCGGGTCCATTTCAAAAGCGGACAACTGTATTTTTAAACACATTTTTAACATTAATGTAGTCAGAAAATGATGTTAAAGTGAAGTTATTTTGATTTTTAACCACAAGAACTAATTTTATAAAAAAAAAATAAGGAGTTTTGCTGTACTAATAGTAAAATATAAAAATAGTGGCATACTGGAAAATCATGCCAATGACAGATGTCCATCTTTGAAAGTAACCTACTCATATATGCTATAACTGCGGAAAACCTGGACACCTCAGTAGAAACTGTAAATGGGAACAGTACCATCAGAAAACTCATTATCCAAAAAACATGTAAGGCAGGGAGATCCGAAACCCTGTGTCTTCCGCAGCATCGTGAAAACAGGTAAACCCCTGAGAGACCACAAATTAAAACTAAATACTAATAATAATAACAAAAGAAAATTAGACCCCTATGTTAGGAAATTTATCGATAAATGTAACTCTATTAGTAAATGTGATTACTATAGGTGTGAATTACCGTATATACAAGTTGACATTGGTGTTACATCCACCCTCGGATTAATTGATTCCGGATCCACGCGAAGTTTAATTAGTCAAGAGCTAGCCAATCAATTATTTAAACACAATTTAGTTAAACGCAGTCAATCAGTAAATATTAGATGCGCTACAGCTAATAAACAAAACTTAATGATAAAACTTATCATCACGTTTAAAGTAAAAATTAAAAATCTAACGTGGTATTTTCCAATGTTGGCATGCGACGAATTAGGACCCGAGTTAATATTGGGAGCTGATTTTATCAGTAAAACAGGAATAATTTTAGACATTCACGAGAAGATATTTTACTTTGGATTCGATCGTTCATGGAAATATAACTTGCATGATAATGCAAATAACAGAGAAAGTACTAGCACCACTTCTACACATATAAAGCATCACGAATCTGAATTAAGTCATCTGGAAAGTAAAGATAGACGGAACATACAGACTTTAATAAAACAATTCTCCAACGTCCTCACCCCAAAGTTAGGACTGACGGATCTGATAGAGTACAAAATAAATTTGAGCGACAACAAAGTAATACGTTTAGCCCCATACAAATTATCACCACCTAAAATGGAAGTAATGAGGAATCAAATTAATAAATTGTTAGAACAAGGAGTCATCGAACCCTCTACGTCATCTTATTCATCACCCGCGTTTTTAGTACCCAAAAGTAACGACAAACATAGATTAGTTGTGGACTACAGACAACTAAATAAACGGATAGAATTTGAATCTATACCACTTCCCGACATCCACAGTGCATTTCATTATTTTACGAAAGCAAAAATCTTTACCATTATGGATTTAAATCAGGCATTTCATCAGATACCCCTTTCGGAAGAATCAAAACGTCTTACCGCATTTGCCGTCCCTTTCAACCTGTACCAATTTACAAGGCTACCTTTTGGTATATCCCAAGGTAGTTCTGTATGTAGCAGATTATTAGAAAAGTTATTTCATGACATAAAATTTAAATATGTGTATCACTACTTAGATGACATTGTTACGAGGGCTATCCAGAAAGTAACAGACGTTTTGAAATAAAAAATTTACAAAATGAAAAAACAAAATTTTATTATATACATTTGAAAGGTACACTCTTAAGCTATTTTTCTACATAATCGCCATTCAAATTAAGGCACTTATCATACCGTGGCACAAGTTTTTCAATACCGTCTCTGTAGAAATCTGCCACCTGCGATTTCAACCACTGGTTTACACCGGCATGCAGTTCGGCGTCAGTATCAAAGCGTTGTGTAGCGAGCCATGTCTTCATCGCTGGGAAGAGGTGATAGTCGCTCGGCGCCAAATCCGGGCTGTATGGTGGATGATCGAACACCTCCCATCCAAAACTATCGAAGAGCTCTCGGGTACGATTGGCCGTGTGTGGACGTGCGTTGTCGTGAAAAAACAAAACCTTCGCACTAAGTTTTCCCCGACGCTTGTTTTGTATCGCGCGCCTTAACTTTCTCAGTGTTTCACAATACCTCTCTGAGTTAATTGTTGTGCCACGTTCAAGAAAATCAACGAGAATCACTCCTTCAGAGTCCCAAAACACAGTAGCCATGATCTTTCTTGCTGACAGCGTTTGCAAACACTTCCTTGGTTTCTTGGGAGAATTTGTGTGTCCCCATTCCATCGACTGCCTTTTTGTTTCACTATTGACATGCTTCACCGAAGTCTCGTCCCCAGTTATGATACGATCGATAACTTTGTTACCATTTTTGTCGTAATCTTCGAGGAAAGTTAGTGCTGCAGCCAGTCTCTGTTTTTTGTGGTCTTCCGTTAGGATTTTCGGAATCCACCTAGCACAAAATTTGTGGTAACCAAGCTTTTCCGCCACAATTTCATGCACCAAACTCCGTGAAATTTGGGGAAATTGTTTCGAAAGTTCCGTAATCGTGAAACGACGATCTTCATGAATTTTGTCGTTGATTTTCATCACCAGTTCATCAGTCACATGGCTAGGTCTACCACTGCGGTCCTCATCGTGAACATTGGTACGGCCATTTTTAAAATCAATGCACCATTGCCTCACTCGGCTTTCACTCATTATTCCTTTTCCGTACACATCACAAAGTTGGCGATAAATTTCAATTGGTTTGTGATTTTTTGCCAACAAAAACCTAATCACAGAACGCACCTCACAAGTGGCAGGATTTTCTATTGCAGCGCACATTTTAACACGTCACAGAGAGCAAAGTAAGAGGGGCACAGACCGCACGCTACCACAGCTGGTTGCGTACTGAGTGTAGGAACGTTCCGACACCAAGATGGCGGCTCTATCCCCGCCCACCGCCGCGGTCGGTCAAAACGTCTGTTACTTTCTGGATAGCCCTCGTATCTACAGCGAGTCAATTGAGCAACATCTTAATCATCTACGTGAAGTACTAACCCGATTGGAGAAAGCTGGATTAACCGTAAATCCCAGTAAAGTAAATTTTGCTGTGACACAATTCTCATTTTTAGGTCACATCGTAAAAGCCAACGGAAAGGTAAGCATAGACCCAGAGCGAACTCGTGCAATCAGAGAATTTTTGCCGCCGCGGGATGCGTAAGGAATAGCCCGATTTTTGGGAATGATAAATTATTTCCATAAGTATATCCCACATCTAGCCGAAATTGCAGCACCGCTAAATACCTTAAGAAAGAAGGGAATTAAATTTGAATGGAATGAGCAACACCAAACCGCATTCGAGAAATTAAAAGAAAGCATAATATCACCCCCCGTACTACAATTAGCCGACTTTACAAAACCATTTGTAGTGCAGACAGACAGTTCTAGTGTCGCCCTATGTGCAGTAATATATCAGGAAGTAGATCACTCAAGGTTACCTATTAGTTACGCTTCTCGCACCCTGACTGAGCCAGAAAAGAAATACTCCGCATACGAATTAGAATGTTTAGCTATAGTTTTCGCTTTTGAGAAGTTCAAACCATTTTTGGAACATAAGGAGTTTTTATTAGAAACAGATAATCAAGCGTTATCTTGGCTACTTAATCACCCAAAACAGTTAGGTCGTATCGGAAGATGGGTATTAAGATTAAATTGTTTTAAATTTAAAGTACAACATATTAGAGGCACCCAAAACGTAGTTGCCGATACCCTGTCACGTATGTTCCAGCCTAGTAGTAATACTTACGAAAACAAGAGTAGAGAAACGCCAATTATTAATACGTTAATTACCGAATTTCCTCTTGCATTTACGGATTTAGCCCAGTATCAACAACAAGACCCACGTTTGAGCCCAATTATTGAACAACTTGAAAAAGGAAATAAGTCAGAGAAATACATATTAAGTAGGAGAGTATGTTGTAAAATATGTTGTAGTAATATAGTATGTTGTAGAATAGCGAACGGAAAATATCTACGAATAATCGCCCCTGATATTATTAAACCTATGCTGATGGAATATTATCACTCTTCCACCATTGGAGCACATATGGGAATAAATAAAACCATACACCGAATTCGTAAAGAATATCACTGGGAAAATATGAACAGTGAGATCGCCAATTTTGTAAAAAAGTGTAAGTTGTGTGCACTCAGCAAACCAGTGAGAAACAGCCAAATAAGTCAATTAATTTCAGAGATTCCTGCTACCCCGTTCTCCAAAATTTATTTAGACTTTTCAGGACCCTACCCGCGTTCTAAATCAGGAAATACAATGTTACTAATTTGTGTAGACTCTTTTAGCAAATTCGTCTGGATGTACCCCATGCGGCGAGCCTTAGCTACAACCACAGTAAGTATTTTACAGCATAGATTATTTAAAGAATTCGGTATTCCTGTCCATCTAGTGTCGGATAACGGACCACAGTTTAAGTCCAAGGAATTCAGGAACATGTGTTTCAAACTAGGTATAAACCATATTACCACTACCGAGTATCGTCCGCAAGGTAATATAGCTGAGAGGTATTTGCGAAACCTAAAATCTGCTTTAATAGCCTACCATGCTAACGATCATACTTCCTGGGACCAGAACTTATCCTGGATCCAGTTCGCCTTTAATTCTGCATATCATGAAGGACATAAGTCTACCCCATTCCAATTGTTGTTCAAGTATAAACCTAACCACCCATTATCCACTAAGTGGAAAATACATGAATTGTTACCCCTTGAGATTAGGGATAAAAATATTAGGAAAATATGGAATGAAGCTCGCGCTAATTTACGAACAAACTTAGCGAAATCAAGGAAATATCACGAGCGAAATAATAATAATGAAGTAAAGTACCAAATCGGTAACTTAGTTATGTGTAAAACACATCCTACGAGTCGTGCAATCGATAAGACCACTTCCAAGCTATCATACCGATGGTGTGGTCCTTATCAAATTCACAAATATTTAACTCCAGTAACCGTAGCACTGTATGAACCCTCTACTCAAAAATATGTACGAAGGACACATATTTCGCAGATAAAACATTATCACGACGAAGGAAATGGTAGAGTGCAAGTTAAATAAATAAAAAAAAAAAGGGAAGGAATATGTTTTGTACTCAACTGCAAAGAAGTACTTGAGTAACATTTAGCTAGCTAATCGTATAAATAGGTACGAGGCCTGATCAACCTTGAATCCTATTCTTCGAAAGTAGAGCAAAGTAAGAAGTCAGCTGACAGCAAATATGAGAAATAATTAAGTAACAAATTACTTAATGAGTAATTCTATAACTAGAATAACTCCCAACTAAAGAAAAACCCGGTAGTAGTCATAAGTAGTAGTGTTAAGAAAATTTAGAATGTTAACAATATGGTATAATGTGTGAATTTTATGTACTATTAGAATTAGTCTGTAAAGTATGATATGTAGATAGTAAGAATAAGCAAGTCGAGACTGACTTGTGCAACTCGTAATTACATACAGAAAAAAACGAGTGAGAGAAATTACACACGGAAATCCCCAAACATACTCCCGGTACATTCCTGAACAAATAAACCGGAGTCTGTGGCTTAAGCGGCGGAGTATGTGACGATTTCATTAATAAAAAAAATATGTTAATTAATTAAGTTGATAATGTATAAGCTGAGAAATTTTAAATTCTTAATGAAATCTCACATTGTAAACTAAATCTTATTGCAATCATTAAGTAATAATAATATTTAATATAAAGTCTAATAATAAAATAAAAGGGAATGGAATTGTACAGAAAGGGTAAAGCTTATTAATTATTCCTGCATAAACAGGAACTGACTAGAATTAACTTGTTTTCTGACCCCTAAATAAACTAAGTATTATTGTAAATTTGTTATTTTTTAAATAATTAAATAAAACCACTGTTACGTACTTTGATAACTTCTGTAACTAAGAATATCTATAGTTAATAATTTAATCAAACTTTAGTCCTTTAATTAAATTAGAAACAAGGAACTACTTTTATGTTGCCTAGTAATGGTCTTGAGATTACTACTCTCCCCCTTAACTATTTCTGCCACTTGCAATGGAGCGCGCACGCCGTAAGCAGTGTAAAGCGTTGTTTCGCTACGTATATATTTAAAATGTGAAATGCATGATTCAATGACTATTTAAATAAGTAAATTTGTGTGGTGATGACATCTCTCTCTATTATAAAATAACGAACTATGTAATTTATACAGTATTACAAACAAGAAGGTGATAGTCAACTAATCTATAATCATGTGAAGTGTATAACAGTGAAACGAACTTTCTATTAATGTATTCTAACTACAAGAATTACTAAGAGTTACTACAGTCGCCTGAGATGAGTGTACCACACCCGGAATGATTTGACTGACTCCAAGAACTTCACCGCCACAGTATGATAAGGTAACGACAGATCTTCAAGAAACACCCGGAGGACCGAAGAACCAATTCTGCAGCAACTTCAGGAAACACACAGGTGACATGGAGGCTTGTCTTCCATGGTTAAGAGTTACACAAATTATAGTCCACAAAAGACAATTTAATTTATCATATTAAAGACTTTAAAACTTCTGTTTTAAATGTAATAACATTAAAGACTTTAAAAGACAGAAACTATATGTAACATGTAGTCTAAAATCTAATAACTTTTCTTTTATAAAATTGCTAAACTGCTATAATTGTTTTTATTATTTAGACAAAGCTTTTCGTCATTACTGACATCTTCAGGTCTTAAACAACCTGAAGATGTCAACAACCTGTATTGTTTAAGACCTGAAGATGTCAGTAATGACGAAAAGCTTTGTCTAAATAATAAAAACAATTATAGCAGTTTAGCAATTTTATAAAAGAAAAGTAAGGATGGCTGCTAATTTAAACAATACGAAGAATAAAATCTAATAACACTGGTTATAGCAAAAGAGTAAAAGTTTAAACTAAAAGTTTTGTTGTTTTAAAAGATTAATGAAAAGCATTCTTCAAATGGTTAAATTTTCAGTATTGTATATGGCAAGGTGACCATTAGTCGTTTAATATATTCAATCCCGGATCCGTGGAATAAACAAAATAGATGTACATCATATTTTGAGGGCCCTTTGTAAAGGAGTAATATCTATATATAACAATATAGTAAACTATATTGTTTGAGAACTTTCAATAGAGAACTTAATCACATAACAAATGTAATAAAGAGATGTCATCTGAGTGCCGAGTAAACTGAGTGCATAAATCAACAGTCTCCCCTTCCTAATATCCTGCTTTAAGAATTGTTTTATTTGTTGTGATTATTTTCAGCTCGTCACAACTAAGGCAGCCTGTATAATTGGCAGATCCAATTATTGCAGGTTCCCTAAGTTATAACACAAGAGAAGAGGTTATACCATGTGGCTCTAAACGGATATCTACTTCGTACCTCCTTTTCTCATTGGCTGTCACATATCGATAGTTCCAGAATACGGAAGACGGAAAGGCGTTTACATTGTCAACACTTGGTGAATTTATTACGCATTAATGCCACGTGCATTTTCTGTGATCCACGTATCCTTTGTTCTAACTTCCCACTCAACTCCAAACAATGGATTATTATAAAAGTATTATTAGTTATTGAAAATTATTAATACAAAATGATTCAGCCCATTTTGTCCCGTTACAATGGATATTTGCTCATCTAATGAAAGCACAGACAGTTTTCTTTTATCAGCACTTGCCATCATAACCAAGAAATGGTACACTAGGACAATGTAGCAGACATTGGGATAATAACTATGAGTGTACACGAACTGTTGGAAATTAGGCTGACCATGCACTGGAGACAAGACTCTTGCACAATTGTTTTCTCTCCGCCTCGCTCATTCAAAACAATGACACAACAAAACTGTTTTGTCTCCATACCTTTGTGCAGTAAGGTAGCAACAACCCATAACAAGGGAATTGTTAGGCAGTGAAAGTTACAGTTGAATGTAATGGCTACCTGCTTCTCTACCTGCATTAGAATGTGATGGCTGAAAGCACCATACGGATAAGTGGATGGCATTCCTGCCTAATCATAGTGCAAAACATAGGTTTTTCCAAAGTTCTGCAAATTGTAATAAACAATTTTACCAACTGGGTGGTTGTTTTCCAGAGGTGACACAGAGTATTTACAGTGCAAAATTAGTGATCACCAGTCTTGTAGGGGTTCAAAAATTCATTGGTCTTACAGGAATATAAATGCGTTCCATCAATTATTGGTCATGATGAGAGGGGGTCGTCATAAAGGGGTGGATTTTATTTCTGATGTAACCTTCATCTTTTAAAGGTAACATATCTGATGTTAAGAGTAATTTGACACTGTAAGCAGTGTACAGCTTTTATGTATTAGTTTAAAAGCTGGTGACCATTCAAAATTGGTGACATGGGAGAGGCAAATTGTCAGGGAACCATATGCCCAATTGTGTTTATTGTTTGTAGTATAACAGAACATAATTAATAACACACTTTCAACCAAGAAAAAATCGTTAAAAAAACTTTGTTCATTTCAAGAAAGAAACATCATTTCATTCCATACATTCAGTTTCAGTACTGCCACGTGTTCACATTCAACGCGTAGAGGTATACCACAATTCCTAATAATTTGTTTCCTTTGTCCTTTCCAGATAACAAAAAAAAAAATTTAATTTTTATACTTCATGTGAGTCATTGTGAAATATTGTAAATAGAATGTTCTATACATATTTATGAACTGTATTTGCTTAACATGACCTTTTTGTTTTAGTAAAATAAGAAATTACTTTTGGTTATGTATTTAGGTGTGTCCTGGCTATGCTTCGAGCACTGCATACAGAAATGGTACATTCGTATAGTGATGCCAAAGTGTATCTAGGGAAAACGTTTAGAGTAAGATTTGCCTATTTGTCAGAAGATGTATCAGATATTGATATCTGTGATATTATCCTAAGGTTAGTATTGTTTAACTTTTAAATACCATAAGCATACTGTTGTGATAATGAGTAGTAGTGATAATGTGAATCGGCTGTAGTGTAATGAGTATATCCACTTTTCCTTGCAGTTGGCTTTTATATGTCACTCTCCTTTTAACAGATACGGTAAGTAGGATACTGCAAGGATATTCCTGTCTGCTAATACTTCTCTATTTAAATTCTTGGATTTCGTTGTCCATGACGTGTCCGTTACTTAACTAAATATCACTATAATATTGACGACTCGGAACACTTAAGTTTTTTATAAGTAAAAACGTAAAGTTTTACCTTACAGCCTAAACCGGCTTTCACCTATAGAAGGCTTCATCAGAGGCTGTCGTTAGTAGCGCTGTTCGTCTTGTTGTTGGTGACGAGATAGTTTTTCAAAAGATCGAAGCTGTGTGTGTGTGGTGAGATGTGTTCGAATAATGCGTGCGATTTGAATTGTGTCTGTTCGTTTAGGATGTCGTTTTTATTTGTTTTTGTGTTTGTATATTTCTAATTGTTCTAGAGTGTCTAGTTTTCGGCCTTTTGTGTGTACGTGTAGTATGTTCATGTTATTGTCGATGTTTTTATATGTGTGGTTTGCTTCAATGAGGTGGTTTGCGAAGGTAGATTCTGTAGTGGTGTGGAGTGCTTTTGTGTGTTCAATGTATCTCTGTTTGAAGCTACGTCCTGTCTGGCCTATGTAGAATTTATTGCAGTTTGAACAATTTAGCTTATATACACCGGGTAGATCGAATTTGTTTTGTGTTTTGGGCATGCGTTTTGATAGTGTGTGTTCTGTTTTGTTAGTAGTTTTGTAAGCGATTCTGTATCCTGCTTTTTTGAATTTGTGGGCAATTTTTTCTGTTTGTTTGTTGATGTATGTTAGTGTTATGAATTTGTTGTTTTCTGTCTTTGTCTGTTGTTTGTTTTGTGTTTTGTGTAGGAGTTTACTGACTATTGTTCCGTCATAACCGTTAGATTCTGGTAGATATTTTATTGTGTTTAGTTCGTCTCGACAATAACATGAACACAAAAAAATCTCGACAAAAAAACATCGACAATAACATGAACATACTACACGTACACACAAAAGGCCGAAAACTAGACACTCTAGAACAATTAGAAATATACAAACACACAAAAACAAATAAAAACGACATCCTAAACGAACAGACACAATTCAAATCGCACGCATTATTCGAACACATCTCACCACACACACACAGCTTCGATCTTTCGAAAAACTATCCGTCACCAACAACAAGACGAACAGCGCTACTAACGACAGCCTCTGATATGAAGCCTTCTATAGGTGAAATCCGGTTTAGGCTGTAAGGTAAAACTTTACGTTTTTACTTATAAAAAACTTAGTGTTCCGAGTCGTCAATATTATAGTGATATTTCTCTATTTAGTCATTTGGAGTTGATGTGAAACTGTAGGTTCCATTAGAATATTCAAACTTTTATGTCTGGAGTCAGTTTCATTAATATTCAAACACCTGAGAGATAGCCAACCTGTGTGGTGTGTGCATCATATGGATGTGTACAAGGTCAAAATTGAAGTAGTATTGAATTTTCCAGTGTTTTCTAGCCACCTGTAACTACACAGTTATTCTCTGCACATCATCCAGGAAGCTATAGATTCGACTCACAACCTCAGTGAAATATAAATACAGGATTCAGCAGTTAGCAGTGTGTCAGTTTAAGATGGCAATTCAGTGTGCATTTAGTGTAAAATTATTATACCAAATTATTGTGTACAAACATCTATAGTTAGTGGTGTGTTGATTTGCCAGTTCAAGATGAACAAGCTTAAGAAGGGGGTAGTCTTATGCCTACGAGATATTTTATGCTGATGATGCCTAAATGTGAGATGGATGTGTACAAGGTCAGCATTGACCTAGAATCGAAGTTTCCAGTGTTTTCTAGGCACCTGTAACTATCTACTTATACTCGGTACATCATCCAGAAAGCTGTAGATTCGTCTTGCAGTCTCAGCAGGGTAAAATACAGGATTTTGGAAGTGGCCACCTAGTCAGTTTAATACAGCAATTCAGCGTATGTTTAGTGGAAAGTTATTATAGTGACTTATTCAATGCAGGCATCTGTAGTTAGTAACATATGTTATTTATTGTGACTGTGTTGATTAAGTGACATTTGTTGTTTATTACATTAAGACAAACATAAACGTGAAGAAGCACTGAATATGACAGATTGTTGTTGTCTTTGTTCAGTTAAACAGTAATTACAGTTGTAATTAGCAATTTCTCTCTTCAGTTATTAATTTTCACTGTTTAAATATAACATTTAAAAATCCATATGACCCGTCGTAACAAAATGTTGTTGCACTCTGTTGGGCCTTGGTTCTCAGTTCCATAGACGACAAGTTCTATGGACATGGCCCACACAATTCTATATGTGTATTATGGACATTGCCACAAAGAAGTGGCAGTACAAGAATACATCATTGAACAGAGACAAGTCTGACTAACGTCAACCATTTAGTGAGGTTAGGTGACACAAAGATCCTGTCCTTCGTGTTACATTCTTCATCAAGGATATATTAAAAAACTATTGAGATACACAAACACGGGACCAACCCCAGCAGGAAGGGAGAGTGGTGCTATAAAGACCTTGGATTGTGAGGCCAGTTACATTATCAAAAATTCAACAGAGGCAAAAAACAGACCATAGAAACAGCCAAACGTGTAATAGTCACAAAACAATCGTAGAACAGACGTTAGTTGGAATGCGACAGTTTGAAGTATCGCATCGTCAGTCACAAGAGAAGCTGGACACTGATTACAATTACCACAGCAGTAGCTGAATCGTCTGGTGCTATTAACTGAGGAATATGGTCCAAACTCAGAACAAGATATTGTTACGCCATCACAGAACAATCTACGTGTTTCTCGAACAATTGATTGGAAGCCGGCTGAATGTTGTGGTGTACGTGATTTCAACATGTGCTTGCGAGACTTTTCTAGACGCCGCCAGCCTCACTGACTGTGTCAAGCCCGCAATTAATTATGTCGTAGTACAGAGATAATGCGTAGTTGTGGAATGTTCTGGTCTGTGAGCGGGGGTATAAATACAAGCCATCAGCGGCCTTAGTTCAGTATTTTGTTGGTGATTACTGTGTGCGTTCAAGTGGTTATTAGTTAAATGCAGTGTTTAATAATCGGGCGGGACAATTGTAATACAATTGTGTGTTATATTAGGTGACATTTTATTGCGTGTGAACAAGTTTTATTTGATTTGTTGTAAGAGACTGTCTTGTTAATTATGAATTGTTTAATTGTGATAATTGAAGCTGTGATATATCGTTTTTGTCCCTGTTCTTTCGGGCGCAAAATGTGATATATCGTTTTATTGATATTTATATTTCTTGATAATAGGTTACTGTTCACTATTTATTAACTGAATTCTTCGGGCGCCATCTTGTTTTTATTAAATACAAGAAACATAATACAAAACCAAAAAAAAATTAGTACACGGGTTCTTTTCGGCGAACAGGAAATCAGAATGGTTTATTAAACAAACAAGAAAACTTTATACGTTTACACATTAATTAAAATTTATTAACATTTCTCAAACAAAAAAGAAACGCACATAAAATAAATTTGAAAGCAACTTTTAATGTAAAGAAAAAAAAACTTTTAGTGTAAAAAGGTATAAAACAACATTGAAACATTATATAAACCTTATATAAATCAAGATATTAAATTGAAATAATCTTTTAAAAAACGCAAACCAGACTTCTTAATATAGTTACATTCTCACGTACACACGCAACACACACACCAAATTATTTTAGAGATCTCATATTTAGTTTAATTTATGTATAGACATTTTAGGCTGCCATTTCTTTTTAAAATTCAAAGGTTTTACAATTTTAAAAATTTCTTGGGTTTTACCCCATGTCGTTTACTTATCTTGCCATTCTTTAGCGATTCGACCCAGTCCAGCCTCCTTACGTAATTCCGTCCACTCCGCACAATTCTATTGCTTATAATTTTGTATATATCACCAAAAACTGTCACTTCATTTTACTTCATGGCTATTAAAAGTTGTTAATTTGAATTTAAGATCACATTTTATCGTATGCGGGCGCGTCGGCGAACACACAATAACTTCGCCCAAAACCGGCGTGAGCCGGGCAGACGCTACAGTTTATTTTGCGTCTGGTCCGCTGAGATGTTAACTTCCGACTACTTTGTTCTGTTGTGTCACAATGTTGCTGGCGTGACACACCCCGCATTCATGTTATGTAATGCGCTGACGTAACGCTCGCCTGACCTGGTTATGTAACTTGTTGACAGATTTTGTTTACTGTTGTATAACTGAATTCACTGGTTTCGTGTTCGTCATTTGTTGACCTTGGTACAGTTGTTGGCTGTTATTAAAACTGTCCACACAATATCATTAAATAATTTTCACAGTCAATGCTGCCACTGTTATTTTCGTTTCAAACAAGAAATTTACCTCTCGGTTATAAAATTTTTTCCTATCACTCAACAAGTTAATTATTATTTATTTATGAAAAAATACAAATTATGTTATTTATTATCAATAAAATATAAACTTCTTTACATTGTCTCAGGTAGGCCCCAAAATGCCCCGCTACAATACCCCCTCAATGAGATATTTTATGCCGAAGCATAAAAAATCTCATTGACACATTCATACTTGCTAGAGGGATCAGCCAGGATATGTCGCCACAACCCCCTGTACGGTTTACAACAACAAAAAATTATAATCAACTCACCCTTGGTCCGGTGACTGTGACCGCATCTGCATGACAGTACTGGACTTCTCTCTCAAGATCCCAACACTGTAGAGTCAGACAGATACTCAACGCCCTGCTCTGACGCGCAGGCCAGCTCAGGTCCGCCGCCACAGCACCACCAAACACTGAAACAACAAATCAAAATATCAAATAGTGGCCTTATACAACACCATATCCCCAGCTGATCTGTTTCCCCCTAGCGGTGCTGGTTTGCGCTAAGAAGCACTGGTTTTGTTTTCATTTACTTATTCCTAACATATCAAAACATCTAATATAACATAATATAACATAAGAAAACATCTTAAAATAAACAATTTGTATGTAAAATTTATACACTTCACATCATTAAATTGGCATATAAAATCAAAAAATTACTTTTAAACTTGATTTACTCTTATTAATTCGTTTCTCAAAATTACAAATTTTTTTTTTTTTTTTTTTTTTTCTTTCCCATTTCAATCTTCGTTTTACCCATCATTTTCATTTATCATTCTCTTTCATTAATCTGGGTGATTCTACGTTATTCATTATAATTTACTTTATCAACTTGGCATTTACTCATAAACTTCCCCTTTTATAACTCTAACGCTCCCTTACAAAATCTTTAACTAGTATGACACCCCACTATCAAAAATCTACTAACCCTTCTCTACCTCTAACTACTTACTATTTTAACTCAATTCGCCACCTTCTCTCAATATATAAAAAAAATACTCTCTAACCCTTTGTACATAGGATACGTGTTTCCCCCCCCAAAAAAACTCAATTCCCGTTCTCTGGTTCCCGGATTTTACCTAAGGCAACCCCGTCTCCACTAAAATCTATACCAAATCCCGTCCCAACCCTTATGTTGCGGACTCCCACACTACACTACCCCCTACTACAAAATTGCCATCCCAAAAAATCTCAATCTCATTACCTCACTACAATTACAACAAAATAACATCAAAATAAACAATATATCGCTCAAAACTCTACATAAATTCTCCAATTCTACTGTGTCTCCACTTATACTTCTCAAAATTCTATGACATACATTAACTCAAAACAACATTGCACTATTTTCATCTCTACTATTTCTTTAACTGTTACTTCAATTTGGACAGATCTATGTCCCACAAAATTCAACTTGAACTGACTCAAACATTTTATTCAAACAATTACTATCACCCACTTCTATCTTTTGCAACCCATTGAAAATTTTACCTATCACAACTATTTTTCATTTTATTTTAAAATCTATAAACACATTGAAAACATATTATCATATTTTTATAATTCTTATTCCTAACATACTAAATGCAATTAACATAATAAGACATAATAACACAATATAAGAAGTATTTAGTGCATCTATTTTTCAAATTCAAACAAAATTATTGAGTAGCAAATCATCATTATTAATTAAAATATAGTAAATTTTAATACGTTATCCCCTTGGATAACCTCCCAGCCACACACACTAAGTATAATATATTACATAACATAAAAAACAAATAGCAATCAACCTGGATTATTAGCATACATCAAACAAACAATTCTCTTTTAAATAATTTATATAAAATTTATAAACATTATTATTTAAAATTTTTCATTAACTCTTTTTATTTCTCATCATTATTTATTTATCCTGTGTTGCAATCAGATTTTCAAAATTGCTTAAAATTTATTATTAACATATATTTTTAACTATTAAGTTATTCCACAAAATAAGCCATTTAACATTCATTTATTTATTAATTATTATTAAATTAGAACCTCATCAAACAATTTAAATTCACAAACAAAAAATTCAAGCATATAACATTCAATCACAATATTGAAACATCTCTAATTATTTACTTCAATTGGTTATCAAAATAACATATTTCAATTATCATCAAACTTCTACAAATCATTAATTATTGTCTTCATAATTATTTTGTTATTTAATTAGAATGCAAAATATTAATAATATTATTATTATTAACACAACATTTTCTAATACATATACACATTACTTACTTAACATTTCATAATACACACACATGAATTCCCTACATTATATTTACAAAGTATACGTCAATCATTGTTCAATTGTTTCACACCTCATGTCCAAATCTGCAGGGTCCTTACCGATAATTTACAATATTTAAAAATGTCCCAACACTGATCTTTTAGCTCATCCTCCATCGTCATATATATATCTAGTGTATTTGTAACATTCATCAGTATTATCCACACACAAGTTATGATAATCATTACTATCATAATAATCTATCAACTCTATTTCATCCATTGTACCACTATAAATCTTGTTACCATAAGTTAGAATTGTCCAGTCTGTATCAGTGTTATTTGTTAACGTCAGGTAAATTGTTTTCTCATTTTTGTATTCCTCAACTACTACGTCAGGTAAGTCATTATAGTCAGGTAAGATATTATCAAAATTATTCTCTGTCTCTCTTTCAACAGGTACGTATTTCACATGATTCATCATCACCCCTTCTAATATTTTTCTCAATTCATTATACTTTCTTTCTAACTTATATAGTTCTATTTCACTCTCAATACATAACTCTCTTTCTTCATAGCACCACATCACACTTTCACAATTATTACGGACAGAGGGTACAACATTATACAACATTACTTCATTTAACAATAAGGGTCTCTTGCCCTGAAAAAACAACATTAAATCATCATCATCATTATAAACAATAAGGGGAAGATTTGCCCTCTGTCCCCACTCAACTACTATATTATTCTTCCACTCTCTCTCTACTTCATAAACACTCATTAACATTTCATTATCGCATTCTAAAACTTCATCAGTACTATTTGTTATTATATTTTCATCATTTGTTTCTCCATTATTCTTCACCCCCACTACACTCTCAGAATTGTCATTAATATCATTTTCACTATTTGATACTACATCTTTCATTATTTCATCATTATTAATATTTGTTATACTTAAAACATTGTCACCCAACTTCTCAACACTCCGTTCTAATTTATTTAAACTGGTTCTTATTGTTTCGTTATTGCTTTCTAAATGTTTATTAATTTCTTTAATTTGGTAGGTTAGCTCATCGAATTTACTGTCAAAACTATTCTTTTGAACATCGAACTTCTTATTTATACTACTTTTGAACTCTTGCATCTCGTTTTTGTGTTCGTCTAACTTTACACTCTGGTTTTCTATCATTGTTTGTATTGCTTTAAACATTTCATATGTATCGTCATTTTTTTTATTTTGGATAGGTGTCGATTGATATTCGACATCTTTCATTATTTATGAATTCGGTCAACTGACTCTCTACATTACTATCATTCGTTTTAACTCCCGAATCGCTACTAAACTGACTGTCCGATAAGCTGACAGCACTATTATCTGCCATTTTTTCTTAAAATTTGTAATATATATTTCTTTATATAATCTTATTATACGTAACATATACTTATTGAAAAATATTCTACTCACCCATATTAAACATAACCTCCTACGTCTAATTTACGTACATACGTAAATACACATTCCAAACAACCATTCTGTTCTCCTAAGTAGGCCTATATTTATATAATTATATTATATAAATTGTCCCTGTTCGGGCGCCAAATGTGATATATCGTTTTTGTCCCTGTTCTTTCGGGCGCAAAATGTGATATATCGTTTTATTGATATTTATATTTCTTGATAATAGGTTACTGTTCACTATTTATTAACTGAATTCTTCGGGCGCCATCTTGTTTTTATTAAATACAAGAAACATAATACAAAACCAAAAAAAAATTAGTACACGGGTTCTTTTCGGCGAACAGGAAATCAGAATGGTTTATTAAACAAACAAGAAAACTTTATACGTTTACACATTAATTAAAATTTATTAACATTTCTCAAACAAAAAAGAAACGCACATAAAATAAATTTGAAAGCAACTTTTAATGTAAAGAAAAAAAAACTTTTAGTGTAAAAAGGTATAAAACAACATTGAAACATTATATAAACCTTATATAAATCAAGATATTAAATTGAAATAATCTTTTAAAAAACGCAAACCAGACTTCTTAATATAGTTACATTCTCACGTACACACGCAACACACACACCAAATTATTTTAGAGATCTCATATTTAGTTTAATTTATGTATAGACATTTTAGGCTGCCATTTCTTTTTAAAATTCAAAGGTTTTACAATTTTAAAAATTTCTTGGGTTTTACCCCATGTCGTTTACTTATCTTGCCATTCTTTAGCGATTCGACCCAGTCCAGCCTCCTTACGTAATTCCGTCCACTCCGCACAATTCTATTGCTTATAATTTTGTATATATCACCAAAAACTGTCACTTCATTTTACTTCATGGCTATTAAAAGTTGTTAATTTGAATTTAAGATCACATTTTATCGTATGCGGGCGCGTCGGCGAACACACAATAACTTCGCCCAAAACCGGCGTGAGCCGGGCAGACGCTACAGTTTATTTTGCGTCTGGTCCGCTGAGATGTTAACTTCCGACTACTTTGTTCTGTTGTGTCACAATGTTGCTGGCGTGACACACCCCGCATTCATGTTATGTAATGCGCTGACGTAACGCTCGCCTGACCTGGTTATGTAACTTGTTGACAGATTTTGTTTACTGTTGTATAACTGAATTCACTGGTTTCGTGTTCGTCATTTGTTGACCTTGGTACAGTTGTTGGCTGTTATTAAAACTGTCCACACAATATCATTAAATAATTTTCACAGTCAATGCTGCCACTGTTATTTTCGTTTCAAACAAGAAATTTACCTCTCGGTTATAAAATTTTTTCCTATCACTCAACAAGTTAATTATTATTTATTTATGAAAAAATACAAATTATGTTATTTATTATCAATAAAATATAAACTTCTTTACATTGTCTCAGGTAGGCCCCAAAATGCCCCGCTACAAAGCTGGTGATTAGTGACATTGGTGACTTGTATTTTGTTTTCCACTGTACCATACGATGATCAGTAGACTGTCGTAACAATATTAATGAAGGAGGTTCCTTATACCTGTGAGAGAAATATAAATGTTTGTACACAAATAATATACGGAAAAGGTCACTCAGGTTGAGCATGTTATCCAACAGATGACACTGTTATTTTAATGAACAAAGATTACACGAATATTCATCTTCATCGTCATCTTCAATGATTAGCCGACAAATATTCTTTTGAATTAAATATGTTAAGGAGTTCCTTGAAGATTGTACTGGCCACTGGAAAGTTAAAAATAAAGTGGACCATACAGTCAGGTCCAGAACACACATTGTGTAAATGTGATAGCTGGTTGATGTTGGAGATAATAAATATCGGTATGGAGAACCATACATGACTTCCATGTTCTAAGATTTATATTTAAAATCATTTTCGAAATGAAATATTACTATTGAAACTACTTCTTTCTACTTACTGCTTCAGCCTTAACCACAGTACTATGGTCACTAACGTATACCACCTCACGTTATCGCACTCGATTTTCACTGATGATGGAAGTTGATGGCATTACCGAAACGTCTGATTTTATAGAAAACATTGGACTACGGCCAAACATCCCGGGAAGGAATTTTAACAAAAACTACTTCTTTTTTGCCAATAACGTTATACAGTATATATAAAAAATTGCATAAAATTAATGGCTTGTATAAGTTAAATGTTTGATCTCCATTAAGTAGTGCTCAAGTTTCCAAAGTTTTAATATTATGATGTCCGTAATTAAAACATCAGAGCAGGTTTAGTGTGTATGAGGGTACACCGTGGACAACAATTTTCAACATTTCCTATTGAGCGTTGCTACAGTGTTCCTAGTTGCAGCGTTCCTATCAAGTTGCGAATCTACAGTGTATGTTTCACAGAACAAACACGCGAAAAAGAAGGAGCGCTCCGAAGTCACTCATGGACCCTCAGCATCTTGCAGAGGGTTCATTCCCTAAAGACGAAAAGTCTGTCTTATGAATCGTTCCTCTGTAAACATGTGCAGTTACACTGCCCAGCGATCCACAGGAAGCAAATCGCTATCCACGCTGGACACTTTTTCGGCTTGCACGCGTTATGTTGGTATGGGTTTCGGCACTTACCATTTAAAAAGCGTGCAAATGTAAGAAAATAAACATGAGTGAGGCCAGAAATAACGCGAATTTTGTGTGTGTGTCTTCCCTGCCTTTTTATGGCGGTAGTCATAATAATAAAATGAAAACGTAAACATTACATAACTGAGATATGCTTGCCTGCCACGAACGATATATTATTTTATACATGTATATTAACTCATACATAATTTACATTAAAATGAAAAAATTATAATTTTATTGCCTGGCAACAAAATTATTTTATTTTTAACAATTACCATTGTTTCAAAAAGTTTAAATGAATTTTCAAGTACTTTACTGTTGTTAAAACGTAAAAGGTTGCAGGTTAACTACCCCTTCCCCTTAACCGATCTTCACCAAAATTGAAAGTCCTTGAGATCTCTACAATTCAGGGACGTATGCAAAAAATTATTTGATTCTGTTTGAATTTGCGGCTGTTATCATTTGCCATAGAAAATTACCCTTGATAAAAAAACGTTGCAGGTAAACTACCCCTTCCCCTTAACCGATCTTCACCAAAAACAATAGGTCTTGAGTACTCTACAAATCAGGACTGTATGCAAAAAATTATTTGATTCTGTTTGAATTTGCGGCTGTTATCATTTGCCATAGAAAATACCCTTGTTAAAAAAACGTTGCAGGTAAACTACCCCCGAATTTGCAGCTGTTATCGTTTGCCATAGAAAATACCCTTGTTAAAACATAAAAAATGTTGCAGGTAAACTACCCCTTTCCCTTAACCGATCTTCACCAAAATCAATAGGTTGTGAGTACTCTACAAATCAGGGCTGTATGCAAAAAATTATTTGATTCTGTTTGAATTTGCGGCTGTTATCGTTTGCCATAGAAAAAAAAATCTACAGATAGACAGACACATACACAGACACTTTTCGAAAAACTGCTTTTTTTCATGTTTTGAGTGTAGTACAATCAGAATCTGCAATAATCTTGAACACGATTTTTTTTTGCCATCACCATACTTCCATTTCCTTAAGGAACATGGAAGTAAAATATCGGTATGGAGAACCATACAGGACTTCCATGTTCTAAGATTTATATTTAAAATCATATTCGAAATGAAATATTTCCATAGAAACTACTTCTTTCTACTTATTGCTTCAGCCTTAAACCACAGTACTGTGGTCACAAACGTATACCACCTCACGTTTTCGCGCTCGATTTTCACTGAGATGGAAGTCGATGGCACTGCCGAAAAGACTGGTTTTGCAGAAAACATTGGACTACGGCTAAACAGCCCGGGAAGGAATTTTAACAAAGAACTACTTCTTTGTTGCCGATAACGTAGTACACATACAAAATTCTCCCATCCCCCTTCAACTATAATTTTCATTTACAGAAAATTACTCCCACCCCGTTCACCTAACCTCTTCATTTACAGATATTTAATCTACGTTTCTACAGTGGATTATTATGAGCTTCTTATCAAGATACTTTATTTATCAAAATTAAGTACTTTACTCTTGTTAAAACATAAAACGTTGCAGGTAAACTACCCGTTTCTCTAAACCGATCTTCACCAAAATCAATAGACCTTCAGTCCTCTACAATGCAGGGATGCATGAAAAAAAAAATTTGATTCTGTTTCAATTTGCGGCAGTTATCGTTTGTCATGGAAACATTTCTCTTGTTACAACATAACATGTTTCAGGTAAACTACCCATTTCCCTTTACCGATCTTCACCAAAATCAACAGGCCTTGAGCTCTCTACAATTTAGGAAGGTATGCAAAAAAATATTTGATTTTCTTTGAATTTACAGCAGTTATCGTTAGTCATAGAAAAAAATTACCCTTGTTAAAACATAAAACGTTGCAAGTAAACTACCTCTTTCTCTAAACCGATCTTCACCAAAATCAGCAGACCTTCAGTCCTCTACAATTCAGGGCGGTATGCAAAACATTATTTGATTCTGTTTGAATTTTCGGCTGTTATCGTTTGCCATAGAAAAAATATTACCCTTGATAAAAAAACGTTGCTGGTAAACTACCCCTTTCCCTTAACCGATCTTCACCAAAAACAATAGGTCTTGAGTACTCTACAATTTAGGGCTGTATGCAAAAAACTATTTGATTCTGTTTGAATTTGCGGCTCTTATCGTTTGCCATACTAAATACCTTTGTTAAAATATAAAACGTTGCAGGTAAACTACCCCTTTCCCTTAACCAATCTTCAACAAAATCAACAGACCTTGAGTTCGGTGTAATTAAAAACGGTATGAAGAAGACTAGTTGATTCTGTTTGAATTTGCGGCTGTTATCGTTTGCCATAGAAAAAAATTACCCTTGATAAAAACAAATGTTGCCGGTGAACTACCACTTTCCCTTAACCGATCTTCACCAAAAACCATAGGTCTTGTGTACTCGAAACATCAATGCTGTATACAAAAAATTGTTTGTTTCTGATTGTATTTGCGGCTATCGTTTGCCATAGAAAAAAATTACCCTTGATAAGAAAAACGTTGCCAGTAAACTACCCCTTTCCCTTAACCGATCTTCACCAAAAACAACAGATCTTGAGTACTCTACAAATCAGAGCTGTATGCAAAAAAGTATTTGATTTTGTTTGAATTTGCGACTCTTATCGTTTGCCACAGGAAATACCCTTTTAAAACATAAAACGTTGCAGGTAAACTACCCCTTTCCATTAACCGATCTTCACCAAAAACAATAGGTCCTGAGCACTCTACAATTCAGGGCAGTATGCAAAACATTATTTGATTCTGTTTACATTTGCGGCTTTTATCGTTTGCCATAGAAAATACCCTTGTTAAAATATAAAATGTTGCAGGTAAACTACCCCTTTCCCTTAACCGATCTTCACCAAAACCAATCGGTCTTGAGAACTCTATAATTCAGGGCTGTATGCAAAAGACTAGTTGATTCTGTTTGAATTTGCGGATTTTATCGTTTGCCATAGAAAATACCCATGTTAAAATATAAAATGTTGCAGGTAAACTACCCCTTTCCCTTAACCGATCTTCACCAAAACCAATAGGTCTTGAGAACTCTATAATTCAGGGCTGTATGCAGAAGAGTAGTTGATTCTGTTTGAATTTGCTGCTGTTATCGTTTGCCATAGAAAAAAATTACCCTTGTTTAAAAAAAAACTGTTGCAGGTAAACTACCCCTTTCCCTTAACCGATCTTCGCCAAAATCAATAGGTCTTGAGTACTCTACAAATCAGGTCTGTTTGCAAAACATTATTTGATTCTGTTTCAATTTGCGACTCTTATCGTTTGCCATAAAAAATACCCTTTTAAAACATAAAACGTTGCAGGTAAACTACCCCTTTCCCTTAACCGATCTTCACCTAAAGCAATAGGTTTTGAGTACTCTACAGATCAGGTCTGTATGCAAAACATTATTTGATTCTGTTTGAATTTGGGGCTCTTATCGTTTGCCATAGAAAATACCCTTTTAAAACATAAAACGTTGCAGGTAAACTACCCCTTTCCCTTAACCGATCTTCACCTAAAGGAATAGGTTTTGAGTACTCTACAGATCAGGTCTGTATGCAAAACATTATTTGATTCTGTTTGAATTTGGGGCTCTTATCGTTTGCCATAGAAAATACCCTTTTAAAACATAAAATGTAGCAAGTAAACTACCCCTTTCCCTTAACCGATCTTCACCTAAAGCAATAGGTTTTGAGTACTCTACAGATCAGGTCTGTATGCAAAACATTATTTGATTCTGTTTGAATTTGGGGCTCTTATCGTTTGCCATAGAAAATACCCTTTTAAAACATAAAATGTAGCAAGTAAACTACCCCTTTCCCTTAACCGATCTTCACCAAAATCAATAGGTCTTGAGAACTCTCCAATTTAGGTCTGTATGCAAATAATCATTTGATTCTGTTTGAATTTGCGGCTGTTATCGTTTGCCATATAAAACAATTACCCTTGATTAAAAAAAAAACGGTTGCTGGTAAACTACCCCTTTCCCTCAACCGATCTTATAACGTTACGAGTTAATTAATAATTGGAAATTAAATTTGGTATTACTTACCTTTAAAGATTCGTTCACATTATCAAGGTTTCGTCTGATGTACTTTGGCAGAGAATAATAGGTGAACGCAAATGACAACGCACATTGATGTGGCTAATTAACACTTTTTATTAACTTTTAAATTTTAATATTAATTATTAAATTTTAATTCCCTCTTCATCAATTTCTTTTATACTACATCGATAATAATTATTAGAATATCAATTCAATTTTGATTTACTAGTTACTCATTCAAAAAACTTGGATTCTCAGTTATTTAACCTTTCTCTTGGAAAACATTGATACTTTTTATACATGAAATAAAAATGGTTGTAATACTTATAACTAAACACTTACATTTTAACCATGGTATTAAGATTAATAAAGCGACCCAGTAATGCTCTCTCTCTCTCTCTCTCTCTCTCTCTCTCTCTCTCTCATACTGTAAAATTCCCCATAATTTAGTTATAACCCCTTTTTTATAAATTTGAAAATTAATTGAATTTAAATTTGAGTCGGCTACTTAACCGCGTCCTTCTGATGACCACGTGCTGCATCTCGCATGTGTATGAATGTTCTGTTTATTTGTCACATTTTTCACTTTTGCCGTTCACTCCGCTAATTTCGTCTAAACTGTCGGCTTTAACTGTTTCTCATCAAACTTTCTGTTACACTTCGGAATATGTTAAAATACAAAATTTAAGGTTCGCGAACTGCGGACCTTATTCCGGCCGGGAACGGGTTATTTCGTCGACTAGTGACGCTACAGGTCCGTTGGTCAAAAAAAACATTTCCGTCAGCTCGCACTGTGATTGGCTGCGGCTCTTATATGGCTGGTTCCGGTGATCGACTTTGGTGTCGAGAGTACAGATAGCGGCACACGTGCGCACACTCACCGCCACATTCCATTGTAGTTGAGCGTTATTTACAAAGTTTTTGTTACTTCTCCCCAACGGAGGATACACGCATGTGCGCATAGGCTGACATTCCAACGGTGTTATCGTGCGCTAGGCACAGACCAGTACAGGATTGTATACAGGGTGTCCAAACAAGTGTTAGTGGTTTCGGTGGCTGTAAAGGGTGTCCAAACAGATCATTTCCAAATGTTGTTATTACATGAAATAAAAAAAAATACATCCTTCAGAATTGTCCTATTACAATACCCCCCCCCCAATGAGAGATCTTCTGTCGAAACAGAAGAAATCTCATTGCTAAAACCCCTAAGAGGACCGGTGAGGAACTGGTGCCAACAACCCCCTCTTGCTCTTACACCTCATGGGTACACGACCCCCCTGGCTTGGCGACTATGGCCGCGTCTGAACGAGATCACTGGACTTCTGTGTGCGAGATCCCAACACCGAAAAATCGAACAGATACGCACCACAGCGCACCTCACTTTCTAACATGTTTCCCCAAAAAATCCAAATCCCTGGCTTGTATTATGCCAGATCCTCAACCGATATGTTCCCCCTTACATGCAAACTGGGTTGCCTTCAGCAATACTGGGCGCATACATGTACTTGTTAATTCCTACCAACAAAATTTATCTTCAAAATTTTAAAAGTTTCAGTTAAATTAACACCAATTTTTTTTTTCAAACAAAAAAATTTAAATTCAAAGATTTAAATTTATTAACATTTTTTTTTCTCAATATGAAATTTATTTGAATTTATTTAAATTAATGAATAAACAAAATTTGCATTGCTTCCTTGCCAAAACTGGTTTAGTATAGAACACCACCCATCAGCTGATCAAAACTGGGTCAAGTCAAGAACCTTGACCTACATAAATTATACACAAGTTACACTTGAAAATACATTGAACATCTTTAAAAGTCTATCTTTAAACACAAAATAAAATAAAATAAAACATTTAAAATAACAAAATATTATTATGATTAACAATAAAATTGCTCTTTAAATTATTCAAAATAAACACTTTATAATTTTACATTTTCAAATTCTACTAAAATTTTCCCTGGTTTCAATCAAAATTTTACATTTTTACTGTGAACCTCTTTTCTTTAATAATCTCACCTCCATTAATTTGAGTGATTTAGTTATTTATAGTGGCTTGAACAAATTGCAAATCATTCATAAGTGATATTCTACAGCTGATCAGCTGATCTTCTCACCAAAGTGAAAACACTTCAAAATTATACACATTACATGACATATATGTTTTATCAATTCTTATCTCTAACACAATAAAATAGTACATTTATAAACAGAATAAACACAGTAAAATGAACATGTGAACACCTATTTATCAAAGCAGAATACAAGCGTTTTATTAAAGCAGAATTGATTTAGCATTTTTAATTTACAAAATTTAAATTCGTTGTTCATCTGAACAACCTCCTAATCCACACACACTATTGTAATTTATGTTGGACTGTAGCGCCCATTCGCGTTCACAAAGACTGCATAGTTGGAGGAATTGGACATCTCCGTGTCTTTGCTTCGGCTTGACATTTTTAAAGATTGTGGATATCGACATATCCTTGTTACATATTGAAAAGCCCTTAAGACGGGTCTACCACCTGGCTATGCTGTCCCCACGCGGACAGAGTGGCAGCCGCTGTTCCATAGTTCCAGGATTTCCCCTAGTTTCACCCCCTATTAATTTCTAATATCAACCAATTTCAAGTCAGCTATGGTCAAGGGACTTGATATGGCCATAGCTGACCGCTAGCCAAATCCACGATTAGTGCTGGTAAGGCAGTAATCGCCCGAAAAGTCGGGGAAATCAAACTTCACTTTAATGCCTGTTCTATCCATCAATATTATTATGTACGGCACGAGAGTCTATCATGGTACAATTGTACAAAAAAGGTGTGCCGCACATTTTCGCCATGTTGGCCTCCGATGGAGGTAACATTCCCTGTTACCCCCAACCCATTCCACTATCTACTGGGGCACAGGCCACCCCAGCAATAGCGCCTTAATAACTAAATAATAAAAATTTTATATACAACATTCTAATATGACCTTCTCATCAATCATTAATCATTTAACTCATTCATCACCTTAAAATTTTCAAAATTTATTATTTATTTTATATTACCTTTCAGTTATTATTAAATTTTTTAATTATCATTTGTATTTAACACAATTATTTCAAATCATCTCATTATTGAATTAAAATCTTTTCATCTGCGTTACACCTGTAAACATTTTTATATACTTGATTCGTACTATAAAATTTTTATACTTACAGTCCATTTAAACTGACATACACAAAATATATACCATACACCAATACTTTCACGTAACCTCTGAAACATTTAACAAAAATGTTAGTTATCAATTGATTTATCATTTAATTACCAAATTTCCATCTCGTAAAATAATTTAAATCCATTAGAAAATTTAATTATATAACATTTAAATCAATCAAAAATATTTAAAACATTTCAAATTATTTTAATTAAATTGATTATTGAAAATACAAGTTCCATTGCTATCAAAACAATTACAATTCTCTAATTACCGTCTCCAAAATTAATTTTGTTATTTATTTAGATTGCAACATTTTAATATTATTATTTTCACAACCATTGCCACTACATATACACATTGTTTACCTGACATCCTACAATACACACAATTAAATTCACTACACTTATTTACAATTTATTCGTCATTATTATTCAATTTATCACACTTCATTTGGTAAAGGAGTCCATTCCAAAACCATTAAATACATGATTAAACGTTCATAAACATTCATTGTCTTTACCCCCAATCATCGTACAAAAATCTGGTTTTACGTTTACACAGATCATTTTTTTCTAAACACATTATATTATTTTTATTCATATAAAGATTATCCAAATTATTATATTCTTCCACAACATCAACAGGATTATTCCCTGTTATTAAATTATGTAATTTATTATCATCGAGTATAGTCCAGTCCCCTTTAGTACGATCTGTCATAGTTATGTCAATTACAGTTTCATTATCATTATTATCTGCTGCTGTATTCGCTTTGTCATAAAGTAAGTAGTCTATTACATCAATTGCTGTACTAACTATTTCACAAGGTAAGTACTTATTATCAATAACTCTTTCAATGTCTAATCTCTGCAATAATTCGTCATAATCTCTACTAACCTTAAATAACATTACCTTCTTGTCAACGTATTTTTCATCATAACACCAATGCACACTTTTGCTATCAGTCCATACAAAGGGTATTAAATCATAAAAATGCCTACTAAAAATTAAATAATTATTAAGATATACTTCGCTTTCTTGTAAGGGACTCTTGCCCTTCAAAAACTTCGTAACCAGCTTGGTTTAACATAAAACTGGGGAAAATTTACCCTCTGCCCTATATTCACAAACTCATTCTCTTCAAACTCTCTCTGTAACTTATAAACACTCTCTCCTCTCTCTCTCACTGTTTCTATATTATTATGATCGCTAATTATTTTCACTGTATTATTTTTATATATCTCGTTTTCAACTATCTTACTACTATCGGTTGTTAATTTATTTTCGTAATTATTTGTTATTTTATTATTACTCTGGTCGTCTGTTATTTCGTCACAATCACTCGTAACTGTGTTATTTTCTACCACCTCCTTCCGCGTTCTACTTTCGTTTATTTCGTCTTGAATATTATTCATATTTATAATTATCTCACCTCTCATGCCCGCAATAGTTTTATTCTGTTCTTCTAACTTATTGTCTATTTCTCTTAATTTTTGGTCTTGTTTGTTTATTTCTGTTTTCAATTCTATGTTACTAGCATTTATTTCTGATTTGATTTCAATCTTAAATTCATTCAAGCTCGTTTTCAAATTATCGTTTTCTGATTTCATCTCATTTTTAAATTCATTTAAACATGTGTTTATATTATTATTTTCTGATTTCAACTCATTTCTCATTCCTGACATCATCTCCATCATTAACGCTAACTGATTAAATATATTTACATTATCGCTTATTTTACTACATTCAACATTTACCGTTTCAATTACATTTGGTATTTCTAATTGTACATTCTCATCACTACTTTCGTTTGTTGAAATTAAATTGTCTTGAGTAACGTTTAAAATAGATCCCTCTACCCTTTCACCTAAATCTGCATCCTTATTTTTCTCTGCCATTTTCGATCAGTTTGTAAATTAATTTAATTTAATTTAATTTACAAAGTCACTGTTAACGGGCGCCATTTATAACGTTACGAGTTAATTAATAATTGGAAATTAAATTTGGTATTACTTACCTTTAAAGATTCGTTCACATTACCAAGGTTTCGTCTGATGTACTTTGGCAGAGAATAATAGGTGAACGCAAATGACAACGCACATTGATGTGGCTAATTAACACTTTTTATTAACTTTTAAATTTTAATATTAATTATTAAATTTTAATTCCCTCTTCATCAATTTCTTTTATACTACATCGATAATAATTATTAGAATATAATTCAATTTTGATTTACTAGTTACTCATTCAAAAAACTTGGATTCTCAGTTATTTAACCTTTCTCTTGGAAAACATTGATACTTTTTATACATGAAATAAAAATGGTTGTAATACTTATAACTAAAGACTTACATTTTAACCATGGTATTAAGATTAATAAAGCGACCCAGTAATGCTCTCTCTCTCTCTCTCTTTCTCTCTCTCTCTCTCTCTCTCTCTCTCTCTCTCTCATACTGTAAAATTCCCCATAATTTAGTTATAACCCCTTTTTTATAAATTTGAAAATTAATTGAATTTAAATTTGAGTCGGCTACTTAACCGCGTCCTTCTGATGACCACGTGCTGCATCTCGCATGTGTATGAATGTTCTGTTTATTTGTCACATTTTTCACTTTTGCCGTTCACTCCGCTAACTTCGTCTAAACTGTCGGCTTTAACTGTTTCTCATCAAACTTTCTGTTACACTTCGGAATATGTTAAAATACAAAATTTAAGGTTTGCGAACTGCGGACCTTGTTCCGGCCGGGAACGGGTTATTTCGTCGACTAGTGACGCTACAGGTCCGTTGGTCAAAAAAAACATTTCCGCCTGCTCGCGCTGTGATTGGCTGCGGCTCTTATATGGCTGGTTCCGGTGATCGACTTTGGTGTCGAGAGTACAGATAGCGGCACACGTGCGCACACTCACCGCCACATTCCATTGTAGTTGAGCGTTATTTACAAAGTTTTTGTTACTTCTCCCCAACGGAGGATACACGGATGTGCGCATAGGGTGACATTCCAACGGTGTTATCGTTGTGCGCTAGGCACAGACCGGTACAGGATTGTATACAGGGTGTCCAAACAAGTGTTAGTGGTCTCGGTGGCCGTAAAGGGTGTCCAAACAGATCATTTCCAAATGTTGTTAGTAAATGGAATAAAAAAAAACATACATCCTTCAAAATTGTCCCATTACAATCTTCACCAAAAACAATAGGTCTTGAGTACTCTACAAATCAGGGCGGTATGCAAAAAATTATTTGATTCTGTTTGAATTTGCGGCTGTTATCGTTTGCCATAGAAAAAAATCTATAGACACACAGACACTTTTCGAAAAACGACTTTTTTTCATATAAAGTCTATAGACACACAGACACTTTTCGAAAAACGACTTTTTTTCATGTTTTGAATGTAGTACAATCAGAATCTGCAATAATCTCGAACACGATTTTTTTTGCCATCACCATACTTCCATTTCCTTAAGGAACATGGAAGTAAAAACTGTAGTCGTAATAAGATTGAAGTGGACTGTATTTTGCACTACACCACACAACGTCTCATTCCACACTGACTCACACGCCACGAGTGGGTACCCCCACTCACCACCCATACCCACTCACACACATTAATACAAACTCAACCATGCCCCCACCTTGAAGGAACAGCCTTCAACTTTACACAAAATGAATACATAGGATATAAAACAATTACATCTTATAACTAGTGTCCATTTAAAAAATTGCTTTAAGAGTAGTCTTATTCAGATTTTGGTAACAGGCGCAGTTTTGTGATAGGTCTCTTCTTTGTCCCATTTGCCATTCTTAAAGAGACCACACGAGTGATGCTGTCTTGTCCCGGATGAATATCGATAACACGAGCCAATTTCCATTGAAGAGGGGGAATGTTGTCTTCCTTCATGATTACCAAGTCTCCAGGGCTGAGATTCGGCGACGAGGTTGTCCACTTTCGTCTCTGTTGCAGGGTGTTGAGGTAGTCTCTCGACCATCGAGACCAAAAATGTTGCTGGATTTGTTGAATTTGTTGCCACTGATTCAGTCTGTTTGCAGGAAGGTCTGTGATGGAGGGTTCAGGATAATTTGTGAGAACGTCACCGATAAGGAAATGTGAAGGAGTTAATGCAGCAAGATCACTTGGTTCATCGGATAAGGGAACAAGAGGACGTGAGTTTATGCAAGCCTCTACTTGGGTCAACAATGTAATGAACTGAACATAAGTGAGAAGAGTTTTCCCTACTACTCGTTTTAAATATGTTTTCACAAGCTTGACTGAAGACTCCCATAAACCCCCAAAGTGTGGAGCTCTAGGAGGTTGAAAATGCCAAGTAATCTCATCCAAGGTTAATGCTGTAGTTATATCTCTTTGAAATTCTTCAGTTTTCCACAGTGCGACAAGTTTTTGAAGTTCACGGTAAGCACCCACAAAATTTGTACCACTGTCAGAGTAAAGTACGTTCTGCTGCTTGAAGTTCGCTTACTAGTAGAGGACCACTTACGCGATGTTTTTTCACTTGAATTATGAAGGAATCTTAAACAATATGTGATCGCTCATTGAGCTCGTGTGAAGGTAGAAAAATTGTTTAAGTTAATACCTTCTGTGGTAGCAACGGTTGAATGAACACGCTGTCGACGTTCTGGTATATTGTCAAAGTCTGGAAGTATGATAGGTTCTTCTAAATTTATCTTGATCAAATATAGAAATGATGGTCCTTTCCAATACCTATCAGCTTGTAGCAGTTCTAATGGGAGTAATCCTCTTGACAGGTAATCTGGAGGATTATCGTTACTCTTCACATGCGTCCATGAGTTGACATCTATGCTATCTTGTATCTTAGAAACTCGGTTTGCCACAAACGTAGTCCAATGTGTTGTGGGGGCCTGAATCCATGCTATAGTAATAGTTGAATCCGTATAATAAGTAACAGAGTTAATCTGGAGGTGTAGAGCATCTAATGTTGATGTACACAGTTCTGACAACAATAAGGCTTCACATAACTCAAGTCTGGGAAGAGATATTCTCTTCAGAGGCGCGACACGTGATTTCAACGTAATTAAATTTACCGTAATGTGTCCCTGAGTGTCGATGGTTTTTAGATACAGGCAGGCACCATAGGCCGACTCTGATACGTCAGAAAACCCATGAATTTCTATCTTTGGAGAGTTTCATCTGTTGGTCAAAATGGCTCTAGGGACACGAATGTCTGCTAGTAGATGTAAAGATTCTTGAAACTGATTCCACTTACCACTTATTTTATCAGAGACTGCGTCATCCCACCCAATTTGATATGACCACAGCCGTTGCATGATCAATTTAGCTAGTAAAATTACCGGACCTATAAGTCCAAGAGGATCAAGAATCGTTCCTATAGCAGATAATATTGTGCGTTTAGTTGGTTGCCAATCAGTCATTTTACCTTTATTGATGGAAAATTGAAAAGTGTCTTGTTTAGGGTTCCACATAAGGCCAAGTGTTTCCACTGTTGTTTCTTCATCGATTTCAATGCAATCGTGCAGGATGTCGTCTCGTGGTACATTTGATATTATGTCTGGATTATTTGCGTCCCATTTTCTTAAGTAAAATCCACCTTGGCGCGTTATCTCAGTTACGTCCTGTTGTAATTGGATGCCTTCTTCAATTGTTTTGACCCCTTGTGAGGACGTCATCTACATCTTCCATGATGACCTTGATGCTGCCAGTAAATGGCGTTTTTCATTGAGAGCAAGCTGCTTCAATGTTGTGGTTGCCAAATATGGAGCATATGTTATATATTCGGTCCCATATGTTACTGTTGACAACTTGTATGTTTTAACTGGATTATCAGGGGTGTCTCTCCACAATATTAATTGAAGATTTTGTTGTGTTGGGTGTATGTTAATCTGACGATACATTTTTTCAGTATCAGTTATCATTACAAATGTATGTGTTCTGAATCTGATAAGAATGCTGATTAAATCTGAGTGCACCTTTGTTCCCACAACTGATATGCCGTTTAGAGAAACACCCGAATCTGTTTTTGATGAGGCGTCAAACGCTACTCTCAATTTGGTTGTTGTTGAGTTTTTGCTTAATACCCCATGATGAGGAATATAGTATGCTTTTGACTGTTCAGCCTTAGTTGATGTTATTTCCCTCATGTGACCTAACTCTTCGTATTCTCTCATGAAATGTACATACTGTCGCTGTAAGTCTGGATTATTTAACAACTGTTTCTCCACCAATAAAAATCTTCGTAATGCTAATGTCCTTAGATTCACCCAATTCACTGACTTCTCCCTTTAATGGTAGTTGAACACAATATCTTCCATGTTCATCTCTGGTCATTGTTTGCATGAATAAATCTTCACAATATTTATCATTTCCAGTATATTGTTTCTTGCCATTGTGATCTTCGAGATCCCAGAATCGTTGCATGATTTTGTTGATATCATGATGTGTTGACAAA
The DNA here is from genome assembly GCA_034769895.1 of Magicicada septendecula. Lineage (NCBI taxonomy): Eukaryota > Metazoa > Arthropoda > Insecta > Hemiptera > Cicadidae > Magicicada > Magicicada septendecula. The sequence continues at coordinate 47,589,373 of CM068370.1, read as the reverse complement.
TGACATACAGAAGTTGAATTCGCCTTCTCATTCACCTTTATCTTGTCAGAAATAATCCAGCCAAATACTGTGTTTTGTAAGGTGGGTGTAGAATCACAAATTTTAAATCTGCCTTCACATAGTAAATCAAAGAATAATTCTGCTCCTATCAATAGGTCGATGTCACCAGATTGACTGAACTGAGGATCAGCCAACTGAAGGTTTGGACGAATGTCTAGGCTAGATCTGTCAAAGGATATTGTAGGTAATTGTTGAGTGATAGAACTTAAGACTAGGCAATCAATGGCAGTCAAGAATGAATTAAATCTAGATTTGATAATACACTGAACAATTCTGGTCAGGTTTGTTATAGACTGCCCTATTCCACTCACTTCACTAGGAATGGTCCTTGTGTGTAAGCCTAATTTCTTTACTGTCTTATTTGTAATGAAATTCTACTGAGAGCCTGAATCTAACAACACTACACAACTGTGGACCTCCTCGATTGTCCTGAATAGTTACTACGGCTGTAGACAACAAAATGGATGAAACAGCTCTTTTGTAGGAGGTACGTGCAGTGGACATGACAGATGTTTTCTGACGATCACCTTCATCCTTATAACCTGACGGGTTGAATTCAACACGAGTTAAAACACGATTGTCACTCAGCTTCTGAGGATAATGCAGAAGAGTATTGTGACGTTTACCGCAGAGTTTGCATGAACCTGCAGTACAGTTGGAAGTTTTATGACCACTGGATGAAAGGCAATTAAAACACAATCCTAACTTTTGTACTTCACATTCCCTGTCAGCAATAGAAAGAGACATGAATTTGCCACAAAGGTAAATAGGATGAAATTTTGCTGAACATTATGCCACTGATTTGTTTATAATATTATTATATATAGGGTCCGCCAGTGAAGCGGGAAAATTAAAAGTACCCAATTTTTTCATGAAACATTTATTATCAGAATTTTTTTTACAGATTTGAGTTGAGTAAAGTATGCCATTATTTTACTTTTTAAAAATAACGCCGCTCAAGTGAGAGCCATTTCTGTGTAAACATTCTTCTAATCTTGACCGAAAATTTTCCATCACTCGACGAAGCAGGTCAGGTTGAATCCGTGCAATTTCTTGTCTGATATTCGTTTTTAATTCTGGTATGGTGTGCAGTCTATCAATGTACACCCTGTCTTCAGAAATCCCCAAAGAAAAAAGTCGCATGCGGACAAATCTGGGGATCTTGTAGGCCACGAGATGTCGCCATATCTGGATATGAGTCCGTCCGGGAAGATTTCTCTTAAAGCAGCCATGGACACACGAGCAGTATGACTTGTGGCACCATCCTGCTAGAAAAAATTAATTTCCGGACACCTAGGGAGCTGTTGGATCAAAAATGTTCTGACCATGTGTGTGTAGCGGTCTGCATTGACAGTTGTGGTGTTTCCTCTATCGTCTTGGAAAAAATATGGCCCAATAATTCCAGATGATGAAACTGCACACCACACCGTAACTTTAGGACTATGTAATGGCTTTTCATGCAACTCACCTGGGTTTTCATCATTCCAATATCGACTATTTTGTTTGTTTACATATCCATTCAAATGAAAATGTGCTTCATCTGACATAAACATGTGGTGAATAAAGTTTTCATCATTATTTACACGTCGCAATATTTCTTCGCTGAAAATCCTGCGAGCCAGCATATCATCTTTCAACTCCTGGATTACTTGAATTTTGTGAGGATGAAAAGATAGGTCTTTATGCAAAATTCGTCGTTAACGCTGTGTCACTAATGTTTAGTGCGGATGCATGTTTCATTGCAGAACGTTGTGGACTACGCGTCAATGCTACTCGAACTCTTTCAATGTTTTCCTCTGTTCTTACAGACCTTGTTGCTCCTCTATGCTTTAAGTTTAATGTGGAACCAGTTTCTTCAAACTTTTTCACCCATGACATAATTGCATGAGCGGACGGCACTCTTCCATGTCGTGGAATATTGAAATGGTTATGAAACAATTGTTGTACAGAAGTCACACAGTCACCATTCTTATAAAACGATTTTGCGCAGAAAGCACGCTGTGCACCGGACCACTGCTCCATGTTTAACAAATGGCATTAAATGTAAAACAACAATCGAAAACCTCCATGCCCTCTCGTGAGCAGAAAATGAACTATTGGACTTTCAAAATTTCCCGCTTCACTGGTGGACCCTGTACATCCACCAAAATCAGTAAAGTTTCAATTTTTTTTTTCATTTTTATAAATAAGGCCTTTTTGAAATTATTATAATTTCATCATCAGTTTACACTATAAAATGTTGTTATTTGTGTTCATTATATTTCACTTCACTTCATATTGAATCTTCCACTGCCATCATTATTTGGTGAAACCAAGCAAGTCATATATTGAAATAGTTGATCATTTTCGAATATAGTCTGCTGATTCATCAATTTGTTATATTTTTTATGTAGGTATATATATATAATTTTTCTAACTGTATAATGTCATTTTTATTATTATTTACTTCTACTATTTCCATATTGTTGTTTATATCTGTTATACTATGATTCATATTAATAAGGTGATCTGCTATATTAGAGATTCCCATTTTATTATTATTAAAGGCTCTGATATGTTCCATAAATCTCTGTTTGAAATTTCTATATGTTCTACCGATGTATATGTAGTCACAATCATTACATTTTATTTTGTATATTCCACTTAATTTGTATATATCATCGTCTTTTCTATTTATTATTATTTTGTATATACTTTTATTTGGTTTGTATGCATATTTATATTTATGTTTATCCAATTTTGTATTCTTTATAATGTATTGGAGATCTCGATATGTGTATTTGTAAGTTAGGTATGTTATATTTTCTACTTTTCTGCCTGTATTTATACTGCTTAATGTTGTTCTGTTGTTTAATATTGTTTTTCCTTGTACTTTTTATTTAATTTGTTTATAAATTTACTGTCATATCCATTTTCTATTGCTATTTCTTTTATGATGTTCAGTTCTTGATATAATTTCTCTTCGTTATTTATGTATTTGTATGCTCTATTAATCATATTATTACATGTATTTATCTTGTGTATCCAAGGATGTGATGAATTCTTGTGTATTGTTGTATTATTATTTATTTCCTTTCTATATACATTAGTAATTATTTCGTTATTACTAATGTAATAAATTAATTAATAAATTAATCCTTTCGTAACAAAGGATGAAATTTGTTGCACAATGAACAGCTCTTAGCTGACACAACCTGTAATGGGTCTAAATTTACCTAAATATTATTGTGTAATTTTATAAATTTTATAACATGTGAAGATGAGGCCCCTTTGAGGTGAGACGATAGCCAGTAAATATTTTCATGACTATATATGGTTATGCAGCAAATAACAAAAATCTATTTATAGCCAGTGATTAACTCCGTTAGTATGTTGTTGACAAGAAACAGTTAATTACGAGTTAAAAAGGTGATACTGAACTCAGTGGAACACTACAGTACTGAGGACGAGACGAATAGCGGGGAGCGGGGTGAACCAGTTTAGAGAAGAACCAAACGGAAATTTGTAGCACTGAACGCCAGTCGGCAATTAACAATAAACAAAGCGGACGTGGGCAGTTTCGCTCACCGCCAGCTGAGTACCGTTTTCGCCTGCATAAACAGCATAAGACGTAAATTGAACAATGTGAGATTTCAACCAGTTTTGGACTTTTCAAAAAGTATAAATAAGGTATTAACCAGTGATAAATAAAATAAACAAACAGTAAATGATGATAATATAGGAACAGTGAGAGAGAGTGAGAGAGTAGAAATCAGTGTTTATAAGTTAGAGAGAGAATATGAAGAGAATTATTTTGTGAATATGAGGCAGAGTGTAGATTTTCCCCAGGTTCATTGTAAACCAAGATGTTTACAAATGTTTTTTGAAGGACAAGAGTCCCTTAGAGGAACACAATGTGTTTTCAGGTAGTCCTTTAATTTTTAGTAGGTGTTTTTATGATTTAGTGCCCTCTGTATGGAACGATAGAAAAAGTATGAAAGGGTGTTATGATGAAAGGTATGTTGATAGGAAGATAGAGTTATTTGAGATTGGTAGAAGGTATAAAGAATTAGTAGAAAGGTTAGATATTGAGAGAGTTAATAATATTGAGTACTTACCTTGCGAAATAGTTAGTGCAGCAAATGATGATAAGGTTGATGATATTGATTACTTACCTTGTGATGAATCTGGTATAGCAGCAGGTGATAATAACGATGAAATTATAATTGACCCAATTGTGACAAATTATACTAAGGATGACTTGACTATACTCGGTGGTGACAAATTATATGATGTAATAATATGGAATAATCCTGTTGATATTGTGGAAGAATATGAGAATATAAATAGTCATTATATTGATAGAAATAATATAATGAATTTAATAAAAAATGAATTGTGTAGACGTAAGACCAGGTTATTATACGATGATGGGGGGTAAACAATTAATGTTTATGAACGTTTAACTATGTGAAGTAGTGGTTTTGAAATGAACTGTCTTATGAAATGATTTGTGGTAAACGATAACATATAATAATTTGGATTGTATATACTTTTGTGTTGATATTAAATGTAAGAATGTAACAAGGTAAAGTATACTCAACTTTGTGAATTTTGTTAAAGTAATGTGTTTGATAAAATAATTGAATTAATTTGAAGGGAGATAATAAATGAAATATTGTATAAGATGAATGTTGATAATAAATTGGAATTTTTGGAGAATCTAATGGTATAAGAAGTGGTAAATTAAAGGTTGAGTATTAACAGGTTCAATTGAAATTAAAGTTTTGGAATGTTTGGAAATTTTATTCAGATGCAACTGAGATGTTTATTTTAATGTAATGAGGTTTATGTTCATTGTGAGTGTTTACTATGTTTTATTATGTTGTATTATGTTAGTGTGTAGGAATCATAAACATATATTGTATATAAGATATATGGTAAATGCGATTCCCCATTTTCGGGCGGTCACGGCTTCACCGAACCCTGACCGTGGATTTGGCTTAATATTCTAAATTGGTGAACTTAGAAATACAACTGGGGGGGTTTAGATCAGGGGACTCTAAGATTATAGAACTTTGGAACACGGCTATATACCTAAGTATGGGTGATAGACCGATTAAGGGAGTGTGAATATTAATATAGTAGGATTACTGGTATCCGGAATATCAGTAATACCGAATTTTGTATAACGCTAAAGCAAGGATGGGGGAGAAAGAAAAGAAAAAAGTGTTCACCCCTTCCGCTTCAGTCCTTGTGGAGGCAACTGGACGCTACAGTCCAGGGGGGTAATAGTGTGTGTGGAAGGAGGAATTTAAAATAAATTCATAATTTAGCGAATTATAATAAATTATGTGATGATGGAGAAGGTGGTTACTAGGTTGTTAGTAACGAAATATTAAATATTAAAATGAGTTACATCAATAATGTAGAGTATGTAATTGATTTTCTGATGTAAATGAATGATGTTGTACTGACAAGGAGTATTTCATTTTGATGTATTAAGACGTAATATGAAGATGCTTAATGATTGTTAAGTAAGTAATTTGTTCTAATGTAGTTGATTTAATGTGTTTACTCTATATAAGGAGTTTGTTAATTTTGAAATGTGAATGGAATATTTATAATGGAAGGTATTTATACGTTGTAATGGAAATGTTTATTTAAATTTTGATGGGAATCAGAGCGATCATTTTGAATTTTGGGGTAAGAGTTAAAGAAAAAAGGTTATTCAGGATGTTGGTATCTAATTCTTATAAGGTATTATACTTAGACTAAGTATTCATCCATATGTAGGTCTAAAAAAAAAAAACTCAGTACTTCTTAATGCAAGCCAACACAGCTAAGGGGAACCAGGTCAGTCAGGGATATGTTATTATACCAGGCCACTATTTGATATTTTTTGGTTTCATGTTTCAGTGTCTGGTGATGCTGTGGCAGCGGTCCTGTGCTGGCCTGCGTGTCAGAGCAGGAGCGTCAAGTGCCTGTCTGGCCTCGCGGTGTTGGGATCTCGAAAGAGAAGTCCAGTAAGGTCATTCAGGTACGGTCACAGTCACTGGACCAGGGGTAAGTTAACCACAATTTTTAATAAAACGTAAGGGGGTTGTGGCGACATATTTTGGCTGATCCCTTGAGAAAGTATGAGTGTCAATGAGACCTTTTATGCTTCGGCATAAATCCTCTCATTGGGGGGGGGTATTGTAATGGGTCTAAATTTACCTAAATATTATTGTGTAATGTTATACATTTTATAACGTGAAGATGAGGCCCCTTCGAGGTGAGACGATAGCCAGTAAATATTTTCATGACTATATATGGTTATGCAGCAAATAACGAAAATCTATTTATAGCCAGTGATTAACTCCGTTAGTATGTTGTTGATGAGAAACAGTTAATTACGAGTTAAAAAGGTGATACTGAACTCAGCGGAACGCTACAGTACTGAGGACGAGACGAATAGCGGGGAGCGGGGTGAACCAGTTTAGAGAAGAACCAAATGGAAATTTGTAACACTGAACGCCAGTCGGCAATTAACAACTAAACAAAGCGGACGTGGGCAGTGTGTTCATGATCTTTTTTATGTTCTTAAAGGAAAATAAATAATGTTATATTTTACTTGATTTATGCGTTATGTTATTTGTGTTTGCCCACTGTTCTCTGCCTAAGTACACTAAACGAATCCCTGGACTAAACATTACATATAATCATATTCATATTTTAATTATTAATAACCAATAAGACTTCAGTTGACATCTGAAAAGGTACAAATTTTAATAGTCAGTAAATGAGTAAGACTACAAACCTGATTGGATGAAAATGTATTACTCTTGGTTGTCAATTTTTGCCTGGACTGAAATTTCTCTGTGTGAAGAGGGGGGTGTCTAGGCCATTGCGATGGTTTTGTCCCTACTGCCTCTAAGACTTGACATTTTTTTTTGTAGAAATTTAATTAAGTCTGATAACGCTGGCACCTCATCAGATTTTAATTCTGATTCCCATTCACGATGCGTGTTGGTATCCAAGCTATTAGTAATTATGTGGATTATTAAGGCGTCCCATTGATCTGTTGGTTGACCCAGGGCATGAAGAGCACGTAAGTGTTTTTGAAGGTCATCTAATAGTTGTCTCAGGTAGGAAGCTGATTCCTTGTCTGATTTGTTCAACTTGAAAATGGCCGAAACATGTTTGTTAATTAAGTATCTCTTATTTTGAAATCACTCCACTAATAAATCCCAACCAATTTTGTAATTTTCTCCTCAACCTTCAAGTGACTGTAGAATGCTAGCTGCTTTGTCTTTCAACAACAATTTGAGATAATAAAATTTTTGGCTTTCTGTCAGATTCGGATTATTATGAATAAGGGATAGGAATGTGTCATGAAATAATAACCATTTTATCATATTCACCAGAAAATGTAGGTAGCTTAAATAGTCGGCAGTGTAATTGGCGTCCAGCTTGGATTGATTTCTGCTAAATTTGGTTTGTTGTCTACTTCACTGTCGGCAACACTTTGAATTATCGCTTGAGCCTCTGACAGTAATTTGAAATAATTATTCTCAAAGGTTGACCATTATTCATTCTGTTCGTCTGACTGATTTATGACATCAATTTCAGTTTTTATTTTTTCAAATTCAGGCAATAATTGTTCGAATTTCACTAACCTAAGTTTTAACTGATTAATGTCTGATGGGTCTTTGAGATAGTTACCGAACCTAGTCAACTGTCCCTTAAGTACACTTGTTTTTACAGTTAATGCCTTTAATTCAAGCGCTTCCATATTATCACTAGTCATTTTAGTCTTAAATTGTTAAATGATTAGATTGAATTGAATAGATGTAACGGTACAGAATTGTATGTTAAAAATAATAATTTAAATCAATTGTAATCCCAATGCAGTCAGTATTCACCTAAGGGGTACCCCCTAGTAACCAGCAAAACATACAATGTTATTGCAGACTGTTTATGTTTGATGTCTGGAGTCTGCCCAGCCAGACGTATTACGCAACAGCTTGCCAGCTCAGTTTCTTTGTGAATCACAGTACAACTCTGTGTCACCAGTTTTGCATCAGACAGTAGCAGAGAACAGTCGTCTATAAGTTAAACTTTATATCAGTGGCCTCGGAAATTTCGGTAGGTCGAAGCGGAAAGTGTAGCCTAGACCTACCGAAACGTATGGAAACTTCAATGAAGAATACTATAAAGAAACAGTGAACGTGATATACGATGAATTCTTAAAGTAAAGTAATTAGGACAGGGTAAGTGTGGTTTAAGTGAAAGTGCACGGGAAGACGGCAGAATAAGTGGAATAGCAAGAAACGTTAAGTACAGTGAATACATTGGCCAGTAAGTTTTGGAATTTTAAAACAGTAAAGCGCTTAGTAAAAGGGGGATAAAAAGTATATGTAGCAATTGTAAAGAGTGAGAAAGCGTATGCGAGTGAAAAGGGGAGCAATAATTAATCAAAGTACTGGTTCCTAGCTAAAAGTAGTTGTTCAAAGAATTTTGGTTAGGATAAAAAGTATATGTAGCAATTGTAAAGAGTGAGAAAGTGTATGCGAGTGAAAAGGGGAGCAATAATTAATCAAAGTACTGGTTCCTAGCTAAAAGTAGTTGTTCAAAGAATTTTGGTTAAATAGGTGTGTTTCTAATTGTTGAGAAAGAAGGGAATATGGTACTGTGAATAAAATAAGATTTGGTTTAATATAAAACATGTGGTAGAGTAAGTTATTACGCCATAACCATTTCCTATTCTGTGCTGAAAACCTCGTCTAACGTTCTGTGGGATTTTCTGAGTTTGAGGGTGGTCAGATAGCGGGATTATTTTAATTTTTGTATGGGCAAGAGTGTAAAGGTTTCGATATTAAACCATAAAATATCGTGGTGACCTGGGCAGTTTAATAAGGTAAGTTTAATGGGATTATGAGGGTAAGTAAAATTCTGGCAGCAGTGAGTTTTAGTAGTATTATTAGTGTATTATTTTATAATGGTAAAAAGAGCAAGACCATTACAGTGGCACCGCTGCCAGGATGTTCGTATAAATATTATATGAATTAGACCTGTTTTGAGGCACAGAATATAGGTTGTGGTAACGGCGTATGTGTGAGTAATTATCGTATATATTTACGTATGTGACTTAGTTATGTTTGGGTAGTGCAACGGATGTGATTATTATGGTTACGTTTATATGTTGACAAGGAATATAATAATTGAGTAATAGAAGTGTTGTAGTGGTTTTCATATAAAAGGGTATTATAATAAATAATTTTGTTTAAACATGGCTGAGGTAAAGGAAACCGTAGAAAAAGAGTATTCATGGGATGATGTGTTGAATCTTTTGAAAACAATGGATGATAATATGGAGAAACGTTTTAAGGAACTAAGGGGTGTTATTAACAAGGGGTTTGACGAGATGGACAAAACGTGGGATAAATTATTGCGGAAACCAGAGACGGATAAATTAAAAGAAAATAAAGAAAGCGAACCAAACCAGGTAAGTGGTTCTGATAGTGGAGGTAATAATGATGACGATACTTTTACAGTCAATAGCGTTAGTTTAAGTACAGATGAAATAATAGATGGCGAAGTAAGTGAAGATAGTGAAAATATAAGGGTTAATTATAATGAAGGCACAGGTAAGTGTAGTGAGAATATAAATAATGAAATAATGAAGAACAAGGTGAGTAATGTGGTTAAAACAATTGATAATTATAATGGTGAGATAATAATAAATGCAAATCGGGTGATGAATTATAAGGTAAGTGGCAGTGTTAAAATAAGTAATGAGGAAATATTATTGAATAAAAATAATGGTAATACAGTGAATAATATTAGTGATAATGAGAGTAGAAATTTAGTTGAGGATTGTTAGTTAGTGTTTATGAGCTAGAAAGGGAGTATAGAGATAGTTTAAATGAAGAGGGTGAACAGGGGGCAAATTTTTCTGGGGTTCAATGTGAAGCAAAGACTTCACAAGTGGTGCATGAGGATAAAAGATCCTCATTAGGACATTTGGGTGACAATGGGTCGGCAAATGGTCAAAATAGATTTTTGTGTATATCTGGTACGGCCAGATGGTGTTTTAATAATAAAGTGGTTTTGCCCTCTGTGTGGAATGAAAAGGTGAAATTGGGTTGGGAGAGTGATAATAAAGAAAGAAATAGAGTGATAAAGTTGTTCAGGTTAAGTAGCGATTATGAAGGATTAGTTAAGGAGTTAAATAATGAGAGAATTATTACCAATAATAAAGACTTACCTGGTGCAGTAGCTAACGATGAGTATATTGTAGTTGATAATGATAAACGTTTACCTGTGGGGAGAATTAGTGTCCTTGTAGTAGCTGATAAGTGTGATAATGATGTAACTCACCTGGGTGTAACAATAAATACTAACGGAGACTGGACTAAAAATAATAATGAAGACTTGGCCTATGATAAAATAATAATGGGGGTAACCCTAAGAATTATTATGGTATAATGGAAAAAATAAATTTTTATGGTTACAACACAAAGGATAGCCATATGGTATATATAAATAAAAATGAAAAATGCTATGTGAAATTAAGACTAATTTTCGATGACGGGGGTTAGCTAATTAATGAATGAACATTTAATTATTTGAGTTAAGGGTAATTACTTGGCTTATTTAGGTAATGAAGTGTGGTAAATGATAATTGGATATGACGAACATTTGTAAATAAATGTGTTGGTGTTAAATGTATTGTGTCAGGGTATGTTGGGAGAATGTATATGTAACAGATGTTTGTAGTATGTTATAATAATAATAATATTTTATTTTGCTAAATAATTAACAGGAGGTACTAATGAATTTTATTTTGAATTGTGTATTTAAATCAAGTGTTTTAAATAATGTAACTAAAGTTAAATTGTTTTAATTTGAGGTGAAATGAAATTAATTTAAAATTGTGAATTTTAGTAAGGAATATAAATATACTGATTGGAATTGTAAAATCAAGGGCAACTGATTACAATATTTATATAAACTGAAAATTGAAGGAAGTGTTGGTGGTGATGTAATCAGGAATGTTGAGGCTGAGTCAGTGTTTATAAAACAAGTCTTGTATACAACTGTTGATGTAAACAGGTATATTGTTTGTTTCGTGTGACTAATGTTTACTGTCATGCTGGAGTTGACGATAACTATGTTTTATTTTGATGAATCATTGCCGTGAGTAAATTCTATTATGAAACAAATATGAAACAAAAGAAATACAAGATGTGATGAAATTAAGTTAATTTTTTATGAAGAATATAATGAAGCAATTAGTGTTTTGATGGTAATGCAGTTTATTTTGGTTTGAATTGTGTATTGAATAATAAGGCAATAATAATTGAAGTCTTAACAGAAAAGTAATGTAAAAGTGATAATGAAAGGTAAACAGAAGGTTGATTTAATGTTGGTGTTATGATTTATTTGTATTCTATGTAATCTATTTGCACTTTTGGCGGGGAATAATGTTTTGTTAGGGGAGTAAAATTACCAATATATAACTGGTACCGTATATGATTTTTATGTATTCAATGTAAATAAATGTACGTTGACAGTAAGGTTATATTGCTATATAGACATATGTATATGGTATTTTGTAGACAAGAAACCAGTACTTTATATAAAAAAAAAGAACCAGTACTTTGCTAATAATGAACCAGTACGACTAAGAGGAAACAAATCAGTTGGGGATATGGAGTAATGGAAGGCCATTTGTTGATATTTTAATTGGATGTTTCAGAGTCAGGTGATACTGTGGCGGGTGCCTATCTGATTTTATGGTGTTGGGATCTCGAGCAGAGAAGTCCAGTAAGGTCGGATGGGTGCAGCCACAGCCACCGGACTAGGAGGGTAAGTACCCATGATTTTTGTAAACAAAAAAGGGGGTTGCAGCGCCATATCTTCACTGGTCCTCTTAGGTTTTAGGCAATGAGAGTTTTTATGCTTCGGCATAAAACCTCTCATTGGGAGGGGGTATTGTAACGGTACAGAATTGTATGTTAAAAATAATAATTTAAATCAATTGTAATCCCAATGCAGTCAGTATTCACCTAAGGGGTACCCCCTAGTAACCAGCAAAACATACAATGTTATTGCAGACTGTTTATGTTTGATGTCTGGAGTCTGCCCAGCCAGACATATTATGCAACAGCTTGCCAGCTCAGTTTCTTTGTGAATCACAGTAAAACTCTCTGTCACCAGTTTTGCATCAGACAGTAGCAGAGAACAGTCGTCTATAAGTTAAACTTTATATCAGTGGGCTCGGAAATTTCGGTAGGTCGTAGCAGAAAGTGTAGCCTAGACCTACCGAAACGTATGGAAACTTCAATGAAGAATACTATAAAGAAACAGTGAACGTGATATACGATGAATTCTTAAAGTAAAGTAATTAGGACAGGGTAAGTGTGGTTTAAGTGAAAGTGCACGGGAAGACGGCAGAATAAGTGGAATAGCGAGAAAAGTTAAGTACAGTGAATACATTGGCCAGTAAGTTTTGGAATTTTAAAACGTAAAGCGCTTAGTAAAAGGGGGATAAAAAGTATATGTAGCAATTGTAAAGAGTGAGAGAGTGTATGCGAGTGCAAAGGGGAGCAATAATTAATCAAAGTACTGGTTCCTAGCTAAAAGTAGTTGTTCAAAGAATTTTGGTTAAATAGGTGTGTTTCTAATTGGGAAAGAAGGGAATATGGTATTGTGAATAAAATAAGATTTGGTTTAATATAAAACATGTGGTAGAGTAAGTTATTACGCCATAACCATTTCCTATTCTGTGCTGAAAACCTCGTCTAACGTTCTGTGGGATTTTCTGAGTTTAAGGGTGGTCAGATAGCGGGATTATTTTAATTTTTGTAAGGGCAAGAGTGTAAAGGTTTCGATATTAAACCATAAAATATCGTGGCGACCTGGGCAGTTTAATAAGGTAACTTTAACGGGATTATGATGGTAAGTAAAATTCTGGCAGCAGTGAGTTTTAGTAGTATTATTAGTGTATTATTTTATAATGGTAAAAAGAGCAAGACCGTTACATAGAGGCATGCAAATATAGATAGGTTGTTGTTCTTTGTGTAATACAAATAAAACTGTTGACAGCTGGATGAATGGAAGGTATTCATACATAGGCTAGTAATTAACATTGCAAGGAACACAAGAGATAAGAGACTGAATGAATGCTGTTACACTTATCTGCGTGTTGAATTCCTTTGCATGTTTGCCGACTGATAGCAAAGTCAAAGCGTTATATTGACAATTGAAGTCGTAATTGCGTCACTACGTACAACGTTGAGCTCAAGGCCACCACATACCAAGTTGAGCTGTAATGCACTGTTCACATTCACAACAATCCGTTTTGCACTTCACAATGAAACTTCACACACCGCACTGTTTTAATTTCTTGAATTTTTAAATAACAGTTAAGCACGCTCACCACAGTTGCACAATAAAATGTACGATTCATGATCCGGCCTGGAGGACCAATGGTTGATGTTGGAGATAATAAAAAACTGTAGTCATAATAAGATTGAAGTGGACTGTATTTTGCACTACAGCACACAGCGTCTCATTCCACACTGCCTCACACGCCACGAGTGGGTACTCCCACTCACCGCTCATACCCACTCATACGCATTAATACAAACTCAACCAATATCTGTGAGTTAGTATCAGTCTAATCATGACATACGGTGTGAACTGTAAGAGTAACTTGCATATTAATATGGATAACAAATAATTTATATTGCGTTACGTGTTTGGTATGTCTTTAATGTGTGACAACTTCATAAGAGGAATCCTTTAGCCTGTTGGTGGAACATATATTCTGATATGCATTAGACCAGGGGCCTCCAAACTTTTTCACTCGAGGGCCGAACTGAAAAATCTTGGAAGTCAGGCGGGCCAACAACATGTGTGTGTGTGATAAACTTATTTTTTTTTAAGTTTATTAAATAATCAAGTTGATAAAATAGGAATTTAAATAAAAATTAAGCAGCCTTATCCAAAGAAACAAATTCATTTAGTCAAAATAATGTAAATAAAAGTAAGGAAAAAATAACATTCAAAGATATTTCTTATGTATTATTTTTTGGCTTTCTTATGTACGTATTGGGATGTGTGGAGTTGCTTCTGACATATAATGTCTGTCCATTTTGGGTGAAATTTTGATGCTCCTATCACTAGAATGGATTTCAAGTGTTCGTCTGACAAGTTAGCCTAGCCCTGTATTTTGATTTTAGAAAAGTTTTTGAAAACGTTAGTTCGCAAATATAAGTTGATCCAAACATTGAAAGGATTGCTCTTTTTATTTCCTTGAAACCATCACTCAGTAAGATGCGAGTGAAAAGTGTGATTTATTCAAGGCAGTCAGACAAACCTGCACATTAACCACATAAATGTTTTAAACTTGTACAAAATATTATAACATTTTACTGAACTTAGTTCTTGTTTAGTAAAATGTTATAATATTTTATGTATTTTGACGATCTATTTAAAAACCACACAGCATCGCGGGCCAGATAATGACCCTTCGAGGGCCGGATCCGGCCCACGGGGCATAGTTTGGAGACCCCTGCATTAAACTATGGTGGTGTTGTCATTTGATGATCTAGTTATAGAAACCCCAAAAGCCAAATTTGCTGAATTGTGTTTTAAATTTATCCACCTAAAATTGAAGATCTGGGCAACTTTGTGTTGTAGTCACCTTTCCCAAACAAGTCTACATGCTCTATGTGGTACATTTATTATTTTGTAATAAATAATAATGATATTAATTTGACGAAACTGTATTGTCCGTAAGGTACAATTACAATTAACTATACTTTAGTGCTTTACAATATTATTTGTACAATAATTTCTTTTTTATCGTGAAACAATTCATGAATGTTTTAATTTCCATTAGGTTGATCACATGTATCCCACGAACCATCTGCCTCAAACAGTGTATTCTCTGATATTTAATGAATTTGGTAACATTATTTTCCTGTACAAGATCTTCCAGGTCAGAGTGTGTCTTCTTCTTGTCTTCTTGTTAGCGAGTTTCCAGCCCCGAAGCGCCGATCTCTAAATGTCTCTTGTAAACTCTATGCGCCAGATCCCAGAGAAGTGGATTGATGGTTATTTTTGTCAGTGATAACTCCTCTTTTCCATGTTCCTTTACCAATTCTTTAAGTCGGTATCTCTCTTCACACTGTCCAGTACAATTTATTAAGGTATGCTCAGTGGTGTCCTCCTCTTCATTACACACCTTACACATTGGTGAAATCTATTTAGGTAGCTTTCCGTCACCAAATGCCCAGTTGTTAATCTCGCTCCAAATGTCTGACTTGATCTACTAATATTTGTGTATACTAAGGTCATTTGGTATTTTCTGTATTTTGAAGAGCTGGCAGCCAGTAGTTTCCTGATTCCAGTTCCTTGTCCATTGGCTTGTAAACGTTTTATTGCTTTATGCGACACAACTTTCAAGCGACCGTACTGCTGGAGGTTTTGGTCCAAGTGTAGATGCCATTTTAGCTATTTGATTAGCCGTTTCATTTCCAAATATGTCACAATGACCAGGGATCCATTGAAAGGTGATAATTTTATGTTTCAGTAGTTGAAGTAGATGGAAAATTGTGTCATATTCTTCAGTTCTTTCCATCCTTAACAGGTGCATATTTTTCTTAAAAGATTGTTGCTTAAATGCTCTTTGACATTTTTTTAGATGAAAAGTCTACATTTGTAATCCATATGTGATTATAAAATTGATACAAATACAAGGGAATATAGTTTATTTTTGATTGTGAACAGTCTCAAAATTGTAGATACAAATCTAAATACAGTGAATATGTACCTTAATTAAATGTAATGCTACTGTAGTCATGTTCAGTTATGGTAGCATGTACTATTAACATCTTCAGTTGAAATTTCTATTCAACTTTTCAATATTTGTCCAAATTTATTGTTTAATTCAGCAATAATGTTAACATAAAGAAGAGAAGAAATACCTTAAATACAACAGTGACAGTTAATATTAGAATGGTTTACAGTATTTTATTAGTACACTTTGCTTCATTTTGATTTATGCCTACATTATGTAAGTTGTTCTTAATGTTTTGTTTTTGATTATCTTGGACCGTGTAATCCTGTGAGACTGAACACGTAGATTATAAAACAATGTAGCAATGCGTAGATTATTAGAGCCAGGAATTTTAAGTACAAAATTTTGGTAAAAAAGGTGCTTTAATTTAGCCGAAAAAGGTGCAAATTTCAAATGTAAATATTCATACAAACAGTACCAAAACCAATTACATCACATATAAGGATTCAAAATTCACTCATGTATTAAAAAGTCTGCCTAAAACAAGTCCCAGAACACAGTGTTATTAAAGTCACAAGTCCAGAAAAATTACCACATCTAGTGAGAATTGGAGAAGTTGGAAGAGGAAGTCCTGTAACTTCAACATACTTTTGTATCCTAGCAGGTGCCTTTTTCAGCAATTTCTTAATGCAAGACAGAAATTCATTTGCATATGAATATTGTAACGCAACAGAAATGCTGGCATCCATGTTACATAAAAATTAGGTTAACAAAATAATAAACAAGTCAATATCTAACCCCATGATAAAACAAAAGTCTAATAATTACATTTATAATTATAGATAAAGATAAATAAGGATGCAAGGTAGAATTAACGAGAATAAACAAACCTGTAAGTTAGATAATAGGTAATGATCTATGTTCAGTGAAAAGTAAACAAAAATGAAACAATAATTTACTTTATAGCAATAGCAAGTAAGGATTTTGAGTTAAATGATATTATTTTGTGACAACAAATGTTATGATAAAGTTTATGTTATGTTATACCAATTACTTGTTGAGTTAATGAAAGGTAATGAAACAAGATGTATTATTCAATTACTGTTGTAGAATGATGTGTGAAGCAGCTAGTTAGCGTTAATAGATTTCAATTGTCTTATATGTGATCCATAGGTCAAGATAAAATTGTCATTAGATATGGAAAAAATAATTGTTTATGTAAATGTTAATAGTTAAGATTTGATTATATGTATGAATTTATGTAAAAGGGCTATAGATGTTTACTAGTTATAAACACAGGTAGGTCCGTATACAATAAAAGGCCTACCAGCAAAAAAACACTATATAACCACTCATAACATAAAGGTTAGGTACATGAATTAATAATAATTAATGAATACGGTTTGAAGAGCTAGGAAAAAACATTAAATTAGTAATGATATATAATAAACCATATCAATTTATACAAATTATGATAATGCCACAATGCCATAATATCGATTGATAACGTTTAATATCGAAAAGGTAGTAAATATAAAAGAAACAGGCTCATATAAAAAAACCAGCAGAATATGTGTAGAAAATAATAAACCAACTATCGGTAAAGTTATATTCCGATATGATAGCAAATTAATAAGGAATAGACAAAAAATATATGAAATAAACACTATATACAAAACATGTAGAAGGAAGAAAAATTCTGGGTTGCTATGGACTACAGGAAATGAAGAAGTTGTTGATTTTCAATTATTGCCTTTTATGATCTGAATGTGATGAGATTAAAAAACCTAATAAATGTCTATTTAATCGGAATATTCTAAATTAGCAGATACTCTTATAAAATACAAAATTCTAATGATAATATTTATGACTCTTGCCAGTACAGTTTAACCAAACAAGACTATAGTATGAAATCACAATAGAAAATAAATAACTGGGTTCTACAAGGAAGGACTTGAATTGTCCCATATCCGAAAGGAATTGATGATATATTAAACCAAATAGAAAGAGTTAACTGTATCACAACTAATAATATACACTACACGAGAATTTATAACCTTTCAAATACACGGAACATCACTAATTGCTTCAACCGAGAGAAGAACGTATTTGGATCCAGGAATTGCAGAAGAAGCATCAATCGGGCTGTAAATCAATCCAGAGAGCTGTATTTCCGAGGTGGACAGGACAAGAATTCCATTTTATTAAACCGAAGAAAGAATATTGTATGGCATAATCGTCCAGAACAGTAAATTTATCAATCAACCGCCTACACGATTTGCTTCGTTCTAGTCTGGTAAATTATTATTATATCAATCATATTAACTACACAACACTTCAAATTTGTAAATCTTGCATTCTTATCTATGTATTTTTAATCTTTCCCACAGTTACAAGAACCTTCACACCCTGAATTAAGTTAATTACAAATTAAAACACACTATATAACTGAATCTAAATAAAGGATCGGACTAATCAATAATCGATTCACGTAATCTATAGCCCATGTGTATGTTAGTTAGAACATATCTTATTCAATGTTAAAGAAGTAAACAAATAAAGAACCTTTATATAGTTGCAAAATCTTGTCATTTGGAGTATGATTTAATGAGTTGGGAATAAAAAAGTAACTAAGTATAGAATAATTGGTTAACATAAACAGTGAAATAACCTCTAAGTTTCATTGCTCCGGTACTACAGCGCTTATAGCGGAATTCTCCGACACCAAAGAGAGAGCGTAAAAATACAAAATCATACATAATTCTCTTCAAGGTATAATAGGGTTGAACGAAATTACAGAATAACACATTAATTATTTAAGTTTCAAGTACACTAACACTGATATTTTTTAGAGAGATAAGTTAATATTAATTAATTAAATCAATATATACCACAACTCCAAATATCTCAGATATTTAAATAATTAAGTAAATTAAAACGACCTAAGAGAGTAAAGACAGGGGAACATACCCATTCATAGCAACGAATAGGCATACATTGTGTGAAAATAACGAGACGCTCGTACTCGTCTCATTACAAATGACGAACCCAACAGTGGGGATTAAACCGCACACACCCGGCACATTACAATATTCGTCTTTCAGTGCCTCACAAACTCGATGCAATGCATGTGCAATGGAGGTCACATGTTTTGGATTAGAGTACATAGGTTTCAGGTTAACAATAGCCAATAACATGTAAGGAGCTTGGTCCGTAAGTACTAGCCACACTTGATCATATTCTATTCCTTCAGGCCACAAGACAATTATTGTCGAAACTTCGCATCACACTGGCATTGTCTGTTTTGTTCAGAAAGTATGCTTTCAACAGCATGGGTTTTACTTGCTGTCCATTTTTAAGAGTGCTACTAAAATGTTTAGAACATATCTCATCTTCCTATGAGTGGTTTCATCTAGTATAAAATATAGTAGATGCAGTGATGCCGCACACGTTCGGTGTTCCTTGTTTAATTATTATAGGAATAAAATGCAGCAAAAGAGCCAAAAAAGGTAAAAAAGCGCAAAAAGGTGATGACATTGAGAAAAGGTGTAAAAAGATACTTACATTGAAAAAAGGTGCAACCAAAACACAGTTAGGAGTGTTTATTTAATGTTTTCTTTGCAAGACAAGCTAATTTGGGCATTTTAATAAAAAAAAAATTAAGGTCCAGCACCTAAAATTCCTAGCTCTTTTAGATTATAAAACAAAGCATGAAGGACACTTCATGTAGGTAAATATTTAACAGTTTAATTATTTTAAGTTTGATGGCCGATCCTGAATATATTCAGATTTGCAAAGTAGCTGTAAGTGAGTCTGTAACCCAACACCATATTATATTGTTTCACCGTGTCATTTGATAACCAGTGTGTCAAAGCAGTTGATGCATGTGTTCTGCTGATGCCTTAGAATACATATATTAATTAAAAAAAAAACTTTTTTTATAGGAAATGTGTATGTATTCATTTGGACAATTACCAGGATAAGTTCAATACACTGGTGTTCATGTTACAAAAGCTCTATGCTTTTGCTCAGGGAAAAGTATGTGTTGAAGGCAGTGACGCTGTAATGATGCAGGAATTACTTTTGGGTGGCCACCTTTATCAACAAGTAAGCATTCAAAAATAAACGCGTGATTGAAAACTATAAACTGTTGTATCTTCTTTTAGTTTTCGTCATTCTGGGTCCATGTGTCATAAAATAGCTCGCCAACGGATGATGATTGTATTTTATGCTCTTGTCATTATTTATGCAACTAAGAGAGTTGTCTTTTAATGTATTTGATAATATATTTTACTTAGTAAATACTTTTCTAATGACAAACTAAAATAAAGTTTGTAAAACTTCGTTTTCTTCTTCGTCTTCTTCACTTCAAGGATTAGGTTATATAAACCTGTTCCGGCACCCATCTCATCCTCAGATGACCCACATCTCTTCTACCAATGGCTTTATAGTTCAGTGCCACTTTCAGCAATTGATCCTCTGTCATCCTTTGCAGATGATCCCACTATTGTCTTCTATAAGCTGAAATATAATTTCATTTGTGTCCTCTACTTTGAGTTATGCTTTGATATCCTCATTCCTTATTCTATCTTGCAATGTATAATTTAAAATACTTCAAAGAAATTGCATTTCAGCACTCTGAATCTTGCTGCGTTCCTTTTTTGCCATAATCCATGCCTCACTCGCATATGTCAATGTGGGTATTGCAGTTGTCTTATAAAATTGAATCCTTGTGCTGTGCCTCATTTTATTTCTAAGATTTGTATGGATCAGACCACAAATATTCCTAAATTTATTTACCTTCTCTTTTATATCATATTTAGATTCATAGCTTATAGCATATCCGAGGTATTTAAAACGGCTCACTTGTTCTAAAGTGGTGCTGTTCATAACTATCTTAGTCCTCACTGGATATTTACCTTTAAATGGCATGGTTTTAGTCTTTCTCACTGAAATTGTCAGTGACTACTCTCTTGCTACTTCTTGTAATTGAAACAGCTCTTTGTAAATCATCCTCATTCTCTTGAATAAGTACTATGTCATCTGCATATAGCAGGGAACCCATACAGACAGAGTTTGTTAAACTAGTCAGTTATATTTTTAGTGATAATTGTTATAAAATTGTCTTCGTCCTTATATTTTAAGGACATTTTATCAATAATGGTAAATTGTTTAATTTGTGGTGAAGGTGAAGCATTGTACTATAGTGCTTTTGGGAACCAGAGAATGTGGTTCTGAAATGTTTGCAAAGAGTTTTCCCAGTCTGTGTTGGAAGGCCCAAAACATTAGTACAACCCCCCCCCAAAAAAAAAAAAAACATTGTACAGCTCCATAAAAAAATTAAGTTTCTATGAAATAACCTCTTATTAAATAACTTTTAATAAATCGTCAGAAATAATTGTGTAACCTGTTATTTCATTAGATAAAAATATCACTCACATGCTCAGTTTGAAATATTACATTGTGTAATATTGAACATTACATTAATCATTATTAAACAAGGGCCAAAGTATACAACTTGAAGGAATATTGATTTGATATGTACACAGTTTTATTGATTTGGTATATAATAGTCTATGCATATTTCAAGTTCTTATTCGTGCAAATGCAAGAAAATTACTACATCATGAGTTAACTAAGCCCGGAGTGAGCAGGGTTTTATAAAACTCCATGAGAAAAGAAGTATCAGAAAATCTCTTTCTCATAATGAAAACTGATTGAAAGATTTTATTGAGAATTTTTTAAATTGTGAAAAGTGTAGAAAGTTTGTTTTAATCAATTTCGTATTTTTTACAGGTACTGAAATCTAGATTGCAAATGTTTCTTCTTGGTGTGAGACTTGCTGCTGCAAGAAAAGACAAACCTGGTTATATGCTTACATATGGTAATTACTTCTTTATTTGTGATTTTCGTGAATGTGTATATTGTTACATCAGTCTAACTGATCGTCGTATGGTACAGTGGAAAACAAAATACAAGACACCAGTAAAGTCACTAAAAACCAGCTTTAATTATCACAATTAACAGTTTGCAATTATCAAGTTGTTCAACAAGATCATTCTTGTACAACAATTCAAGTTAATCTGTCCACACAAATAATAATGTCACTATTATCCCTTCAGTCTAATATCACTTCTGTGCTATAATTACTTTTTACTAATACACCACTTGAAACGCACTGTGTAAATCACCCGACAATAACTCGAACGTCACTTGAATAAATTGCTACGTAAAAACTAAACTGACTGTCGCTGAATGCCTATATTTATACCCCGCTGATATGCCAGAATAATCTGTCACTCTGGATGACGTGTTAAACAAACAGGCACTCTCGAGAATTCACTAGAAACAGTGTCCTTGAACATACTGCGCTGACCGGTATGGTCTGGAATAAACTCGATAGTTGACACGTAATTGTCTTTCATCTCAAAGTAGCAGTAATATGTACGCACACACACAGTACAGCTGGGATAGCCGAGATACTTGTAGAACGTTCCGTATTACATAACACTTTTCCATATTACATAACAATATATTTATTTTAGAAGAACTAAGCGTTGGTGAGAATGAGAGAAGCTGAACAGTGATGTGGTGTACGCTAGTGAGCTCTCTCACTTTCTGAGTTTCTGAGATAATACAAACTTCTTGGTAAATAATATATTTAAATAATATACACAATCACAAATCCCTTACCTGTATCGGGCCAGAGTCTTCACGTGAGTTCGACCTATAAGTGATTTAGGGTTAAGTGTTATTAATAATTACTCTCATTGTATTTGTTAACTAACTTACTTGATTTATTTATTTTTTATGTCATAATCTTTGTATGGTTCAATAAACATACTTCCTCCTTCTCTACATTTTTTGATGAACAAATTAATACTGGGATATCAATCCCCTCTGACAAAATTATAACCACATTGATACATAAAAACCATTTACATCTTCTACCTCTTATAATTAACACTTAAATCATTTATTAACTAATTAATAAAAACAACCCAGTATTTGCGCACACACACATTCATTCAGTTTATTTACAAACCCATTTAATTTAGAGCGCTCTGTATTTTTTTTTTATTTTTTCACAATTGTAAAAAGTTATAAATGATACTGATGCATGCTTAACGCTCTCGAGTTTTTCTTGAGTTAGTATAGCAAACTGAATGATGCTGGTAAGGAGTCAGAATATGTTTTTTGAATAAATCAGTGGACTGTAAGATCAGATTTAAGTAGCGTTTATTTGAGCATTATGAAGAAGCGCAGGCCCGCGCAATTACGTCAGGCGCACATAGCCAAGATACAAACGTGAGGCGTTAATTGCCAAGCTACATAATGTGTAGCAGTGAGAAACGATCGAATAAGAAGTACATTACTAAATTTAGATTGCCGCGGCTGGCTAGAAAGGAAGGGTGCAAACGCACAGCTGAAAGGTTGAGTGATAACTAACTAAACGCAGCGGCGAGCCAACGAGTGCTGCACCGCGACGTATGACGTTAGTGCGCTGGGCTGATTGCACGTGAGCAAGTACAATGTACAATGTATTAACAGATACGTTTACTTGATTTTGATGATTCTGGCCGACGTGTACTGGTTTCACAATTTCGTCAATGTTCTCCGAATTCAGTTCTCCTTTTAGATTTTGATATTACTGCCAATTAATGATCGTTACACATTCTGCACCACTTTATTTATTACTGAAAAAACACACATTTTAAGTTTTATAAATTTTTTCGGCTTGCGAGCCTGTTGTTCATCCAGCCGGACGGGTGGTTTTAAGTCGACTGTCTTTGTTCTCCACACACCGGGCGAGAAAGAATGTACCTGTGCGTGCCCAAAAGCCTGAGAACGTTGGCCGCCTGAGCACGTGTGTGTCTGGGAATGCGCACCCCTGTTGACAATTTTTACATTCCTGTGCCGATGTGTGTCAGCCGCGAAGATATAGTTCATTCACCAAATATTCTTCGTCACAATTCCCAATGCGTACCTTGTACTGACTGTTACCGAATAGTACAAAGATTGGTTTACTGTTTAAAATGATTACAATTTGTTTTACCCCTTTTTGCCCCGTTACATTTCCTATGTTGTAGTTGTCCCAAAAAGTATGTCATGTAAAAAAAAGAAAGAATTCTTATCTCTGCCATCTACCTTGTACTAACAAAATTCTCGTAATTTTTGAAATACTTGAAAACTCAGTTGAATTGTAGTTCTAAAAAGAACGGATTTTATGATACTATATACGAGGGATTTGAATGAAATAATGAGACTGATACAATTATGCTTGTTTTCTACTGATCAAAGGCATGGAGCAGATCACTTTTTGTCAGCTATTTTAACACATCTGATGTTTTTCTTCTTTACTGTATCAAGTCACTCAAAACATGTGCCTTTAAGCACATATTTTACTTTATGAAAAATAAAAAAGTCACATGGTACAAATCTGGTGAACATGGAGGATGTTCCAGTGTAGTAATGCATTTGTGGGCCAAAAACTGCTTCATAGAAAGTGCTGTGTGCTCAGGCACATTGTCCTGATGAAGGAAACCATTTTCCCTCAGTTCTGGCCATTTTTTCTGATGCTTTGTCAGAATGTCTTTACAGTAATGGTGGTTCACTGTCATGTGTTCAAAACTTCGTTGAAACCCATTCTTCAAAAATTATTCCTCTGGACATCAGAAAACACAATGAGCATGCCTTTGAATGTGGACTTGCTTTGGTGAGTTTTTTTCATTCTTGATGGTGACAGTGGTAGAAAATCGTTGCGGAAATTTTCCATGCAGTGTGTCTTTGTCAATGTTCACTGCTTTAGCTGTAATTCGGACACTCTGTTGGTAGTATTCTCGAACAGTCTAGCTAAGTTATTTTACATTTTCTTCAGTTTTTGAAGTGGAAGATTGTCCAGGGTACTCATTCTTCCATGTTCTGATGTCCTGCACTGTATCTTTTGTACCACTCAAATGCATATGTGGATGCATATGAAGATGCAGTCTTCCCCATAAGCCTCCCCAGTTTAGCGTACACAGGCGAGGCCAATTCATGGAAACGCTGCCCACAAGCATACAAAATCTGTTGTTCAAGATGTACCCACTATCTGGTGCAGTTTCTCACTTCTTGTCACCTATTCAAGCTGCATTCTGTTCCACTTGCCAAGATTTC
The DNA here is from genome assembly GCA_034769895.1 of Magicicada septendecula. Lineage (NCBI taxonomy): Eukaryota > Metazoa > Arthropoda > Insecta > Hemiptera > Cicadidae > Magicicada > Magicicada septendecula. Next base: position 47,564,382 of record CM068370.1, on the reverse strand, counting down.
ACTTTCAAAGATTTTATCGTACCGTTACATCCCATAAAATAAAATGTACTTCTTTTACAAAATTCAAGTGGACAAGAGAAGATAGTGAAGTATCACTATTTGGAACAAGTAAAGTATAAAAGCATTTGAAAACATTCTGTTGGTGTTTTGTTCAATTTCACTAAAAATTTTAAATTGACATGTTGCTCAAATTGACTTAATGCTTAAACTTAGCATTATTCCAGCACACAACAGATAAGATAACTGTACTAAATGATGACACACAATCAGCTGAACAGCCGAGAGTGAACAGCCAAGTCATACAGATTCAGGTATGTCCAAGGTCTCTCATTTCCAGCACACAACAGATAACATAACTGCACTAAATGATGACACACAATCAACTGAACAGCCGAGAGTGAACAGCCAAGTCATACAGATTCAGGTGTGTCCAAGGTCTCCATCGAAGAGCTCACAATCAGTTCTCACTGCCTTCTGTAGGTGGTAGAAACACATTCTTGTTACTTAATAGACACACCTCGTACATTATAATTGCAAGGAACTCATAAAATTTGTAGAACAGAAATCTGCTTCCAAGCAACTGTCTTCTGGCTGTAGCATCGATTATGTGATGATTTGTCAATGCTGTAATAAGTATACTAATGCCATTAAAGCTACAAATGTCAGGAATTTCACCTTGCAACAACTTACAGCCAGCAACCCTTACACAAAAATATATGCTGTCACCGGACAAAAGGCTTGTTGCATGACAAATGGTGCCAATCGTACAACTCTTAGTTATTTTGGTGACCCTGAAAAGGGCTGTGTGGCAAAAACGCTATGATGTTAGGTCCGCCCGAGCCACACTGAGATGTTTGGCGGCTGCGCCCGCTGTTCGTGGCGTACTGCAGTCCTCCTCTTCTTTCGGCATCGGTTGCGTCGAGTCCGCTGCCGGCCCAGCGAAGTCCGTCGCTGGCGCAGTACAGGGCGAAGAATGCAAGAATGCCGGTTCTACTCTTCGGCTGTTCCTTCTGGCTGACTCCGCATCCGTGTCGTCCGATAGAGGAGAGGAGATGAACTGCGTCGGATGGCGTGGCGATAGAGTGCGCAAAAAATTTTTGCAGTGCTCTTTTTATGCCCTGACCGGGATCACTGATTGGCTCGCTCCAAACACGTCAGATGTCACGTCTCGGCTGCTGATCACTGATTGGCTCGCTGCGGTCAGGTGTCACGCGCCGCCAGGTGTTTGCGGCGACCTCTCGCTGGTCCCGGAGAGCAGACGTTTGCCTCTGTGCTGTCACAATGTATAAACGTAATAAAGTGTAATTTTTACCTACTTCCAGCAAATTAGTTATATACTCAATTAATATAATTAGTATGATAATCGTCAGTGAAATGTTATTTTAATTTTATCTTATAGATCTCCATAGCCAGTATTACAAAAATGTTCAGGTGCAAGTTGGTCTATGTCATTCTCCAATATGTTTTCTAATGGTGTTTGAATGGAATATCATTGTAATTCAAAAGCAGTGTTGTACAATCCAAACAGAGTGGAACCAAGTACCATATCATGTGTATTATTTAAGAACAACTAATTGTCAAATGTATTGGCACAAAAATGTCACAGTCAAGAATCTATTACTGTAATACTGGCTAGAAAATTGTTGGTAACTGAAACTTGTAGTATATAGTGGGTGTGAAAATGAGTATACTTTGTTTAGGGTCAGAAGTGCTTGCAAGTGGGAAGTGTGCCAGCCTGTCAGTATTTGGCTTGTAACTTTACAAAATTTATACCACCTACCTTTTTGTCTCACCTATCTTTTTGATTCCCTAATTCCAGAAACCCCAGCATCCGTTAAGCGAGTGTTGAATGGCGCAAACAGATTGAGGTAGCGATTTAATAATTTACACTAACACGTGGTCATTGTGAAATAGACATTTTTTTCATTTTTTCTTTTTATAACTATTAAAATTATTACCCCATTTATATTGGTAATGAACAGATCCTTACTGAACAGACATAATTTGTTATACTTCAAATAAAACTTACATACTATTTAAAAACTAGCCAGTAGTATACATTCTCTCTCTCTCTCTCTCTCTCTCTCTCTCTCTCTCTCTCTCTCTCTCTCTCTCTCTCTCTCTCTCTCTCTCTCTCTCTCTCTCTCTCTCTCTCTCTCTCTCTCTCTCTCTCTCTCTCTCTCTCTCTCATTCATCTCCCCCCATTTCTAGATTTGAGATCTCATTTTTTTAAAAAGTAATTTTCTGAAGGATGGTTGAATTAATTGTGGGCTGATCGATCTGTTTCCGTACTTAGCAGCTGATTTTTGTTACTCCTCATGACACATCCTTCCTGGTACGCACTTTCCTCGTAGACTCATTAAAACTGTCCGAAACTGCTTTTAAATGTTTAATTTATTTGTCACTCACTGTCGACACTTGTTGTTACTGAAATTACTTTAGTTGAAATACATCTTTTTGCTGTTTAGAGTTAAAATTGATTTGTTTGCGGACATTAGTTGTATGCACACCCGGCCGGGATGAAATGTTGGTCGAAACAGGGCGATTGCCTCTGGCTGCGTCGAGTATATATCCGTGTGTCACGTGATACGCCCTCCTCCGCTGATTGTTCCGCGCTGGCATATTTGTAGGCTTGGCTATGCCCATCCTGAATTCCAACGTTAGATAAACAAAGGTTTGGCCCATACGTTTTTGTGACGTTAGTCGATAATTACAATATTGGGGCCCCTGTAGGGTTAGATTGGTTCCACTTTGGCTAGACACAGTTAAAAATAGCACTCGACTCACTTGTTTATAAACTACACCCAGATTTCTTACGTCGCATTTTGCGACTGTTCTCCATAACTGATTTTATTTCCTAATTTCACCATGATTAAAAACTCTGAACCCCTTTATACCTGTGACTCGGATTTGTACCGTCACAGGCTGAAGTAAGCATGTGGAGTGTTCTCCATTAAAACATTCATCTCAGACCATCATCTTCAATGCACAAAAATCATCTAAATGAAAACTCAATCATTTAATATGATCTAAAATTTGTAATGAATTTAGTATTTACTAGAATTAAAAAAACAAAGGAATAGGTCTCACTTTGGTGGAGACCTTTATGCCTGTGATGAGCGGAAATGTGTGATTTTCTGTAGATAACTCTTATATTGTGAAACTTATACAAAATAGAGATTATTCGAAATATGTATGTGTTACAGAGGAAATGGCGAGGTTATTAAGGTCTACAGGGAATGTCGGATATGCTATGCAGGCATTTTTAGGAACCGGCACTTTACCAAGTAGAGTGACTATGGGCTTACTACAAGACACAGGTGAAACTTTATTATCGTAACGATACATGTTTAAATCAGTGTATTGTCTTAGTTATGTTTTATCTGTGATATTCAAAACTAAACATATCGTATTTGAAATAAGATGTAGTTTTTTGTATGTGAGAAATGAAAAACGCATTAATTTTTATGTATATTGGATTAGTAGTTGTGAAATTACATCAGTTGCTTGAACATTAATTTTGTTTGACTAATAGGTATGTATACTATTTCTGTTCTTAGTTCAATCCTGATGTAAAGAAACCAACGTGGCAAATGTGAAACGCTATTGGTCAGGAGTGTTGACACTGTTCACACAGTAATGTATTACGTGCATGTACACAATGTCTGTATAGTCGTGTGAGAGTTATCTTGCCGCTTAAATCGGGGCACGTCATTGTAAGACTTCACCCTTATCACTATATTCTGAATTGTATTGAATTAATATGGAGCCAGTTGAAAGTATATGTTGCCCCTCACGACACAGCATATATAAGCTACCTGATATAAAACAATTGATAGAGAAGGAAGTAAATGAAACAACAGCGGACAAGTGACACCATTGTATCGAGCATATAATCAAGAAAAGATAAGCTATGGCAACCTACATTACCAGCATCGTTGTGGACAGTCTTATCAATAATAACACTGACTCTAATGATGATACAAGCTCCGACTCAGATATGAAAGAAACTGAATTACTCTCTGACACCACCTGATAACATACAGTACACTGGTAATTCTCACAGCTTCTATTTTCGTTTTAAATAAACTTTACTTTTTTGTTTTGTTGTAATTTTTAAATGGTTAATAAAAAAGCCATTAACTGGTGTTATAAAATATTTCACTGTTGGTCTGACACAGTTACACAAAGTTTACTTCGGTCAGGACAAATTATTACAATTTACATGTGTTTATACAGTATCAATATTATATGTACCCTGTCTGTACTCCTTCTGTCAGAGTGGCATGCCTCTAATTCAAGCAGCAAATAGTGGTTCAGATGTGCCACACGTGTTTGTTTACATCAGGATTAAACTAAGAACGGAAATAGTATAAGTATGTTATTTTCATACCAGCGTGTCTGTCTATTGTAAGATGTAAGGTTTTTAATACATTATAATTATGCGTGTATAAATTTACTCAACACTTTTTGTTTGCCAGTTCTGTAACTTCTGTTTATGTTAATTTTTTTTTGACTTTACATGATTGCAGTATCCTACATCTTTTACCAAATTTCTCTCGTGCTTCCCAGATGCACTTCATCAACTTTCTACCATTCATTAGCAGTACGGCTAACCACTTTAGTTGCTGATTTATTGTTTTTAATCTACAATCTTTAAATTACATTCAATACTGTTAATTGAAATTATTTTTTCTTATAGATGTCTACATCCATTCATAAATGTTCAGAGGAGTTCCAACTGATAACACATTCAACACAGATTTTTGTAACTATTAATATAGTATTAACTGTAAGAACCAAATAACCATAGTCCTGTTGTTATTATAGCTGCGCCTATGATCTGTTCATAATAGAGATGTGAAATGATAAATTTGCCTAGTTGGCTTTTTTATGAGGCAGTTATAGTGACAGTAACATTAACTCGTTACAATCATAAATTACTTTTTTTTTAATATCATTATTTCCATTAAAGTTTACAATGTTCATTACAGTCACAGCACTAGGAATTACCTGCTCACCACATACTGTGAGCAGTGACAAGTTAAGGTCTATTAATGTGCTTGTTATGTATTTAACTCAACAAAAAACAAACTTTCATAGGTCTTATTAACTTTTATCGCCAACAATTTTGTCACATATTTCTTGTACAGTCACTGAAACCTTATACGGGCTACACTAAATAATAGCCTGTAAAAAAAAAACACTAACATAGTAAAAAATAGATCCTTAACATTTCAAAATTAACCCCAATTGAAATAATCCTTTTTAACCTTAATTCACATCAACGATTACAACTAAGATATAGTATTAACAATTATTATTAATAATATAAAATAATTAACCTAATTTGTTGGCAGTTATGACAATTTTCAACATAAAATCAACAATTTCTCATTCAACTAAATCTGATATAATCTTTGCAAATGAAATGAAATTATTATTATGATTGTTAACAATTTTAAGTAATAAACAAATTATGACTACCTTTTAGAACACAACTAAATGTACCTATACTCTTTACAAATAAAATAAAAAGATAAATTAAATATCTTCTGTTTATAATAGCATCTTGTGCGGTTAAAATTATTATTAACGATATGCAGGGTGATAAAGATACTCATCTGACCTTCTGTTCATTAGCCAAGATGTCACATGTTTGAGGAAAATTATTTTGTTTTTTATCTTATTTTATTTTACATATTTTTTTAATCTCACAACTTTGTAGTTATACATGCAAATAGTAGATTTATAATTCCTGCAAGGAAGGTATTGTATTGAAAGGTACTCTTTTCACTCAGGTAATGTTGTTTTCATATACTCCAGGTTTGACTATAATCGCCGAGAATATTAACAAGATGAGATACATGTCTCATTTTCGTGCCGTACATCGTGGTACATTCTTTCAAGAAATGAGAACAACTGACGCTAGACAACTGTTGCCTGATGCCTGGGGTTTTATTTGCCCTGTACACACTCCCGACGGTGCACCCTGCGGTTTACTCAATCATCTTACTAAGTACTGTAAGGTAAAAAGCCTCTGTACATAAACATGCTTACTAATTGTAATCCTCTAGTGCAGGGGTCTCCAAACTACGGCCCACGAAGGGTCATTGTCCAGCTCGCAGCAACTCGGCTGATGCTGCGTGCAGCTTTTAAATAAATCGTCAAAATACTTCAAATATTATAACATTTTACTAAATAACTAAACAAGAAATAAGTATAAAATCAAAGTACAGGGCTAACGTGTCAGACGAACACTTGAAATCCATTCTAGTGATAACAGCAAAAGCTGACCCAAAATGGACAAACATTATACGTTAGAAGCAACTCCACACATCTCACATGTGCATAAGAAAACCAAAAAATAATACATAAGAAATATCTTTGAATATTACTTTTTTCCTACTTTTATTTACATTATTTTGAATAAATGAATTTCTTTTCTTTGGAGAAGTCTGCTTAATTTTGTTTAAATACCTATTTTATTGACATGATTATTTCGTTAACTAAAAAAATAAGTTTACTGTGTGTGTTGTTGTTGGCCCGCCTGAATTCCAAGATTTTTCAGTTCAGCCCTCAAGTGAAAAAGTTTGGAGACCCCTGCTCTAGTGTATATAATGCAGACTCGCTGATTAATCAGATTCAGTTGCTTGACAAAGACTGCAGTGGTAGTAATAATTAATTTGTAACATTAATTTAAATACTTCCCCAACACACACACTCACACCTCAGGAACTAGAACCTTGTTAACTTAAAATCCTTGATTATTAAAACTTTCCCTCTTTCCTTTCATAAACTGAAACCTTCTTAAGTAGAGCAGTAATAAACAGCTCACTCAAAATTATAGATGTATAATTTAGAAATATTTTTGTAAGAACGCCCGTGTCTCTACTTTTCTGTGTGATTTCTGTCATTTTCAAGGTGTTTATCAAAGCAGTGTGTCAGTTTCTGCACATCCTTGTAAAGTGAAGTTGGCTGTGAAGACAGCCAATATTGCTTGACTTTTTAATGTTGTCAATCATTCTTGGAGTGGTGAATGGCAAACGACCTCTTCAGATACAAAAATGAGTATAAATGGAAATCTCTTGGTCCTAAGCTTGGCCATTTGGTTTGTAGAAGGGGGTATCACCAGTCCAAGGATTAGGTCGTAGACCTGTTCCAGAACCTATCTCCTCCTCGGTCTACTGACATCTATCTTCGCAGTAGGGTGATAACCCAAGGCAGCCACGGGTGACGGATATCAGGCACAAGGTTCAAATATATACACCATCTCTTCCTGTGGTCTTTTATCTTTTGGTGCAATGATACAATGTTTAATTCACGTCTAATATCCTCATTCCTTTTCCAATCCAAGAATGAACAATCTTGCATCCCTTTTATAAATTTCATTTAGCTGCCTGAATCCTCTGTACGTCTCTTTTACCAAGAGCCCATGTCTCACTAGCATACAGGAATGTGGGGACATCCACAGTTTTGTATCTGGTTTTCTCAGTGAAATGATATGATGAGTTGTTAGGCTCATTCAGTAATGTGTGATTGACCAACACAGCATTGGAATTGGACAAACCACACCTGATCTTGTGGATAAAACAATGAATTTTCATCAGGGTCTCACAATACAATGTGCCACAAGGCCTAGGCAACAGCAAACAAAATATTCTTTTTTGCCCCCCCCCCACCCCACCCAAATATGCTGTTCATGTTGTATGGTTTAAAATTGTCTGCTTGAATATCTGATTTTTAATTGTATATATGCCTCTAGTCCTGTAGACTAAGGCTTTGTTTTCAGCGTAATATAATGCGCCATTTCTCATCATCAGTGATGATATAGTTAAGACATCATGACCTTCTCACTGTATCACATTAGCACACAAGAAAAGTCAAAACAGAACCCCCATCATTCGGAAACAAAAATAAAAAATAATCATAATCTGTTTCTGAAAAATTTTCTTATGAACTGCAAGCATCATTGACCACAGATGGCTATTTTAGCATGCATGTTTACAGTGGTATCCAAGTCATTTGTATGAATAGCCAAACTAACCTCTTTTAATTCACCTTGTGACTTCTTTTTTATATTGACGCGTTTCAAAGTGTACAGTTCATCATCAGATCTTAAAATATTTCTCACAAGAGGTTGTCATTGGTTAAAAATCCAATGTCATTTGCACTGTACACATGTCAGTGGGTATGTACATTTGGTCATCCACAATGCAAATGATACTGGATTTTTTAACTGACGATGACCTCCTACAATGGATATTTTAAGATCAGATCATGAAACATATGCTTTGAAAGTATTATCAATATAATAAAAAGTCACAAGGTGGATTGAAAAAGGTTAGTTTGTCCACAGATGACTATTCATTCTGTGCCTTATCATACATATTGTTATGACATTACAGAACAGTCTACGCATTGTCGAATGTGCCAGAAGAATCTTGCTCTAATGTGTGTGGCATACGTGACTCTTGACGCATTCGCGAGAATTTTCTGGAGGCCGCCAGCCGCGCGGACTGTGTCAAGGCCGCAATTAATTACATAATACACACTGGCGCTAAGACGTAGTTTGGAATGTTCTGGCCTGTGAGTGGAGGTATAAATACATGGCAGCAGCGGCCTTAGTTTTCAGTTATAGTCGCGATATATTACACTGCGGTTCGATATTATTGTCAGGCGATACTGTGTGGGTTCAAGTGGTTATTAGTGAAGTGCTTGTTTTATAATCGGGCGGTATATTGTAATACAATTGTGTTTTAATATTAATTGACATTTTATTGCGTGTGAACAATTTTTATTTGATTTGTTGTAGAAGACTGTGTTGTTATTACGAACTGTTTAACTGTGAAAATTAAAGCTGGTAATTAGTGACTTAATTGGTGTCTTGTAATTTGTTTTCCACTGTACCTATGACGATCAAGTAGACTGTCGTAACAATATTTTTAATCCTTTGCTGTACTATCTTTCCATTTTCTAACCCTTCCATTATATTCACCATCATTTCAGGATGTGATAATCAACCTGAACTAATGTCATGTTTCTCGCATTAGGGAAATGGATGAAGGCTGTATTTTTCATGTAATGAGATCTTTAACTTTTGCACTTTTCAAACCTACAATAAAAATTTAAACAGACTGATTCTCTCTTAACTGTGTCTGCTACAAGCTAAAGTGTAAAGGAACTCTGCTCATGTATATGAAACATCTGCACTGTGGAAACATACCTTGTAATTTATGCTCTTGGAGACATTCTCCAGTTTCAGCAGGCGTCAGAACAAATCGATCAGCATCACACCAAATACCCTGTTTAACACAAGAAATTAAAAGTGCATTCAACAGAAATGAAACGAACATCACATAACTTCTTCAGTCAGGCATAAATAAATTCAAAACCATTATAAATTCTGTTAAAAGAAATGTTTTACTACAATGAGCTCAAAAGGGGAATATAAATATGTACCATATGAAAGGATGCATGGTTGTGTGAGTGTAAAGAATCTATATTTAAGAAGTGCTGGGTTGTGATCTTTTACATATATATATAAAATTTAAATTGATGATTTATTATACTTTATTTTGGTGGAGAGTAAAATGTTGAGGGTAATAATTACTTCTAACTTGATTTTATAAATTGCGCCTCATGGCCGAGTAGATGTTTTCATTTTTTCGAAGCAGGATTTGATGTACAAGTGTTATTAGTAAAATAAAAGGGGAATGTCATTGGTAAACAAAAAATATAAGAGTAATTTACTGAAAATAACCTGTTCTGCTATTTCTGTTCACCTAACCGAACCCGGCCCGAAGGTAGTAAATGTTATATTTCATTGTTGGTAACTAGTAAAGATGGCGTCCAGACTATGGACAAATAAAGTAAACAAAATTAAAATAAATTAAATAATAAAAAGGAAATATATTACGTGTCGCTTTCCAAACAGGGACTTCGACATAAAACTTTTTAATTTATGGAGAAGTAGGCCTACTGGGAAGAGCAGAATGGTTATTTGAAATAACAAAAATTTTTGAGGTACGTGAAAATAGACGTACAAAGATAAGGTTATGTTGTGATCTGTGTAGTATGAGTAAATAGAATACCTTGTTAGATAATAAGTATGTGTTATATTATATATTAGTATTTTGAAAAAAAAAAAAATATATATATATATATATATATATACATTTTTGAGATGGCAGATAATGATGAGAATGTCAGTTTAACTGATATTGAAACAGAAAGTCAAGTAAATATTGAATTAAGCGAGACTGAATCTAGAATAATGGAAGGTGTAACGAGTCAATCGACGCCGACCCAGTTAAAAAGACGATAGTAATGACATAATAAATATGATGAAATTCCTTATGGATAAGCAAAACATAATGATAAATAAATTTGATGAACAAAAGAGCGATTCTGATGTTAAGTTCAATAAAATTAATAGCAAGTTCGATGAACAGAAGAATGAAATTAAAGAAATAAAAAGTAATTTAAATGAAAAAATCAGAAAAATTGAAGAAAAATTGGAAACAATCACTGATAAAATATTAGAATCAATAGATCATGTGTTCGAGGAACAAAACGCAAGAATAGATGACATGATTAATAACTTTAAAATCAATAAACGAAATGAGAAGCGGGAAGGAGATAGATATCGATTAGAGGAGAATACAGGTGAATCAAAACAGGTAAGTGTTGTTGATGATAATTATGAGATTAAAGTGGGGGTAGAAAGTGGTAAAGAGACCGATAAATTAAACGAAAATAAAGATGATCAGTTAACATATAATACGGTAAGTAGGGGTGAGAAAAATGATAATATAATTAAAAATATGGTGTTAGAGAGTAAGGTTGTGAATATTGAGAGTACTGATGAAGTTTTAGTGGAAGTAGATTTTAATAATGGAATGTTAGAGAGTGTTGATGAGTTAGAGAGAAAGTGTAGAGAGAGTTTACAGGTAGAGGGGTTGCAGGGGGTAAATTTTCCCCGGGTTTATTGTGAACCAAGGTGTTCACTGTTGTTGTTGAAGGGCGAATGTCCCTTGGAGGAAAACAATGTGTTTTCAAATTGTCCCTTGAGTTTTAATGATGTTCCTGGAAGAACCAGGAGGTGTTTTAATATAGCAGTACCCTCTGCATGTAGTGATAGAGAAAGAGTGAAATGGGGTGAGAGAGAGTTGTATGTTGATGGGGAGATAAAGTTATTTGAGATCAGTAGAAATTATAAAGAGTTAGTAGAAAGGTTAGGTATAGAGAGAGTGGATAATTATATTGAAATCTTACCTTGTGTTGAAACTGATGCAGCAGCAGTAGATGATAATGTTGATGATAATATAACTTACCTGACTTTAACGGAAAATATAAAAGGAGAAATTACTATACTCAATGTCGACAGGAATTTTGAATTGATAGTATGCAATAATATTTATAGTTACTATATTGATACAATGGAAAAAAGTAATGATGATGATTATTATAATTATAATAATAGCAAAATATCTTTAATTGTAAATGAATGGTGTAGTCGTAAGATCAGATTATTATTCGATGATGGTGGTTAAACAGTTGTTCATGAACATTATAACCTATCGGATGTCCTGTCTCTTTCAAGCCCCGCAGTGGAAGCCAAATTATAACGTTATCTCGCGTCTCGTCTACTTTCGTATACCTCTGTAAAATATAACAGTGTGTCTGAGTGTAAAAATGTGTCTGTGTTTCTTACCACTGCGTCCTCGCACGGCGATGTAATTCATGATGTTTGGGCCCGTAGCGAACGTACTGGGGGACCAGGTATCGTGGTTCCCGATCTGAGGTTCAAACGGAGTGGATAATCTCCGGGTGGCGCCAAATTGTTTATATAAAACAATTAAAATTGTTTACTTATCAATGTTCTATTTGAACGGGGCAACGAATTCAATCCATCCCGCCTTTTCTCAATTTTTTGTCAATCGAGTTAGCAGTTGCAGTATTCGCTACTTGCGCACTAAACGTCGCATCAGAAACCTTCACTATACATTATATTTTTAAACATACACTTTGCTAATGAAAGTAAAACACGATTTAACACACACAGTATAGATTTATTATTAATTTGAAGTTAATATTTTATAGACACAAGTTGTAATTAATTTTTCATATACAATTCTGCACCGGATAATTCTTTATAAGACTCTTTACAGGGTTAAACAATCGACTTTTGAATACAAATAAATACAGTATGGCGTTTTAATATGCCAATCAACAAATATTTCGGTCGATGTTTGTGGGTTTTTTGGATCACGTTAAAAGGTTCAGATGCAGTTACGATATTAAAAATACACCACCTTACAATGTTTTTTCCTTAAGTAGGATAATGTGTAGTGGTAATTGTTTTGTTTGAGTGTCATACAAGATGTTTAAAAGTCGTACATAAATATGAGGTTAGTTCTATAGTTAACAGATTGTCAGTGATTAATATTACGATTCAATCCTTGCAAGAGAATAAAAATGATTCAGTGGTATTCAACATACATTGAGAAATATTCAAAGTGCGTTTATTTTTTGGAAGTTGGAATAATTTAACTGATACTTAACAGCGTTGTAGTACGGTATTACTCAGGATGTCGAGAAGGAAGGATTGTGGTGTCAATATAATTCATTTGTTCTTTATCCAAGCTTCGGCATCTTTTTCAAAGTTGTTTGGACTTATTTAGGTGTTTCGTCTTCAATTAATCGTCTTCTCCCTCTGGTAATGGTATTCCGTATCCATCAGACTTCTTTACGATCGATTTCTATACTTGGTTTTACTTTTAAGATGTTTTAAATATGAAAATGTGTTGTACAGAAATTTCGCATCTGGCTTGCGATAGCGTCACTTTCCAAGTAATTGTATTCAATTGTAATTACCTCGTTAAACGGTCGTTTCCATGGTTACATCATTAATTTCATTGGGCGAGCTGAACATGAATACATTGTTATCAATTTTTGAATTCCTTTCAAATCTTCCCATATCTTCGGACTTTCTTCCTCCTCTTATCTTCCTTCTTAGTTATTATCTATTTGTACTGTCATTTATATTTTCTCACAAAGATTATTTTGCTACCCCACAATATTGGGTTTTATCAAGTTTTCTGAGTTTACAATTAATTTCATACTTACTAATTACATTTCTTTGTTTATATAATTCCTTAATTTAATATTTGGTTTTTAATAATAACTACCATTCATACTTGATGAATCAGTCACCTTGGATTTGTCCATTACATGGTGATTTTTATACAATCAGTAATTGCTTATGTTTGACCGTTAGGCCTGTTTCACATTTAAGTAGCCATTACTGGATTTTTATGGCTTCATACACAATATATTTCATTTAGTCCTAAATTGTTATTTTGCATTTATAATTAGGTTTAATGTCTCTGGATGTGTTTGAATGTAGTCTTTTTGTGATCTTGGTTAGTAACAACTGTGTTATTCAATCTTACTTGCTAATTATTTGCTATCCATTTCCAATATAACATATAACATTTAGGTCTATGGTCTGTATGACTCTTACAGCCATATCCAATTCATAAACAATAGTTTCTACAATTCATTATTTCTTATTTGTTGTTCTGGTGCCAAACAATCTCACCTCTATTGAACTGTTTTCATCAAATTCCCCTTATAACATGGGTATTTACTTAACGTTAATACAGACTTATTTTCTAATGCTTTTTTCTCTCCCTTCCATGTTGACACCATCTTATTACCTTTCCTTGTGAAACACACCTTTAAATTTTTACAATACATTCTTAAGTTATAACAATACTATTTCCTAGTCATCACAGTGAATATCACTACTTAGTGTTCATTATTTACTGAATCAATGTTCTATCGTAAATAAATACTATTCATTGTAACCTTGTTAAATGTTATTGTTCACTCTTAAAACTAAAACATATGTTATTTTACTAAGTCTTTACCTTAGCCTACTCTCCTCTTACTATTTTTATGATAGACAATATTTGTATTTATTTTTCACTTGCACTTTCTTAAATTATTTAGTGTTCATTTTAATTTACTTAGTGTTTCTTTAGTATTATATCACTCTACGATAAATCACTTTCACTAATCCAACTTCCATTTATTTCTCATCATTTTATTCTCTTTCTCTACACACTATCTATATAACATTATTAATAATTGTGTCTTTCTTTGTTAACAAATTACATATATCCCTAACTCTTTGGTTAGTGTACTTTTATACATTGTTTCATATTACTGACTGTTTATAATTGTCATTCAATCAATACTAACATTCATTAATAGTTTGGTTCTTAACCGGTTTCATTGTCTTTATTATTTTGGATTACATTACTTCTCCCTTCTCTATTTTTTATTCCTTGTTTGGTTTTCTTGACGTGTTTCATTTTGTTTTCTTCCTCGTGGGTTTGTTCTCTCTTGGTTTTCATTCTTCTTCTCCTTCCTCCGTCTTGTTTTCTTTATTTTGGTTTCTTAACTGGTTTCTTAACTGGCCAATCTCTGGGGTTGGGTCAATGTCGTTTGTCTGTCAGCCTATTATTTGAGTTTCTTTATTAATCACTTTCGGTTTATTACTTCTTATCATTCCATGTTAATTACCTTTTATTTATTTTTTTTACTCTCCACATAATTTATTTATTCAAACATAATATCATTTAGCATTTTTTATACACACTTTTTGTCATCAAAATTTATCTGAATTTGGTGATGTTATAACATTTAATTATGTGAATGGTGTGGTTTCGAAATGGATTGTATTATGAAATGATTTGTGGTAAATGATAACAGATAATAATTTGGATTGTATATTCTTTTGTGTGTTGATGTCAAATGTATTTGTGTATTGCATTATGGTGTACTCTGTATTTTATGTAAACAGTGTGTGTATGTAATAGGAATTGATTTAATAATAATTATAACATTTTTTCAGACTAAATAAATGATGAGAGTAATTGTGAAATTTTAAACTGATTGAATTAAATAATTGGAGAATAATTAATTAATTAATTAATGTTGTATAAATGAACTTTGGTGATGAAGTTAAATGATTCGCTGAGATTTAAATTCTATAATGAATAGTAAATGATTAAACATACAATATGTTTAGGTGTTGAGTTATATTGTTATTATGAGGTAAGTTATGAATTTTCTAATGTAATTTTCAATGATCATATTAATATAAAATGTAAAAGATGGAGTTTGGGTGATGATTATTTCAATAAGGCATTGAGTCAGCCAAAGTTAATTTTAATGGGTTTTAGACAAAATAAGAATTTTGGAATAAAAGTAATACAGAAACGGGTCAGTAGTAGGGACACAGTAGCAAGTGATTGTATGTAGAGAAAGTAAGAGTAATGTAATTGGAGAGTAAATAGGTGGTGTTGAAATTTTGTAGTGAGGGTGGAGGTGTAAGGAGTCCTCAACACAAGACGTTGTGGCGGGGAGGGGACATTTTAAAGAGGGTTGCCAGTTACCTGGAAGGGCCATGAACGGATAAGGGAATGAGTATAAGGGAAGGGAACACACATCCTATGTACAAAGAGGGTATCAGGTATTTTATTATAAGAGGAGAGTGATATAAGTAGAGCAGATAAAGTAGTGGAGGTAAATATATTTGAGAGATCGGTGTCACCCTATGTAAATCCGTTAGTAGTTGTTAGAAGGAAGAAGGGGGTAAGGTCATATTTAAATGCCCATTCAATAAATCAAATCATTGTGAATGACGGAGATTCACCCAAACTAATTGATGATGAAAATGTGAAATAAAAAAAAAAAAAATTCATAGTGGAAATGTAATAATAAATGAAATGTGATGTAAAATGAAGGTTGATAATAAATTTGAATTTTTGGAGAATCTAATTGTATAAGAAATGGTAAATAATTAAAGGTTGTGTATTAACAGGTTTAATTGAAATTAAAGTTTTGGAATGTTTGGAAATTTTATTCAGATGTAACTGAGATGTTTATTTTAATGTAATGAAGTTTATGTTCATTGTGAGTGTTTACTATGTTTTATTATGTTATATTATGTTAGTGTGAATGGAATAAATTTAGTTATAAGGTATGCTATTATAGTAATGGCATGTTGTTGCTATAGATAGTGGTAAGGGTTTGATTGTGTAACATCTATGAATGTTACAATCAAAGGAGGCACCAAATAGGGCGTGATATACATTGTACACAAATATTATATAGTATTATATTATATGGAAAATTGATAAGGTACAGTGTATGAAAAAATGATTTGTTAAAACATGCTCAAATGACAGATTTCCCCACATTTCAGGCGATTACTGCTTCACCAACACTAATCGTGGTTTTGGACGACAACCAGTTGTGGGCAGATATTGTAAACCTGACCATGGTTGGTTGCCTTTTTTAAAAAAAATTGGCTTGAATTAGAGATTAACGGGGGGGGGGGGGTGAATCAGAGGTAAATCATACCGGAACTATGGAACAGCGGCTATCACCCGTTCGCGTAGGAACAAATAAAAGGGTGATCGACCGTTTTAAGGTTTAACTATGTAATCAGTAAGATTTTGTAAACCCTTAGGGGTAACCTTATCTGAACTTTGAATGTAATGCCGAAGCAAGGACAGGAGATGACAAAATTCCTCCTTAACTTCAGTTCTTGTGGAGGCAACTGGGCGCTACAGTCCAGGGGGGCCATAGTGTGTGTGGAAGAAGGTTTTTAAATTGTTACTAAATAAGCTCTGATTGAATAAAAGAAGATAAAATTGATGATTATTGTAATAATGTGGTACCCTGAAGTATTGAAGGAGGTTGTTTTGATTGTCCATGTATCTGTGGTATCGAATAACTTTGTTTGTATTTTTTATTAATTATGTTCTGTATTAGTATTTTTTATTAATTATGTTCTGTATTAGCTAACGATAGCAGTAGTCATGTTGAAATGAAAAAGTAAGATGATGTAGTTGATTTAAAGATGTTTAAGAGAGTTTTAATGATGAATTTAAATATTTGAAACGTAAATGTTTATATAATATTAGGTTATGTTCACTATATATACAGATATATGTTAGCGGTAAAGAGGAAAAAACCAGTGCTTTTTAACGCAAACCAGCACACAGCTAAGGGGAAACAGATCAGTTAGGGATATGGTATTATACAAGGTCACTATTTGATTTTTAATTCGATGTTTCAGAGTCTGGTGATGCTGTGGCGGTGGTCCTGAGCTGGCCAGCGCGTCAGAGCAGGAGCGTCAAGTGCCTGACTGGCCTTACGGTGTTGGGATCTCGAGAGAGAAGTCCAGTAAGGTCATTCAGGTGCAGTCACAATCACTGGACCAGGGGTAAGTTAACTATTTTTTTTATGAACCGTAAAGGGGTTTGTGGCGACATATCCTGGCTGATCCCTTTAGGAAGTATGAGAGTGTCAATGAGAGTTTTTATGCTTCGGCATAAAACCTCTCATTGAGGGGGTATTGTAACGGGACATTTCAGTCCACATAGTGGTTTGGGGGGAAAACAAATATAAATTTTATTTGTAATTCAAAAGTATAAATAATAATGGTAGAGTTTTGTAACGACGCAGGCAAGTGCATGAAATCATATCAAGGTCAACATTGTAGACGCAAAAACAACAGATATATTTAGCCAAACGAACTTTGACCGATGAAGTCACCATTTACATAACAGCCAAGCCTGTAAGTACGTCACTTAGAATGCAGTGCGTAATTAGCCTCGCCTTGAAAACTGGTTCGTCATATTCAGAAGACAATAAGAAGTGGTCACGTGACCCCCCTACCACCTCAGAAAATAACGCAGTACATTCGTCCCAGTCACGTATTACAGCTAGTGCTGGCCGGTCACAAAACAAAGATTCGAAACAAAATCGCGGGTGCACCCAAACAAAAATGTGAAAGTATCAACAAAATCGGATTGGAATTGCAAAATATTAGTTAACAGTTATGATGTAGAAGTACGTTATTTCAGCAAAGTGCGGGAGACCAAGAAATAGCAGGAATGATCGAAAGTGCGCAGTAAGATGGACTCACCTGTTGTAACCAGATAAGTAATAGAACGAGACATCACATAAATTCTTCAGTCAGGCATAAATAAATTCAAAACCATTATAAATTCTGTTAAAAGAAATGTTTTACTAAAATGAGCTCAAAAGGGGAATATAAAATATGTACCGCATGAAAGGATGCGTGGTTGTGTGATTGTAAAGAATCTATATTTAAGAAGTGCTGGGTTGTGATCTATTATATATATAATTTAAATTGTTGATTTATTATACTTTATTTTGGTGGGAGAGTAAAATGTTGAGGGTAATAATTACTTCTAACTTGATTTTATAAATTGCGCCTTATGGCCGAGTAGATGTTTTCATTTTTTCAAAGCAGGATTTGATGTACAAGTGTTATTAGTAAAATAAAAGGGGAATGTCATTGGTAAACAAAAAATATAAGAGTAATTTACTGAAAATAACCTGTTCTGCTATTTCTGTTCACCTAACCGAACCCGGCCCGAAGGTAAGTAAATGTTATATTTCATTGTTGGTAACTAGTAAAGATGGCGTCCGGACTATGGACAAATAAAGTAAACAAAATTAAAATTAATTAAAATAAAGAGGAAAGTATATTACAAGACATTACTCTACAAAGGAACATGAACAAAGCTCTCCTTGGCCTGCAAAAGTGGGGAGAAGAAAACAACATGCAGATTAATGCAGATAAGTCTGTATACCAGTTCTTCTCATTTAAACATAGAAACCCCTACTTTTCACTAAAAGTTGGCGAGACCTTTCTACAGAAATCTGAAAATACTCATTACCTGGGTGTTAACCTGGATAATAAGCTTAAGTGGACACACCACATTGACAGCATAACTAAGAAGGTAAACAAACGAACAAACCTTATAAAACGTCTCAGCGGAGTATCATGGGGATGTTCACAAAAAGTTCTAAACATGACATATAGAACGTATTACAACAAGACGAATTGATTATTTACTGTAATTTAATTTGTGCTGTGCTAACATGTATCTAACATTACTGTTAGAAGGTATCAATTACTGGGGTTTGGGTGTAATCATAATAAGAGTAGTCATTTTTAAATTGTAACATGTTTTCATTAATTTATTCAAAAGAAATTATAAGAGTTTTTAAAATAGCATTTACTTCGCCATAAAATATTCATTATCATTTGTTTAAACGTTTCTTTGTTGCAGTACATTCATCATAAAATAAATCTTATATACTATATTCACAAAAATCTATGTTAAACATTTATTTGTTACTCTAAAATTTCTCGACCGCTCAGTCTGACTGTGTGCTTTATTTGCAGTCTTGTTTTCTTTGCTTTATATATTTTTTTCTTTATTACATTACTCTATGCATTGCATACATCTTAATGCTTTATAAAATTTTAAATTGACTAATAGAATTGTTAGTCTTCTTCTATACTTCCAACTACGTTACTTTATACATTGCATGTAATATTACTCACTGATTACTTTACACGCTTTAAATGAAAATTTAAATAATTACATTAATCATTAATCATCCAAGCAGTGATTTAAATTAATTGTACATCACCAAAGAAAATTCTTACTAAATTTACATTATATTCTATTATCTCTATCTACATTTGACATAAATTTTCTTTATTTTTAAATTTAACATGTATTTTCAATGTCTTTATTCTTTCATTTATTAATTATAAATTGGTTATTTGTTACCTCAATTCTGTAGATTGTACCCCTGTCCTCCGGTGATCGGTAGGTCCTCTTCTAATGGATTTCCCTGCACGTTCTCCGGTTCCACTTGTCGTCCTTCAGTTACTCGTTCCTTCTGGTCCTCTCTGGTTGCTGTAGAATGATATGTCGCTCTGCATCAGCTGCTGTTGTCCTAGCAGACGCTTTGATTGCTCTGCACATCGTTCCTCTGCTTGATGTGACCTCGCCAGTTGTCTAGAGTGCTAGTTGTCTAGTGAACATTTGTGGTTGTAGACTGGTGGTGTATGTTCGATAATTGTATTTAAATAATCAAACTAAGAGTTACTGTTTGATACTCGGATGAACGTATTGTCCATCCGACTTTACAGTTTATTTAAAAAAAATCGCGTCGTTAACGGACGTAGCGTCCCGCTGCTTCTGAAGACTGATTGAGAGTAAAATTTGGCTCTCCTGGGCCCGTATTTATATTCAACAAAAAAACCACACCTGTCAGCTCAGGATTCTGCATGTCAGAAACTGTCCGTGGCGTCAGTTCCCCACTATCGTCCAATTTCACATATTCGCATATTTCTGCCAATTGCAATGTCTGATGCGGATTTCAAAGTGATCTAACATTGTCTGATTTAATTACACATATTATATGTAATTACCATAGTGATCGCATAATTAGTGTAATTACTATGCTCTTAAAATCGCACAGAATTCGCACTGAACGTCATAATCACACCGTTTTCGCACTGCACATGTGCATGATTTTTACGCATATTTAGAAGTCTTTTCAATCTTTCTAACATTTACGTTTTGCTTATAATTAAATAAACCTATAATTTAGTATCTATTTGGGGTGAGGTTTCAGACTTTCAGGCTTGAACAGGCTCCACGCACACACACTATTACTACTGTACACTCTCTCAGCAATAATCGCGTGACCATGCATGTTCATTCCTGCAGCTAATTCAGCTTTCAACTTCACACCTGCTTGTCTATTACATATTACTAAAATTAATCTAAATAATTATTTTATTTAATAAATGCACATTACAGCATCTGCTTGTATTGTCGCAATATATCAAACCAGTAATAACTTATGGCAGCGAAGGAACCATCACAAGCACTCCTGCAAATGAGGGCAGACTGGAACATTTGCAGACCAACAACCTAAGACTCATCACAGGTGACGTCATATCAACTCCAGTTACAGCATTACAACTATATACAGACAACAAACCAATAACAGGGGAAATTAAGCAACAGGAAGCACTGCTAAACCTCAGAATTAAGTCACTACCTGAGAAGTCATGGGTTCATGAGAGGATGGAACCACAGAGACTCAAAAGACAAAAGATCTGACTAAACCAAAGTAGCAACTACCTTCAACGCCACAGCATACCAACAGCAGTTAATAAAGTGATCCCCCCTGGAAAATCCACTCGGCTTTCATAGTTATGAAGTACATCTCAATCTGATAAAAGATGTTAAGAAGAAGACAAGATCTCTAGAAGAACTAAAACAGATAACGCTAACAACCATCAATGAGCGATTTCCAGAGGAAAACTGGCTATGTGTATACACTGATGGATCCTTGCTGGATGAAGTGGGTTGTGCTGGAGCAGGAGTGTTCTTATTGTTTTCCCACTATATTGCAGTGGGACAAAATAAATCAAGTTATGATGCTGAAGTAGAAGCTATCAAAGTGTCATTGCAAAACCTCATTTGGAGGCCAAATTCCTTTTCAAAAGCTGTCCTTTTAGTGGACTCTGCCATCCAGACAACATTCTCTAATAAAGGAGCAACATCCAGGAGCACGCTGGAAGCAAGGTAACTCACCAGGCAGCTTACAGCACTTAACAAGGAGATAGTTATCCAGTGGATCCCATCTCACAGAGGCATCTCTGGAAATGAGACAGCGGACATCTTGGCAAAGCGAGGGACAAAGATCTACCACCGGGAAAGTACCCACGACTTCAGCACCCTAAGAAGACTGATGTCGAGGAAAACAAACTTTCACTTCCTGGAAAAAGCAAGAAACACATCAAAAGGAAAAACATGGTCAGGGATTGAACAGTTATGGAATAAAAACTGTAGAAAACCAGGAAGGAAGCAGTCGCCAACTTTAGACTGGAAACTGGCCATGACTGTCTCTCAGCGCATCTCTACAAATTAAAAATTTCTACCACAGAAGAATGTGTATTGTGCAGGAGAGAAGACTCAATAATGGACAAAAATCATCTATTGGAGTGTGTTGAAGCCGAACCGGGAAATGGAAGAACTCAGAAGTTACAGTGGTCTTTATTAGGATGCTCACTACCAAATGGGCTAAATGTACCAAGGGGGAGCCATTGGAAAACAACATCAACAACAACAACATTCTCCAGTTTTATTCATTGACTGCATGAAAATAAACCTATAATTAATGATTATTGAAAAATCTTCCAAATGATGTTTCTGAAATCATTTGCTAACGAATCACTATTGAGTCAATGTGTGTTAGCTGCGTGTGAATTTTTCCTGTTCCTGAATGTGTAGAAATGGCTTGCTGGAAAAAGATTTACTTCAAATGTGGAGGTCATTAAAAGAGGAAAAAAGAATACATTCCTTACTGCATTCTCATAAGTATTCAATTTCCTCTACTTTGAGACATGATTTCTCTTCATAGATTGGGTATTCATTTCAACTGAATCTATTCTTTGCTGATTGGGGAAACATCTGAATATCACCTTATATTTTTTTATTGCCCTCTAATTCCAAGTTATCTACTACCCTCAAGTACATACAAGGGCATTTCGAAAATTTCTCAGCCTGACACAAAGATAGTGCTTGTAGTATCAAATGGCTAAGATTGTTCACTAATTCAAGCCATGAGATGGCTTACCGTATTGCTTAAAACAGCTGTTTGCTAGTTTGATTGCTGTAATCCGTTAGGAAACTGGTGCTTGGTGGTTTTAAAAAAATTGATAAAATCGAGTGTCACACAGTAATAAAATTCTTCATTTAAAATGGTTTAACACCAACAGAAGAAAACAATTAGTTGGATTCCACTTTGTGAGACTCTCCAATGTTGTTTTCAACAATTAAGAAATGGGTTGGCGAGTTCATATGTGGTTATTCATCTGCTTGTGACAATAAGTGGTCAGGCTGCCCAAAAAACTGCTGAGAAAAACATTGATCAACACAAAACACTGAAACAGCACATGCGAGCTTGCTGACACTATGGTACTTCAACAGTTGCATCCACAACATATTGCATGAATGTTTGTGTATGGAAAAGCTTTCAGTGTGATGGGAGCTCCATTTGGTAATGATCGATCAGAAACGTATTCAAATAAACGTTTATCAAAAGTGCTTTACATGTTTAAATGCAATTCAGCCGAGTCTCTATGACAGTCTATGAGGGTTTTCAGAAAGGAAGTTCTTTTTTTAAATATTGCCGCGGTATTGATGGTGTCACACTGTTGCGAATGCACGGCCAGTTTGTTCATTCGTTGGCAAGCCAACAACGCCATCTGTAAACAACTGTGCACTGAGTAAGCTTTGTTGGACGTGTTTATAATGTCAAAGAAATTCGAGATGCCTGCAGTATGTGAAAGTAGGTGTACGATTCGGTTCTTGAATGCTAAAGACATTAAAACAATTATTGAAGTTCACCATCAGATTTTTTTAATTTATGGTGAAGAAGCAGCGAGCGATTCAATGGTACCAAGATGGATACAACTTTTTTACTTAGTCCGATCAGAGTAAGTGACGTAGGATGCTTACTCGGGACATTGTGATGAATCGCGGCACTACACACACACACATTGCTGCTGCAACACAACATCTCCTCACAAAGTTTGGCTGGCAACAATTTGATCATCCATCTTACAACCCACACCTCACACCAACTGAATATCACCTTTTCAAGCATGGGAAATCCTTCCTTGGTGGCCAATGATGTCAAACAAGCTCTTAATATACGGTTCATCAAATCACAGGCACGAAATTTCTACGATGAAGGTATACAACGCCTGGTGCCTACAAACAGTGTTTCAAAAATGATGGAAACTATATAGAAAAGTACCTAGATTAAGGTGTGTACTTCAAATAGCAATAAAAATGTTGTGTAAATATTATATTCTTTGTTTCCTTTAGTACCTTATCAGATCTTACTTTCTGAATAGTCCTCGTATTACTATTGAAAAGACATGGATGCATTGGTACACACTAGAGACAAAACAGCAGTCCAGACAGTGGGTGGAATTGGGTGGGTGAAATGGTCGGAGGAAGGTGAAAAGTGATGTCATCTATTTTTTGGGATTCACAGGATGTGATGATGTTCATAGACAATTAAGAGAAGAGTAAAAACCATCAGTGGTGAGTACTATGCAGCATTGCAGGAGCAACTAAATGAGGCTATTAAGGTAAAAATGTCACATTTAGCAAAAAAAGTGTTTTTCTATTAAGACAATGCACCCATTCTTCCAATCAATTCCAGTCACAAAGCTTCAAGAAGTGCACTATTAATTCCTGCAGCATGGAATATATTCACGAGATTTAGCTCCCAGTGAATTTTTCCTGTTCCTGAATCTAGAAATGGATTGCTGGAAAAAAATTTATTTCAAATGTGGAGGTCATCACAGAGAAAAATGGAACTTTAATCTTATCACTCATACTTTATTTGGGCATAACAATCAGATTAGTAAACAGAGCAGTTTTAAAGACATGGTATGCCATCTGACAGATAGGACTTTTGAACATTCATAGGCATTTGATACTCCTGCCACTACCTCTGTGTCAGGCCGAGAAGTTTTTGAACTGTCCTTGTGAGTACTTTGTTTTATCAATATTCATTGGCAGTCTCCCCGTTTTCTGTCCTGTTATATAATTTTGTTGACATTTTTATAATAGGACCTTTTTAATGGACATAAAATAGGGACCTGATCATTGGCAAACTGTAATTTTAGTTTGTTGTTTCATCATCTATAGAGAGACACATTAGCAAGCATTTCCTTTTCCGTTCTTGTAAAACATGTTCTATATAGATTGTAAACTTATTTTAAGAAGTATGTTGTAAAATGTGTTGAAGATGTGTATGTTGAACAGAATTGAAGATGTGTTTGTAAGAGATGCTTCTTAGTTTCTAATGGTTAAAAGAAATGTCACCCACTCACATCGTGAACTTGATCTACATAATTTTGTGGTCATGATAACAGCTCAAATTAAAATATTTATAAAAATTAATATTTGACAGCATTTATCTGAACTGCAGGTAACACAAGCACCAGATAGAAAAATCTTGAAGAATTTACCAGAGCTGTTAGTGTCTTTAGGAATGCAACCAATGGATGACAGCAACCCTATTCCTGCCAAAATGTGCTACACCACTATGTTAGATGGTCGAGTCGTGGGAAGAGTACCAAAGCTTTTAGCTCGCCGTCTAGTTGACAAACTGAGAGTTCTGAAAATAGAAGGCAAGAAGGTGAGAAATAGGGATATCTTAAGTGTTAAGTATAAGAAAGAGAATTTGACAAGCAGTTGATAGAATTCTATCGTTTTTAATGTTCTAACATGATTTTCATCAATAATTAATTATATTAATTAGCTCTATTGTTGAGTCAGATACTGGTGAGAAAAACACCTTCAGTAATAGTGAGAAAAACAAAATGCATCATAAATTGTACTACTAATAAGTGTAAGCCAGTAAGAAAATTGAAAACAGAAACTGCCAAATGTCTGAAATTCAATGTATGCTAGAAAAACAAACTTTTCGTAGTATAATTTCAGTTTCTGTGTGATACTGTGCAACTTCAGATTGTTCAGTGTTGGCCTTAGACTACATTCCTGGATTTTGTTGTCCATGATGTGTTCATTGATGAATTAATTATAAATATATCACTACTGATTCGGATCGCTAATTTTTTATTGGTAGAAAATGATAAAACTTTTACCTGATAGCCTAAACCAGTTTTTGCTCCGTTTGAGCTTCGTAAGAGGCTGCCGCTAGGAGCACTTGTCCATCTGTTTTTGGTGACGGCGCCGTCGTTCAGAAGATCGTGTCATGTTGTGTGTGTGTGAACCCTTCTTTTATGAGATTACATAAAATTAAACTAGTGAAAACAAACAACAGATATTGAAAACATAAACTAAATTTACTTAGCGCAAACCAGTGCTATTCATTATGTAATTTTCACACACACACACACACACACACACACACACACACACACACACACACACACACACACACACACACACACACACACACACACACACACACACACCAGGCCTTTATAAGATTCCCATTTTTAGTGATTATAATATCTCCCCTTTGTACAGTTCTAAATGTGTTTAATTTTGTTCCAACTTTAATAAATTAATTTGTTTTGCTCCTGATTGGTTACTTATCTGAAATTTAATCCAAAACTGTCCAGTCTCCGTACTTATTTTCCTTCACTCCGCACATCTTTCTTGCTTGCACTTTTTGCTCCGAAACTGTTACTTCATTTTATATTAATCAAAACAACTGCTTCTTTTACGTTACATTTTATTTACTCGGGCGCCCAAAATTCTGTGACCGATCGACACCAGAGTGTAATTTTTACTGGGCTTATAGGAAACGGGCGAGCACAATGCCCGCGTCCGTTGTCACTAGATGTTGGTTGGCGACTGACTTTTTACGCCAAGCACAGACTGCTGGCGCCGTCCTGGCAAGTTAGCCGACACTCCCGCATTCTTACGTGACGTGTGCTGGGCTCAGTTTATGACGTCGTGTAGCGTGACTCCAATTTGTACAAAGTTCAAAGATCATTTGACTAGAAATAAGTGTCTTACGCGGTTAACTTGTTGACCTTGATTCCAAATCGTGTACATTGTTTTTACCCCATAACATTTACAAATAAAACTTTACATTTTCAATATGTCCCTGGGTGGGTTTTACCTGTACCGTTACAGTACCCCCTCAATGAGAGGTTTTATGCGGAAGCATAAAAACTCTCATTGACAGTCACATACTTCCTAAAGGGATCAGTCCAGATATGGCGCCATAACCCCCTTTATGTCTTATTAAAACTCATGGGTAACTTACCCCCTGGTCCAGTGACTGGCCGCACCTGAATGACCTTACTGGACTTCCCTCTCGAGATCCTAACACTGCAAGGCCAGACAGGCACTTGACGGCCCTGCTCTGATGCGCAAGCCAGCACAGGACCGCCGCCACAGCATCACCAGACACTGAAACATTAAATCTAAAACATCAAATAATGGCCTGACATAATACCATATCCCCAACTGATCTGGTCCCCCTTAGCTGTGCTGGTTTGCGTTAAGAAGCACTGGTTTTTCTTAACTTCTAACCTACATATTGTAGCATAACAAAATTATCACATTAAAATTTTAACTTAATGCAACATAAATAAAGAAGAAAAGGTCCATAGTGAGTGAGAAGAATGAATTGGTTAAAGATTAAACTAAAGAAACTGTACATTAAGTCAATAAAATGTTAATAAGAATAAAAAATAACAAAGAAAACTATTGGTCAAAATAACCTACTAGGTAAAAACCCAATAAACCAGCAGTATACCCAGTAGATTGGGGAAGCAGTAAAAAGGAAAGAAAAGAAAAAGGAGATAAAAAGGTGAAAACAATATTAATAAGGGAAATTTATAAGGTCAAGAAGCAGAGAAACCACAAGACAAGAAATTTACTAATATAATAACGAAGAAAGGACAAAATATGTCAAGATTCCTACAAAGAGCCTAGAAATAAGAAGAGCTATTCCAAAAATGTTAATAAAGGAATACATACCTTTGAACTAAATTTAAAACCAACATATTTAGACCCCGTAACTCAAGTTACAAGATACAATCCAATGAAAACCGAGTTGTAAACTAAATATAAGTATTATATGTAACAACCAAAAGACTACCAATAGTGTAGAAACAAACCAAAAACTACCATAGTGTAAAAACAAAAGACTACCAATGGTGTAGAAACAAACCAAAACTTACCATAGCGTAAAAACAAAAGACTACCATTAGTGTAAGAAATATAAGGTGAAATACCATAATAAATACAATAAAAGTCAGAGACTACAGTGAGTGTAGAGAATAACCAGTGACACACTATAATAAAAAATAGTGTAGGAAATAATTATTTAAAAGGGCTGACAACATTATTAGTGAATATATACATATTGTGTTGTGGTCTCCAAGTTGCATATAATTAACTATATTTAATATTACCTTGTGTATCCAAGTACGCTGGTGCTCCTCCTTGCAACATTGAAGTTGCAAGGAGGAGCACCAGCGTACTTGGATACACAAGGTAATATTAAATATTATTAGTGATAAGAATTTTTTTAAAATTAGATATAAGAAATAATATTACCCATAAAATGTTTTTTTTTTAATTACAGTTAAGTAAATTGTGAGAAGGTGTAACAGTACATCTTGACCCCATTCCATAATTATGGGTTATAAGGGTGATTTTCAATGTTTTATTGTGTAATTATGAACATACAGAATGGTTAGGTCCATTGTCCCAATATAAAGAGAGAACCAAGCAGAATCAGTCAGTGTATCATACCAAGGTCGCCGTTGGAACGTGCAGGAGTCGGGAAAAGCCATGGCGGTGTTGGTGACGAAGTCTTTTACATATACATTGTGATTGGACAATAACGCTATTCTGTCATAGTAAAAAACAATGACGCACTGAATACAATGCATACGACTAGGCGTTGTTCTGCATGACAGAGCTTAATGACGTCAAACTCATGCACACAAGCATAAAATTGTACATTAATCGGTCTCAGTTCAGCACAGTACACCAGAGAGGCCACAGCGATGTATCGCTGTTGGCAGTAATTTTCATCAAAAAGTTGTAAAAACAATCAGAATCTTATAAAATGTGATCTAAAAGTAGAGAACAGTAAAACAGAAGTATATATCATAAAACCATTATATGTAGAGTCAGTGCAGAAAATCCAAAACTAGAAATGAAGCCAACACCTATCATACTCCTGGGATACATCTGAGGCCAGTGAGGGAGCGACGATCCACTTCCCACAGAGAAGTCACAATATATCTCTCTTATTATTTTATTCATGAGCTCAATAAACGAAATATTAAATTGTATAAAATGTAACTCCAGTAACGTGTGAGTGAGCGTGTGATTGCACTAGGGCGTGGCCATGCCGATATACTTGTAGGGCATTGGTTTGTGTTCCTATATAGTAATTCAACTGCAGTATAGAGACAAAAGAATAGAATTAATATTAATGATGAGATTTCCCAGTATTTACTTAATTAAATTAATAAAAGAAAGGAGGAAGAAAGATAGCCACCATTTTGTTTTAGAATAATACTGGACGCCATTTTAAGGTAGCCGTTGATGTATGTCTTACATCTGTATGTTTTGTTATGTGTGAAATTAAAACTGGTATTCAAAGTCTCTAAAGAACCTGTGTTTTCATTGTGTCACTTTTTCTGTTTAAACAAATCTCGCTGTAACGAATCCTGGCACCCCTTAGGTAAAAAAGTGTTAAAAACGGAGAAGCACGTGTTCACTGGCAATAATCATGGTAAGTACACATGTGTAGCATGTTTTGATAATTATCATACAGATATAAATACCATAATTTATGTATATAAAAAGGAATAGAGTCTGTTAGTTAACAGATGGCGCCCTTACTGAGGACGTTATATAAATATTAATTTATATAAACAGCCAGATGTGAAAACAGAGAAAGTGGTGCAAAACAGAACATAACCAAAAAACACAAAAGGTTATGTTGACGAAACAAAACAACCAATAATTATATAATTAAAAATATAGAGAGTAATATAAACAGCTAAATTATGGCAGAACACAATAATAGTATGTTAGGTGTAAACGACACAGACACAGAGTCTGTTTTATTAGACAGAATAAGCGCGAATTCGACGCCTAAGGCAGTCGAAAATAAAATATCATTAGAAGACCTGTTCGCATTAATTAAAACACAAAATAGTGTGTTAAAAGAGATTGATGAGAAGTTTGATAGCCTCGAAAATGAATTGAAAAAACAAAATAATGTACGAGACGTAAAATTGAACCAATTAGACGAGAAACTTAAAATAGTTGAAAACGAAATACAGAAACAAAATTGTAACATTGACAAGGTAGACAAATCAGATAGAAACAAAAACAAGGTAAGTAGTGGTGAGAATTATGATAGTAGAATTACAAATATGGTGTTAGAAAATAATTGTGTGAGTATTGAGAGTAGTGATAAAAGTATAATGGGAGTAGAATTTGATAATGAAGTGATAAAAAGTGTTGATGAATTAGAGAGAAAGTATAGAGAGAATTT
This sequence comes from Magicicada septendecula, assembly GCA_034769895.1. NCBI lineage: Eukaryota > Metazoa > Arthropoda > Insecta > Hemiptera > Cicadidae > Magicicada > Magicicada septendecula. The sequence continues at coordinate 47,534,361 of CM068370.1, read as the reverse complement.
ACAGATAAAGGGGTTGCAGGGGGTAAATTTTTCCTGTAATGTTGTAGTCGGGGGTGAAGAAAAGGCTTCACGAGTGTATTGGGTAGATAAATGGTCTACCGATAATTGTTTTTTGAATTGTTGTACTGTTCCTGTAGAAATCAGGAGAGGTTTTAATGTAGTATTACCCTCTGAATGGAGTGAGAGATATTTAGAGAAAGAGTTGTGTGTAGATGGTGAGATGCAAGTATTTAAGTTAGATAGAGGTTATAAAGAGTTGATAGAGAGATTAGGATGGAAGAAAACAAACTATATGAAATACTTACCTTGTAATGAAGCGGATATAGCAGTAGTAGGAGATGATAATGAAAATAATGACTTAGTAACTTATCTGATTGTGACTAATTATACTGGAGGTGACAGGACCATAACCGATCGTGACAGGTTGTATGAGGAATTGATAGGGAATAACCCTATTAATTATGATAGTTTTGTAGAATATAAAAATTTAAATAAGTACTATATTCATGATGGTGATATAATGTTTTCCAGGGAAAATAAGTTGTATAGACTTAAGATAAGATTATTATTTGACGATATGGGGTAGTTGTGTATTGTTTATTGTGTTATGAACATTTAATTGTGTGGACAGTGTTTTTAAAAAATGGACTGATTAGGACTGATTATGGCAAATGATTTAGTGATTATGTGAATTGTATATTTTGTGTATTGATGTCTATGTATTTGTGTATTTTTACTGTTGTGTATTTTATGTATTTTTTAGGTAAGCATGTATTGTACGATTTTAAATAACTAAAGGAAGTTTAAATGATATTATGAGATTCAGGTTATAAGGGTTAGTAAATGATTAAGCAGGTAATAGATTTGGGTATTGAGAGGTATTGTTGTTAGTTGGTAAGTAATGAATTTTGTAATGGTGTATTAAGTTGAAATGTTGTAAAGAGTTTGGGAATAAGGATAAATCAGGGCATTGGAGTTAGTTAAATAGAGTTATTGGGAGTTAGGAAAATAATGTGTTGAGATGCTGATAATATATAAAGAGGTGTTAGATATTTTAGGGACACAGTGGTTAGTAATTATATGTAGAGTTGAGTGATGTGAGTGGTAATTATATTTGTTGTTGATGGTGATATTTTGTAATAAGGGTATTGGTGTAGGAGTCTGCAACGAGAGATGTTGAGACAGGAGGGATCGTTGTGTGCCGGAAAGGGTTATCTGAAAGGGTCAGAAACCAATTATGGAATGAGCATAGTGAGGGAATACACACATACTAGTACAAAAATGCGCGGTGCCAGAGGTTTTAAATGGGATTTGTGAAGGGGGTTATTATAGAGATATTGGTGTCAAAATATATTAATGGTTAGAAGCAGCTAGTGTAAAAAAGGGGTAGTAAGGTTAGGTTGACAGATGCCAAAATAAGACAGAGAAAATAATGAATAATAGAGAGTCACCCAAACGAGTAAGGATAGAAGGGTTAGAAAAGGAGAATTCATGGTAGGAAGGTGAGGTAACAAAGGAAGGTAATTGTAACTGAAGGGTAAGGATAAAATTGAAATTGTTGTATAGAATCTAATGAATGTCAAATAATTGAAAGTTAATTGAGAATTGATGTTATAAAGTTTTGGTACAAGTCATGTAAACTGTTTAATGTAAGGTAAATGTAACAATGTTAATATGTAATGTTTTATGATGTTTTATTATGTTGATAGCAATAGAGTGTGTGGTTAGGAGGTCGTTACAGGGGTAATGACGATAACAAGTGTTAAGAGATAGTATATTTTAAAGTTGAAAATCTAAAGTTACAAATGAAGTTGATAAAAATATTATAGTAAGCTGCCATTTACAAAATAGAAGAAGTGAATCTAAGTTAAGTAACAAAATTTAAATAATGAAAGTGTCTGCCATGATAGTTGTAAGCTGAATTTGTAGAAATAATTAGGTGAAGGTATTTTGGGGGTATATTAAAGAATTGTTGATATATTGTGTTATGTGTAGTTATATATATGTTGTTTATTTTCTTACAAGTAAGAAATTGAGTTAGGTGGTGGTAGAAGAATATACATTGTGAAGTTCTATTGTTGTTATGTAAAACTTTTAATTTAGAACAAACCAATGCCCCAAACACAAACCAATGCGTCTAAAAGGGCACATATCAGTTGTAGATATGGAAGTGTACTAGACCACTATTTTAAAATTTTGTATGCAATGTTTCAGAGTTTTGTGGTGTTGTGACCGCAGTCCTGGGCTGGCGGGAGCGTCAGAACAGGAGTGTAGAGTGCCTCATGGCCTTATGGTGTAGGGATCTCTCAGGAGAAGTCCAGTAAGGTCAGAGGGTGCGACCAACATCATAGGACCAAGGGTAAGTGATGATACAATTTTTATATAATAACAATACAGGGGATTGTGGTAACATATCTAGACTGATCCTTTTAGGAAAGTGTGAATGAGTCAAGGAAATTTTTTGTGATCCGACACAAAAATTTTCCTTGAGGGGGTTTGTAACAGTACATCTTGACCCCATTCCATAATTATGGGTTATAAGGGTGATTTTCAATGTTTTATTGTGTAATTATGAACATACAGAATGGTTAGGTCCATTGTCCCAATATAAAGAGAGAACCAAGCAGAATCAGTCAGTGTATCATACCAAGGTCGCCGTTGGAACGTGCAGGAGTCGGGAAAAGCCATGGCGGTGTTGGTGACGAAGTCTTTTACATATACATTGTGATTGGACAATAACGCTATTCCGTCATAGTAAAAAACAATGACGCACTGAATACAATGCGTACGACTAGGCGTTGTTCTGCATGACAGAGCTTAATGACGTCAAACTCACGCACACAAGCATAAAATTGTACATTAATCGGTCTCAGTTCAGCACAGTACACCAGAGAGGCCACAGCGATGTATCGCTGTTGGCAGTAATTTTCATCAAAAAGTTGTAAAAACAATCAGAATCTTATAAAATGTGATCTAAAAGTAGAAAACAGTAAAACAGAAGTATATATCATAAAACCATTATATGTAGAGTCAGTGCAGAAAATCCAAAACTAGAAATGAAGCCAACACCTATCATACTCCTGGGATACATCTGAGGCCAGCGAGGGAGCGACAATCCACTTCCCACAGAGAAGTCACAATATATCTCTCTTATTATTTTATTCATGAGCTCAATAAATGAAATATTAAATTGTATAAAATGTAACTCCAGTAACGTGTGAGTGAGCGTGTGATTGCACTAGGGCGTGGCCATGCCGATATACTTGTAGGGCATTGGTTTGTGTTCCTATATAGTAATTCAACTGCAGTATAGAGACAAAAGAATAGAATTAATATTAATGATGAGATTTCCCAGTATTTACTTAATTAAATTAATAAAAGAAAGGAGGAAGAAAGATAGCCACCATTTTGTTTTAGAATAATACTGGACGCCATTTTAAGGTAGCCGTTGATGTATGTCTTACATCTGTATGTTTTGTTATGTGTGAAATTAAAACTGGTATTCAAAGTCTCTAAAGAACCTGTGTTTTCATTGCGTCACTTTTTCTGTTTAAACAAATCTCGCTGTAACGAATCCTGGCACCCCTTAGGTAAAAAAGTGTTAAAAACGGAGAAGCACGTGTTCACTGGCAATAATCATGGTAAGTACACATGTGTAGCATGTTTTGATAATTATCATACAGATATAAATACCATAATTTATGTATATAAAAAGCAGAAAGTGTGTAAGTTAACAAAGGACAATAAATACCAGAGGACAGTTCACAACTGAGGGTATAACCAATAATAAAATGTTTGTTATTTATTGTTAATCAGATAATATGTTAGATATAAGGTGATAATAGTTATAAGATGGTTTTTAATCACAGTTAAGTTAATACCAAAAGAGACATAAATACAAAAGACAGTTAATGACTGAAAGTATTATTATTAGTAATAAGATGTTTTAGTATAATTAAATTTGTTAAAAAAAGAACATAAAAACAAAGGACAGTTAATGACTGAAGGTATTGTTAGTAATGAGATGTTTCTATTATAGTTAAATGATATATAAAAAATAATAGGCATAAGATATTTTGTTATCATTGAATGATACAGTCAAAAATAATAGATATAAAATGTTTATGTTAAAATTAGGTGATATATGAAAAATAGTAGATAATAAGAAGTTTTGTTGTATTTAAAATCATGTTAACTAATTTTCAAGTTTGTAAGGCAGAGAGGCAAGTAGGAAATAGGCATGTTATAATTTTATTTAAAACTGTAAACCATATGAAAGGTACAAAGCAGATTAGCTAATACACCACTCTAGAAAAACAGACCAGTAATGTAAACCAAAACTATCTATCAGAGAATCAAACTACATAATATAGGGAATAGAATTCAGTCCATACAACACAGAAATTTGAAAATGTAATTAGTACAGATACAAATAATAACAAATGGAATGACAAAGGAAAGAAAATTAACTTTTTTTGGAAATAAATAATACTAGCCCTATAATGGTAATCAAATCAGACTAAAGGGTAAATTAATCAATATTGAAGTGTTATAACAACAAAATTATGAACAACAAAAATAATCACGGAGTGATTAATATTATTCCATGGAAATATTATCAGAAAAACACTTGTAAACCATTTAAACACTAAATTTGTACAAAATATGAGGCCTACAATAATGATCAAAATTTGTAAATTTTAGGCTTATATGAACTTAAAACAAACCCAGCTATATATCCAATTATGTAAAATTAATTTAAGAATATTGCTGAATAGTTAGATTTTTGTAAAATTAAGAAATAATTGAATTACAGCAATAAATAGGAAAACTTGTTAGGTATATTTAGAGGATGAACCACATCTGAGACATGTACTTTTATAAATAAACAATGGAAAGAGGAAAAAGACATTTCATAAATTACCCCAAAACGACGACGTATAAGTTTGTGCAAAACTGTGAGTGTAGCCTTGAAAAGTATAACAGAGGTTAACTAAATAAAAATAACACTAACAGATAATAATTAACACCTAACTAATTCAGAACAACAGCAATAACACTATCTAACACGAGCACAAGAAATCAACGGCCATTTTGAGAATATTTTAAACCGTATTAGCAGAACACGAATACACACATTTGAACACTGGACACTTCACCAGTAAACCATCACGAAACGACATCGCAGGAGAAGAGAGAACACTCTACACTATATTCCAGGACAACTACAACCTCGCAGAGAAGGGAATACTCATTTATTTCTGTGGGAGAAGCTCAACCAGTATCAGCAGTGCATAGCAGAGAAAATCGAGGTTACGGCGTGACCAGTTGAGAAATTACTAACAGAAGACCGAAAAAGTATAATTTTGTGCAAAACCGTGAGTGTAGTCTTGAAAAGTGCAACAGAGGTTAACTAAATAAAAATAACACTAACAGATAATAATTAACACCTAACTAATTCAGAACAACAGCAATAACACTATCTAACATGAGCACAAGAAATCAACGGCCATTTTGAGAATATTTTAAACCGTATTAGCAGAACACGAATACACACATTTGAACACCGGACACTTCACCAGTAAACCATCATGAAACGACATCGCAGGAGAAGAGAGAACACTCTACACTATATTCCAGGACAACTACAACCTCGCAGAGAAGGGAATACTCATTTATTTCTGTGGGAGAAGCTCAACCAGTATCAGCAGTGCATAGCAGAGAAAATCGAGGTTACGGTGGCCATACTTTATTTCCGAACCAGCACAAGACACAGCCTGCTTGAAGCCAGTGACGTCATCTCGACGAATGGTTCGATATTACTTTTCATAATTGACAATTTACATAATAATATTGTTTTTTCAGCCATAATAATTTATTTTAAAAATATCTGTAAGAATTGTATCTTGTTCCTTGCCCTCTGACCATTTCGACTCGCTAAAAGAATCCTAATTAATTAATCTTGTAAAAAATATATTTTGTCAATCTTGTTCGCTACCGACTTGAGCAGATATCAACCAATGCCTGGGTCATGCGCAGCCTGAATGGCGCATAATTTTAAATGTCAATAAATGAACATCATTATTCAGTTATAAGAGTTTGTATTTATTTGTATAGTGAATGTTAGCTAATCTTTCTTCTAAAAAAATAATTTACAGTGATAAAATGAATATTTGAGAGGAAGAAGAAGAGCAAAGTCAGCAGAGAGAATCAACAGATCTAACTACACAATTAAATTATTAATAGAAACAAATAGTTTCGAACTACAAATTCATACCTATTTAATTGGAAGTAATTAAAGCACACACACAATTAATTAATTATTAATTAATTAATTGAATTAATTAATTAAACAAAAAAAATATACAAGTAAAATTTTATAACTTACAAAAATTTTTATTATCAACAAATCACACTTTATTATCATACATTATTTATATTTAATTTATTCTTTATAATTGGGAATAATTACCAATTGGCGAGATCACTAGTGGGATTTCAGTTATTACAAAATCAACTTAATAATTATCAATCTACTAAATATATTAATTAATTAAATATAATTTGTAATAAATATATATTACAAATTGGCGTCCAACTAAAGGGCTTAAAATAGGAGTTAATAGAGTTATAAAATAAGGACGATTGTCCAGTTTCCTATTTTTAGCTCGGCAGCGGTCAATAGGTCAGAAGAAGGAGCGAGATGCACAGGAGGGCTACATAAAAAAAAAGGGCTGTGGAGGCTGAACAGGAGGTAGACATGGAGGATAAAGAGGCGACACCAGTGGAAGATGTGGAGTCGATGTTACCGCCAGCAGATCCAAACAAGCCTGCACCACAGGAGGAACAGCCAGAGAAATCCACCACAAAGGAAGATACAAAATTGGATAGAATGATGGAGATGTTACTCAGAGAATTTAAAATGACAAAAGAAGAGTTGGGTAATAAAATCGGAGATACCAATAAGAAAATTGAAGAAAATAGTAAGAAGATGGAGGAGAAAATGAAAATCGGAGATACCAATAAGAAAATTGAAGAAAATAGTAAGAAGATGGAGGAGAAAATGGAAGAAAATAGTAAGAAGATGGAGGAGAAGGTGGACGAAATAAAAAACGAGAATAAATTATTAATGGAAGAAAGTAGTCAGAAGATTGAGGAGAAAATGGAGGAAATAAAAACTGACAATAAACAATCGAAGGAGGAATTGACCCAGATAAGCCAGAAACTGGAAGAAACCAATAAAAAGATGGAAAATAATAGTAAAAAATTAAGAGAAGAATTAAGAGAGACGAACCAAGAGAATATGAACCGATTAGATGGAAAGATGGAAGCATTGAAGGAAGAATTGGGGCAAAAGATAGCTGAAAACAATGAAACAATCAGCAGGAAGTTAGAAGAGGAAATAACGGTAATCGAACAAAAGGTTACAAGAGCTGACGAAAGATGGAGTCAAACCGAACGAGAAGTACAGAGTATCAAGACAGAAATAAACACTAAGGTTAACAACATTGAAGAAACGAATAGGAAGACTTTAGAGGAAAAACTAAAAGAAACACGTGAAGACTGGGAGCGAGTGCAGGACCGATTCACAGAAAAATGTGACGGCATTGAAGCTACTGTGACCAGTATCAACAGTCAGGTGCGACAGAATCAAACAGATATAGACCTGTTCCATAGTCGACCGACAAGCATTACCAGTTGTCCTAACAACGAGAATCGCGAAGGAATTAACTACAGATTTTATAAAAACAAACCGATGGAGTTCCTAGCCAGAATCGAAGAGTGCTTCACCAAACACAGAGGCAATCGCTGGAGGGAGAATAAAGAAGTACTTGACGAATCGTTCAAGGAGATAGCAGATAACTGGTGGATGGCGATAAGAGACGAAGTGACCGACTACCAACAATTCAAAAGGCTATTCAAAGCCAAATATTGGTCTGAATCGACACAAAATATCGCTAGAGATGGGATCTGTCATGGAAAATACAACCCGTATGGAAACCAGACTCTAACGGCGTACTTCTTGGGAAAGGTGTGCGTGGCCAAACATCTAGAGCCCAGAATACCGGAAGAATGCCTGGTCAGCAAGCTCTCATACCATTATGAGGAAGATATAATAAGAGCTAGAAGAAACAGTCAAATAAAGACTGTACAAGCAATGACCGAGCTCTTAGAAATGTATGAGCATGAGGATTACTACCGCCAAAGTCGCAGGAGATATGAAAGGCCGGAACCAAGAAGTAACACCAATAATTCGAATAATAATAATCGGCAGAATGTGGGCAACAACAATAATTATAATTCCGCAAATCGGAATAATGCCGAATACAATCTTAACACCCGTAATAACAATAATGTACCTAGATTTAATAACAATAATAATAATAATCATGTTCCTCGAATTAATAACAATGAGGGCAACAACAATAATAATAATAATAACCGTCCACCAAACGACAACGGTTATTATAATAATAACCGTAATTATATTCCAAATGGTCAGAGAAACCCCAACCCCTCTAATAACAATTATCATAGTAATTATAACAGGAATTACCCGAATGGAGGTAATAACAATAATTACAGGACATATCGACCCCATATTAACTACATCAGAGCGGAAGGCAGTGGACAGAGGAGGTACCAGCCTCAACGAAGGAGCCGATATTATGAGTATGAGACCTTTCAAGGAAGTCAGGGAAGTAATCGTTACAGAGAGTACGAGCCCAGACGCAGTTCCAGCCTGGACAATCAATGAAGACTACCTGTAATGGAAGCCCAACAGGACGATCGTGCTGAACCAAACGAAGCAGTTTCAGGACTCCAAGTTGATGCTTCCAACGGCCTAATCCGTAATGATGCGGAACATTTAAACGAACGGAGGCAGTGATCAACTCCAATAACCCTTTACTGCTCCAATCTGCTGGGTTTGACCAAGAAATAAATTTGAAGGAAGAAAGAAAAAATTTTACAATAATATACAATAACTATTTGAAAGATATCCGTAAGGACTTGCTAGAAGAAAACGAAATTAACATTAATAATAATGACAATGAAATAATATATATAATTGCAGAAATTGAGGGTATTTCTGTTCCTATAATGATAGACACTGGAGCAAATGTCTCTATAATAAATCGTAATGAGTTGGACCGGATACAGCAGGAATGCCACAAAAACTTACCGGTACTACCTATTAATAATATTGTACTTGTAGGAGCTACCGGCCGACAGAACAAAACCATAAGAAAACAGGTATCCCTAAGTGTCCAAAGTCAGGGCATTAGTGTGGATATTGTTACGACGGTCTACTCGATCGTCGTAGGTACAGTGGAAACAAAATAAGTACAAGACACCAATTAAGTCACTAATCACACCTTTAATTGTTATAGTAAAACAGTTCGTAATTAACAACACAGTGTCTACAACAAATCAAATGAAATTGTTCATACGCAATAAAATGTCCACTAATATTAAAACTCTATTACAATTATACCGTCCGAATATAAAACGCAACACTTCACTAATAACTACTTGAACGTACACCGTAATAACCCGAACCGCTCTGTAAATATATCGCACTAATACTCTCGAACCGCACAGTCAAAAATCTCGCATTGAACCGAAAAACTAAGGCCACGACGCGATGTATTTATAGTTACGCTACACACACCAGAAGCTTCCAAACTGCGTCTTATCTCTCGCGAACTACGTAATTGCTGCGGCCTTGACACAGTCCGAGCGCCCGAGCGAAGGCTGGCAAAGTCGAGAAAATTCTCGCAACATGCATTTAGTAGCACGTACACCACACGCTTACGTCGAGATCTTTCTGGGACATTCGATAAACGCCTAGATTGTTCTACGCTGTCGTAGCACTGCCCCCTCCTTAAGCCTGTTCGTCCCGAACTGGCAAAGCGTCTCTAAATTTGTATTTAGCCAGGCGATCTAGGTGGACGACCTTGAACTTTCGCTGTCCTTCCTGTTCAATCCGATAAACAACATCGTTAATCCTTTTTTTTACAGTGTAGGGTCCTTCCCAGTTAGACTGAAGCTTAGGTGAGCGACCACGACGGCGCTTTGGATTGAACAACCAGACCTGATCTCCTTCTTGGAAACCCACACTATTGCTGCGAATGTCATACCGAGTTTTCATTTTATCACTGGCAATCTTGAGCCGTCCTCTTACCAAGCGATTCATTTCTCGCAGTTGGTTTTCTAATTGCGAGGAATAGTTCTTTGGCTCTTGGGACTGAGTCTCAGGTGATCCAAACATCAAGTCCCCAGGAAGACGAATCTCCCGCCCAAACACCAATTTTGCTGGAGTCATGCCGGTTGTGTCATGTACTGATGATCTATACGCCATAAGGAATAGTGGTATACGTTGGTCCCAGTCTGTTTGGTTCTCGTCAACAACTTTCGAAAGATGCTGCTCAAGTGTCCTGTTGAATCTCTCAACCATCCCGTCCGACTGAGGATGCAGAGGCGTTGTCCTGGTCTTTCGAATTCCAAGTAGACGGCATAATTCTTTAAACACTCCTGATTCGAAATTTCTCCCTTGATCCGTATGGATTTCCATAGGGGCTCCATAACGGCAACAGAAGTTGTGAACTAACTGCTTTGCCACAGTGGTAACCTCCTGATTTGGAATTGCGTAGGCTTCCACCCACTTAGTAAAGTAGTCACCTACAACCATGATGTACCGGTTTCCATCGTCAGTAACTGGGAATGGTCCAGCAATGTCTATGGCAATTCTCTCGAAAGGTTGTCCAACGTTATACTGTCTCATTTTTCCCCTGCTTCTGGTTTGTGGGCCCTTGCTTGCAGCACATATTTCACACGTCCGAACCCATTCCTCTACGTCGTGGCGAAGATGAAGCCAATAGAATCGCTTCCGTATTTTGTCAAGGGTTTTGTTAACGCCAAGATGGCCTCCAGATGTTCCATCATGCATCTCCTTCAAAACAGACTGCACTTTACTTCGGGGAACTATCAACTGCATGACCACGTCTCGTCCATCTGCACTTTCCCAAGCCCTTTTCAGCAATCCGTTTTCTAAGGTGAGAGATTCCCATTGTGCCCAGTAGCCCTTCAGCACTTCGGAACCATGGCAGATATCTTGCCAATCCGGGCGGCGACCTTCCTCTTTTGCTGTCAAGATCGGTCCAATGTCTTCATCAGTCATCTATTCTTGTCGACAGTCTTGTGTTGTCCAGCCATCAGCCAGGAAATCTACAGTGATGGCTCGAACATGTTCACTTGAGTTTTGTTCTTCCTTTCTGTGGCAATGTCGGCAGTCTTCCGGGCATGGTCTTCGTGATAAGCCATCTGCATTACCGTGCAGGCGCCCCCGCCGATGTTGTACCTTGAAGTTGTACTCTTGCAGACGTTCGAGCCACCTTGCCAACTGTCCTTCCGGATTTTTAAATCTCAAGAGCCATGCAAGTGCAGCATGGTCGGTACGTAGTGAAAACTCTCTCCCATAGAGGTATTTATGGAAGTGCTCCAAAGCTCTGACAATTGCCAACAACTCTCTTCTTGTAACACAATAATTTCTCTCTGGTTTAGAAAGCGTCTTGCTGTAATACGCTATTACTCGTTCTTCACCGTTCTGCACTTGAGACAAAACTGCTCCTAGACCAGTATTGCTTGCGTCTGTGTCTACGATGTACTTCCCTTCGGAAGCTGGAAAAGCGAGAATTGGCTGCGAACATAATGCAATCTTCAACGTTCTAAATGCTTGTTCACACTCTCTCGACCATTGGAAGTTTCGTTTATTTTCCGTTAGCTCATGTAGTGGTTTAGCAATAGTAGCGAAGCCTTTCACAAAACGTCGGTAATATGAGCATAACCCCAGGAAACTCCGAACTTCGTGTTTATTCTTCGGAACTGGCCAGTCTCTTACGGTGTCTACTTTATTAGGATCCATGCTAACACCCGCTGCCGAAACCAGATTGGCCAAATACTGTACTTCCTTCTGGAATAGAGAACACTTCTTCGGGCTCAGCTTCAGTTGTGCACCGTGAATTCTAGTTAGAACTTCCTTAAGGTTTTCCAAATGATCTTCGAAAGTCTTCCCGATCACTATGACATCGTCTAAGTAAACAAGGCAAGTTTTCCACGTCAGGCCTCGGAGTATCAGGTCCATCAATCTCTCAAATGTTGCCGGTGCATTACAGAGTCCAAATGGCATGACGTTAAATTGGAATAAGCCACTTGGGGTCGAGAAAGCGGTCTTTTCCTTGTCTTCTTGATGAAGACCCACTTGCCAATATCCACTCTTCAGGTCCAATGTGGAAAACCACTGTGCTCCGGACAACGTGTCGAGTGTATTGTCAACGCGAGGTAATGGATAGCAGTCTTTCTTTGTAACATCATTTAACCTCCGGTAGTCTACGCAGAAACGCAATCCACCATCCTTCTTCGCTACCAGCACTACAGGGGAAGACCAAGCACTTGACGAAGGTTCAATTACTCCCTCTGTCAACATGTCCTGTACTAACCGAGACATCTCCTCTTGTTTAGATAATGGAGGCCTTCGAGGAGGTTGGCGTATCGGTGTTGTGTCCCCAGTATTGATGCGATGTTGCACAAGAGAGGTTCTTCCCAGTGACTGTCCCCGAACTGCAAAACAATCTTTGAATTCGTGTAAAAACTGTCCGAGTTCTTTTACCTCACCACTTGAGAGGTCGTTAGAAGATCTGTTCAATAATTCTTGCAGTTCCTCTGGTAATTTAGAAGTATCCGAAGAACTGGGTCTTCGTTGCATTATTCCGGCTACCCAGGCCACAGGAGTCAATTTGCCTAGGAGCGTATTGCTTTGTAAAGTGATAGCTTGATCCAAAATATTCGCCACTCTAATAGGTACATTTCCGGTTTCGTCAGGTTTTACTAAACTTCTGGCAATTAGTATGCCCGGTGTGCTGACTACCTGGGGTTCGAATATAGAGCACTGATTGCCCCTAGTATCTACCGCAGTTCTAACCATGATGATCTTTTCGGAGTTTGGCGGAACAGTTATGGCCACTTGGTTTATGACGTCCATCGATTTTTCTGCTGTCGTCATTGTTGATAGCATTACCTCTTCGCCTCCGATTCTCAAGACATTGTTTTTGCAGTCGACTATAAATCCGTATGCGTTCATAACGTCCACACCAAGAATTGCTTCATCCACAATGTCTGCAACAAGTACTTGATGATTAAACTCAAGTCTACCGAGGCGTAGGTGTATCTCCACTTTTCCATACACTTTTACAGGCCGTCCAGTAGCTGTTCGCAAGCTGCAAGAACACCAGATTGGCTTGAGATCTTTCACCACGTCGGGGCGCACAATAGAAACTGTTGCGCCTGTGTCAACTGTAATCGAGGTTGGCCTTTCTTGAACAAATCCGGTAACTACCAAGCTCCCGGTGTTTTTCTGAAGCGTAGAAATTGCGTATTGTCTAGGGGCTTCGTTCCTCCAGTTAGTCAGCACACGCCCCGTTGCACCGACTATTGCTCGTTTCCCTGCTGCTGAATTCTAACCCGACAATCTCGTTGTAGATGTCCAGGTTTCCCACATCGATAACACTTCGGTCTTCCATCCTTTCTTATTTTATTCTGTGGCGCCGACCGTCGAGTCTCTGTTCCTTGTTCTTCCTCCTCATCGTCTGTGCCGTCGCGATCTTTTAGCTCGCGCACTTTATGACTTGTCCAACCAGACGCTGATTTGGCGGCATCAAATTGCAAAGCATGTACCAGGGCGTCCGCACTGTTCTGGTGTCTTGCCATTCGTAACACTTGCTGTAGTTCGTTATCTCGGACACCGGCAGTAAATGTCTGCATCGCAAAACGCGTTCGAAAATCTTCTGGCGCTTCAGGATAAGCCAGTCTAATTAGTCTGTCGATACTTGCTTCAAACTCTTGAAGACTTTCCCCGGAATGTTGTCGCCTTGCTCTCAACTGGGTGCAGTACACATCTCGCAAATGTTTATCACCATACCGTAATTCCAGAGCTTTTATCAACTCGGCATAGGTGTTCTGGCTGTCAGGTGGCACTTTCTGTAGTAGTTCTGCCGCGGGTCCTTTTAATGCAAGAACAAGCGAAACAGCCTGGTCTTTTTCTGTCCAATTATTTGCGCATGCAGCAGCTTCAAATTGGCGGAGGTACGTTGCCCAGTGAGTGCTTCCGTCAAAGGTTGGAGCTTTGACATGAACTGTCCCTACTGCAGGCAAAGTGACTTTCTCTGTTAACTTATTTTCTGTCTTGATCACTGGTACAGTCTGTTCAGAAATTTGTTTTGGTTGAATCTTCATGCACTGTTCAACTTCAGTTTTAATTTGTTCTCTTATGTTTGCCATTGAGTTTTCTACTGCAGATATTTTATTTGACACAGATTCTTCTATAACAGATATTTTTGTAGACATCGATTCCTCCACAGTCAAGACAGATTTTTCTACTTCAGCTATTTTTAATGTCATTGATTCTTGTACCTCCGATATTTTAGTTACTTGCTTATTAAGCTCACCTCGTAGGAGACCCAACTCTGCAGCGGTTTGTTCTTGTGTCTGCTTTTGCTGCTGTATTAACTCCTTGATGTCATCTGCTTCCTGCTTCCGTTTTTCATCCTGTCGTCTTTCTGTTTCTTCTCTTTCTTGTATTCGTTCTTCTTTTTGTCGTCTTTCTGCTTCTTCTCTTTCTTGTATTCGTTCTTCTTTTTGTCGTCTTTCTGCTTCCTCCGCCTCCTGTTTGCGTTTCTCGTCCTGTCGTTTTTCTGTCTGCAACAGCAGCGCCTGTAAATTTTCCATCATCTGACTGGCATCCATTGTTTATCAATTAATTACGAATCACACTCGTCTTGTACAAAGCGTCCAATGTTTCCACTGTTAACCGTTCTATCCCACTTCTGACACCACTGTTACGACGGTCTACTCGATCGTCGTAGGTACAGTGGAAACAAAATGAGTACAAGACACCAATTAAGTCACTAATCACACCTTTAATTGTTATAGTAAAACAGTTCGTAATTAACAACACAGTGTCTACAACAAATCAAATGAAATTGTTCATACGCAATAAAATGTCCACTAATATTAAAACTCAACTGTATTACAATTATACCGTCCGAATATAAAACGCAACACTTCACTAATAACTACTTGAACGTACACCGTAATAACCCGAACCGCTCTGTAAATATATCGCACTAATACTCTCGAACCGCACAGTCAAAAATCTCGCATTGAACTGAAAAACTAAGGCCGCGACGCGATGTATTTATAGTTACGCTACACACACCAGAAGCTTCCAAACTGCGTCTTATCTCTCGCGAACTACGCAATTGCTGCGGCCTTGACACAGTCCGAGCGCCCCAGTGAAGGCTGGCAAAGTCGAGAAAATTCTCGCAACATGCGTTTAGTAGCACGTACACCACACGCTTACGTCGAGATCTTTCTGGGACATTCGGTAAACGCCTAGATTGTTCTACGCTGTCGTAGCAATATGATATTTCTTGTTGCAGCCGGATTACCTTTCAACGTCATGATAGGATGTGACATATTGCGCAGAAACTCAGCAGTTATCGACTTGTGCCGAGGGAAGGTATCACTCTTTTCTGAAGGTTCGACCTGGGTAGCCAATTTAACTAACAACAAGATGTTAGACTCCAGACAACTTCTCGACCACAAAAATAAGGTGAATTACTTGTCAAACTACTCGACAGACAACAAGCCAGTACATCAGGATTCGGAGGATGACCTATGGCCACAAAAGATTCAGGAGATACGTGACTTCCAGTGCCATAATACTACCGAGCAATTAGAGGAAAACCAGTTGAATCAATTAGTCAACATATATGAAAAATATCGAGCTGTATTTTCGGACGAACCTGGAAAGATCCGGAACTACCAATGTTCCATACGATTCAGAGAACCGGTAGAATTTAATCGAAAGTCGTATCCCATAGCACAATCTTTGAAGGAAGCCGTACGCACAGAGATCCAGAATATGATCAGTAAAGATATTATCGAAAGCAGTCAATCGCCATACACTAGCCCAATTGTGGTTATACAAAAGAAAAATGGAAAGGTAAGGCTTTGCCTTGATGCACGTGAGATAAATAAAATGAATATTAACGATCGTACCTCACCTGGCGAAATTGATCAGATATTGAAGAGATTTCACGGAACGAAGTTCATTACCATGTGGGATACCGTTTGCGGGTATTGGCAGGTGGAGTTGCACCCAGCAAGCCGGCAATACATGGCGTTCATCTTCGAAGGGCGCAACTATCAGTTTAAGAGGTTGCCCTTCGGGTTAGTGAACTCAGTCGCTGTTTGTGTCGCCTGTATGGATCATATACTCGGACCAGAAGTGCTCCAATTCACGACTGTCTATGTTGATGATCTCCTAATCACATCAACCAATTGGGAAGAACACTGTTACCGGGTGGAGCATGTCTTGAAGAAGCTGGCTGAAAATAATGTTACCCTTAAACTAGACAAGTCCAAGCTTATAGCTAAAGAAGTACAATTCTTGGGTTTCCAATTAAACAGTCAAGGAATAATACCATCAACAGAAAAAGTAGACGCCATACAACGATTCCCTATACCAAAAAACAGAAGGCAACTACAATCATTTTTAGACCAGTGTAACTACTATAGGAAGTTCCAAAATAATTATTCCGAACTGACGGCCCGATTTCAGTACCAGTTATCGTCCAAGAATAAATGGCGATGGGGTCAAGAACAAGACGAAACCTTCAAATCAATTAAGGAGAAGTTCTTAGAAGCAGTAATGCTCAACCATCCGGATTTTAACCGACCCTTCTTTCTAAACTGTGACGCTAGTAACATTAGCTTGGGATCAACACTGTACCAAGAAGACGAAGGTGGAAACCATCTAGTAGTGAGCTTTGCTAGTAGAACCCTTAACCATTGTGAAAAGAACTATAACGTGACGGAAAAGGAACTGCTTAGTGTAGTCTTTGCCTGTGGGAAGTTTCGGACGTATATCCTCGGATATCCGGTGACCGTTCGAACAGATCACAAATCTATATCATTTCTGAGAAGATGTAAGTTTAAGCCATGGTAGATTGACTAGATGGGTACTTGCCCTGCAGCAATACGATATACAGTGGGAGTATGTTCCTGGAAGTAAAAATGTAGTAGCCGACGTGTTGTCGAGAGTAAATCTGGAAGAACAAACGTTCGAAGGCGAAAAGGAGAGCATCTTGAAAATCTATAATATTATTAAGGACAGATCCGATTTAGAAAGGATAGTGCAGGACATCAGCAAACACCAGCAGTCCGACCCGAAGTTAAACCACATTAAACTTCGTCTCTCCAACCAAGATGACACAATAACCAAGTTTTATTGTATACATAACGAAATATTATTCATCAAAACATCCCTTGAAGAGATATGGAAGATCATGATCCCTACTACAATCGAAAAGGATATCATCCTGGACTATCATCTACGATACGGTCACATGGGAGCCATGAAGGTGATCAAGGCGATAGAAGAGAATTTCCATATAAAAATATAAATAGAAAGACGAGAAACTACCTCAAAACTTGTCTGATATGCCAATTGGTGAAAACCAACAATGAGAGAAAAGAGGGTATGATGATACCAATTACCTCACAAGCCAAACTGGAAAAGGTCTTTCTGGACATCTGTGGTCCATTTCCCCGCAGTGGCGGACACCATCGATACAAATACATTATTATCATGATGGATCACTTCACAAAATTCACAAAACTATGCCCTGTGAACAGAGCCACCACTTTGAAGACTCTAGGAATAATAACAAATCATTACATTCCAGAGATAGGGAGCCCGGCATCCATAATCACAGACCATGGAACGCAATTTAAGGGTTGGAGGTGGAGAAACACTCTAAATACGTTGGGCATTAAGACATACAAGACATCTGTCTACCACCCCAGCAGCAATCCAGCAGAGAGGGTACTGCGAGAAGTCGGAAGAATATTACGGACTTATTGCTATAATCAACAAAGGAAGTGGCAAGAATATTTATTAGCTGCTGAAGAATTCCTTAATTTGGCATATCACCCCGCTATAGGTACCACGCCATACACGGCAATGTATGAAAAACCACCTCCAAGAGAAATACAAGACATAATAGAATTCCCCATGAGTCAAGAATACAAATTCAATCGAATCAGATTCTACAATAAATTGGCAGAAGACCAGGAAAGGCGCAAGAACAAGTATCAAAAGGCGATTAAGAAAATAATAAGCTATGAAGTCGGAGAAAAGGTACTACTAAAAACAGGGAATTACCCAGTACTTTGGAAGGTATTACCAAAAAGTTGTTACTGCTGCATACCGGCCCATACCTGATTGTTAAAAACAATAATAACAGTACGTATCTACTAAAGGATATCATTTCAAATAAAGTAAAAGGAACTTATAATCAATTATCAATTAAAAAATATGTAGAGGAGAGATAAAAATTTCAAAATTCAAAAAATTTGTAAGTACAACTTACACCAAACATTCGAAGAATTATGAATCAATGAAAGGAATTTTGATGAATAAAAAATTTCAAAATTCAAAAAATTTGTAAGTACAACTTACACCAAACATTCGAAGAATTATGAATCAACGAAAGGAATTTTGATGAATAAAAAATTTCAAAATTCAAAAAATTTGTAAGTACAACTTACACCAAACATTCGAAGAATTATGAAGAAACAAAAGGAATTTTGATGAACAAAAATTTCAAAATTCAAAAAATTTGTAAGTACAACTTACACAAATTATTCTACAAACTATTCGAAATAATTATTATAGAATGAAAAAAGAATTTTGATGAACAAAAATGTTCAAAATTCAAAACAATAGTAAGTACAACTTACACCAAAATATTTGAAAAACTACTATGAATAATTTGAGTGAACTCTTACATAAAAGAATTTGAAGCTAAATGGAGTACAAATGTAAAAACTCTCTCTCAAACTCTCCAGAGACGCAAAACAAAAAGAACAGGTTCCAATAAACAAAAGGAACAACCAATGTTAAACAAATGGATGATTTAATGTTACCAGAACAATATATTAATAAATGTTAAAAATGTTAGAAGAAGGAATGTAACAAATCCTCATAAAAACCAGTGTTAATAAAGAACAAAAAAAAAACCCTCAATAAACTATCACAACTATAAAAAACCATACTATAGTTTGTATGATAATAGTGACTACGCTAACAATGGCCACTATTATAAATTATGTAAGTAAGACAAAAATGATACAGAATTTCAAATGAAAAAGAGAAAAGAACCCAGAATATCATATGATTTAATCAAAACAACTTAACCAAACTCACAAAGAAAATAATTTGATAAAGATGGAACAATGAAGAAAGACCAACTAAGTAGAGACCAAATATTACAACCAGAAACCAAAAACCCTGGTACTATTAATGATAATATTGTTGTAATAACCACTGTTATAGTGATAAGTGATAAAGAATTAATTAATGTTATGCCAGGAGCAATAAAATAACTCATTGGATACCAGATGGTAGAAAATATATATATATTTAAATATATATATATATATATATGCTAATTACTATGTAAACAAGATGAAATGATGAAATGTATATTATACCACATACCTAAACCACCTAATATGGAATAAGCTTTAATAGAGAAGAAGAGTCAAGTGTATTAAAGTATTAATTGATATAAAATATTATGAAGTGAAGAATCTAAAGAATGTTTATTTTAGTCAAAAGAGACTACTTTTACTGATTATTTATTTTTATGATTGGATGTAGAAAATGCCATCAGTCTTATATTTTGAGCAGAGATGATAATACCTCTGGGCTCAATCAATTGAAGTATTGGACAGCAGGGATTGAAGCCAAAAGTGCCACTCTGAACTGTTCCAGTTCATTATGTTAGGGAGTAAACATACTGGTGAGGAAGCACCAAATAAGAAAGGATATAAAATGATAATGTTATACACAAGATTGAGGATCACTTATTAATGAAGAAAGAAACTAATGAAGGAGATACACATCATCTGAGAAGAAGCAACGGTGGAAAAGGAAGGTATATAAAGTGAAAACATGTAATCACGAAGAAAATATGGTAAATAAAAAGAATTAGTAGTAATTATTTCATCCGTACTAAGAGTATGATCTGAACTAATCACTTTTACAGGAGAGCATATGTAGCATAACAAAATTATCACATTAAAATTTTAACTTAATGCAACATAAATAAAGAAGAAAAGGTTCATAGTGAGTGAGAAGAACGAATTGGTTAAAGATTAAACTAAAGAAACTGTACATTAAGTCAATAAAATGTTAATGAGAATAAAAAATAACAAAGAAAACTATTGGTCAAAATAACCTACTAGGTAAAAACCCAATAAACCAGCAGTATACCCAGTAGACTGGGGAAGCAGTAAAAAGGAAAGAAAAGAAAAAGGAGATAAAAAGGTGAAAACAATATTAATAAGGGAAATTTATAAGGTCAAGAAGCAGAGAAACCACAAGACAAGAAATTTACTAATATAATAACGAAGAAAGGACAAAATATGTCAAGATTCCTACAAAGAGCCTAGAAATAAGAAGAGCTATTCCAAAAATGTTAATAAAGGAATACATACCTTTGAACTAAATTTAAAACCAACATATTTAGACCCCGTAACTCAAGTTACAAGATACAATCCAATGAAAACCGAGTTGTAAACTAGATATAAGTATTATATGTAACAACCAAAAGACTACCAATAGTGTAGAAACAAACCAAAAACTACCATAGTGTAAAAACAAAAGACTACCAATGGTGTAGAAACAGACCAAAACTTACCATAGCGTAAAAACAAAAGACTACCATTAGTGTAAGAAATATAAGGTGAAATACCATAATAAATACAATAAAAGTCGGAGACTACAGTGAGCGTAGAGAATAACCAGTGACACACTATAATAAAAAATAGTGTAGGAAATAAAAAATATTTAAAAGGGCTGACAACGTTATTAGTGATAAGAGTTTTTTTTAAATTAGATATAAGAAATAATATTACCCATAAAATATTTTTTTTTTAATTACAGTTAAGTAAATTGTGAGAAGGACAATAAATACCAGAGGACAGTTCACAACTGAGGGTATAACCAATAATAAAATGTTTGTTATTTATTGTTAATCAGATAATATGTTAGATATAAGGTGATAATAGTTATAAGATGTTTTTAATCACAGTTAAGTTAATACCAAAAGAGACATAAATACAAAAGACAGTTAATGACTGAAAGTATTATTATTAGTAATAAGATGTTTTAGTATAATTAAATTTGTTAAAAAAAGAACATAAAAACAAAGGACAGTTAATGACTGAAGGTATTGTTAGTAATGAGATGTTTCTATTATAGTTAAATGATATATAAAAAATAATAGGCATAAGATATTTTGTTATCATTGAATGATACAGTCAAAAATAATAGATATAAGATGTTTATGTTAAAATTAGGTGATATATGAAAAATAGTAGATAATAAGATGTTTTGTTGTATTTAAAATCATGTTAACTAATTTTCAAGTTTGTAAGGCAGAGAGGCAAGTAGGAAATAGGAATGTTATAATTTTATTTAAAACTGTAAACCATATGAAAGGTACAAAAAACAGACCAGTAATGTAAACCAAAACTATCTATCAGAGAATCAAACTACATAATATAGGGAATAGAATTCAGTCCATACAACACAGAAATTTGAAAATGTAATTAGTACAGATACAAATAATAACGAATGGAATGACAAAGGAAAGAAAATTAACTTTTTTTGGAAATAAATAATACTAGGCCTATAATGGTAATCAAATCAGACTAAAGGATAAATTAATCAATATTGAAGTGTTATAACAACAAAATTATGAACAACAAAAATAATCACGGAGTGATTAATATTATTCCATGGAAATATTATCAGAAAAACACTTGTAAACCATTTAAACACTAAATTTATACAAAATATGAGGCCTACAATAATGATCAAAATTTGTAAATTTTAGGCTTATATGAACTTAAAACAAACCCAGCTATATATCCAATTATGTAAAATTAATTTAAGAATATTGCCGAATAGTTAGATTTTTGTAAAATTAAGAAATAATTGAATTACAGCAATAAATAGGAAAACTTGTTAGGTATATTTAGAGGATGAACCAAATCTGAGACATGTACTTTTATAAATAAACAATGGAAAGAGGAAAAAGACATTTCATAAATTACCCCAAAACGACGACGTTCAGAGTTTAGTCTATTGTCAATCGTTAATATGACCAGTTGAGAAATTACTAATAGAAGACCGAAAAAGTATAATTTTGTGCAAAACCGTGAGTGTAGCCTTGAAAAGTGCAACAGAGGTTAACTAAATAAAAATAACACTAACAGATAATAATTAACACCTAACTAATTCAGAACAACAGCAATAACACTATCTAACACGAGCACAAGAAATCAACGGCCATTTTGAGAATATTTTAAACCGTATTAGCAGAACACTCTACACACATTTGAACACCGGACACTTCACCAGTAAACCATCACCAAACGACATCGCAGGAGAAGAGAGAACACTCTACACTATATTCCAGGAGAACTACAACCTCGCAGAGAAGGGAATACTCATTTATTTCTGTGGGAGAAGCTCAACCAGTATCAGCAGTGCATAGCAGAGAAAATCGAGGTTACGGCGGCCATACTTTATTTCCGAACCAGCACAAGACACAGCCTGCTTGAAGCCAGTGACGTCATCTCGACGAATGGTTCGATATTACTTTTCATAATTGACAATTTACATAATAATATTGTTTTTTCAGCCATAATAATTTATTTTAAAAATATCTGTAAGAATTGTATCTTGTTCCTTGCCCTCTGACCATTTCGACTCGCTAAAAGAATCCTAATTAATTAATCTTGTAAAAAATATATTTTGTCAATCTTGTTCGCTACCGACTTGTGCAGATATCAACCAATGCCTGGGTCATGCGCAGCCTGAATGGCGCATAATTTTAAATGTCAATAAATGAACATCATTATTCAGTTATAAGAGTTTGTATTTATTTGTATAGTGAATGTTAGCTAATCTTTCTTCTAAAAAAATAATTTACAGTGATAAAATGAATATTTGAGAGGAAGAAGAAGAGCAAAGTCAGCAGAGAGAATCAACAGATCTAACTACACAATTAAATTATTAATAGAAACAAATAGTTTCGAACTACAAATTCATATCTATTTAATTGAAAGTAATTAAAGCACACACACAATTAATTATTTATTTATTAATTAATTGAATTAATTAATTAAACAAAAAAAATATATAAGTAAAATTTTATAACTTACAAAAATTTTTATTATCATCAAATCACACTTTATTATCATACATTATTTATATTTAATTTATTCTTTATAATTGGGAATAATTACCAATTGGCGAGATCACTAGTGGGATTTTAGTTATTACAAAATCAACTTAATAATTATCAATCTACTAAATATATTAATTAATTAAATATAATTTGTAATAAATATATATTACAATATATACTTAATATATCATAATACATTTTAAATTTTACTATCAACATTCTGTATGCCCCTCTCTCGTAAATTCTTATCCCAAATTCAAAATATTTCCCTGATTCCAATCAGAATTTAAATAACCACTTCCCGTTACATCATTACAAATATCTTTCATTACCCAATTCACATCTCAAAATATTTAACTTCATTACTAAAATTCCTCTTAAACACATTTAAATCAATTACATAATCACAAATTCTCTACTTATATCTTTTCTCCAAAAAATCGTTAATCATCTCCATAAAACTTTTCAAAACAACACAAAATCATTTAATTACATCATAAGATCAACTACACATTCTATATTACCAACATAATTCCCTTTCATCGGGTTATTTTATACCATTTATAATAATCATCAACTTCCTCCTTTCCACATCATTTTGTAATATCCCTCCCCAACCCAGTTACAATTGGGTAAATAAGCTCACGGTTACACCGGTTTTGGTATTTGCCTCTTTACATAAGTACTATATTTACATCCCTGGCTTGTAATGGCCAGCTCCTTTCCACACACTATTGATTCGTGATGTTGGACTGTAGCGCCCATTTGCTTCCACAAGAAATGAAGTTTATTAGGGTGTAAACGCTGCTTACACTGTTCTTGCTTCGGCGTTATATAAAAATTCGGCATTACTGGTATCCGAGGACACCAGTAATCCTACTAAAATGATTCATATGCCCTTAATACGGTCTAACATCCCATTCGATGGTAGCCGCTGTTCCAAAGTTATGTTGATTCCCCTAATTCACCCCCTGGTTAATTTCTAAGTTACACCATTTTCAAAGGCAACCGACTATGGTCAGGGTATATAAGTCTGCCCGTAGCTAGTTGTCAGCCAAAACCACGGTCTGGGCTGGTAAGGCTGGGACTGCCCAAAAATGGGAATCGCATTTAAAACATACAATGCATGTTTTACATATATTACCCTTGAATAAATACTTTATGTTTCACATGATAAACATAATACAACATAGTAGACTCAACATGAACATTACTACTTTTACATTAACATAAACATCTCCCCTTTAAATTTGCCTCAAAATTACAAACATTACAACTTTAATTTCAATTTTCCCTGATTCAACATTTTAACTGTTTATCTTGCATTATCACCTCAACTTTGACTTTCTATTGAACCTTTTAATAATCCACCTTTAATTATTTATCATTTATTATACAATTAAATTCTCCAAAAAATTAAATTTATTATCAACATTCCTCTTATACAACATTTCATTTATTAGCTCCTTTCAAATTAATTAAACTATTTTATCAAACACATTTTAATTACTTTAATTATCAAATTGCTTTAATTACTGTAACAAAATTCACAATTACCGACTGTCAATTATTAAAGTTGAGTATACTTCATACAACACGTTGTATTCTCTGTTACCTTATCATTACAGCAACATAACCTTACTGCATAAGTACATTTAACATCAACACAAAAGTATATACAATCTACATTATTATCTGTTATTGTTTACCACAAATCATTTCATAATTAAGTCCATTTCAAAACCCACTACACTCACATAGTTAAATGTTCATGAACAATAAATATTTACCCTCCATCATCAAACAATAGTCTTGTCTTACATATACACAATTCATTTTTAATTAAGTACATTTTGTTACTACCATCAATATAACTATTTGCTTTTCCCAATGGTTCCATTACCTCATAACAATGGTTTACAGGATTATTCCACATTATTATCAAATCATATATCATGTTAGCTTTAATATTTCTATTCCAGTCTCCGTAAGTATTTTTTGTCAACCCCATGTAAGTTATGATCTCATCCTCATCGCTGTTATCTACTACTACACCCGTTACACCGTAAGGTAAGTGCTTGCTATCATCATTTTCATCTACTACTGCTGTATTAATTACTTCATAAGGTAAGCCTTTTATATAATCAACACTCTCACTATTTATTCTCACAATTAACTCTTTATAACCTCTTTTTAACTTGAACAACTCTATCTCTCTCACTCTCTCAAAATCGCTTACACAGCCCCATCTTACTTTCTCTCTCTCATTCCATGCAGAGGGCACTGCAACCTCATAAAAACACCTCCTGGCTCTTCCAGGACAATTACAAAAATTAAGGGATTACTTTGAGACCTTTCGTCTCCGATTAAGGGACACCTGCCCTCCAAAAACACCAGTGAAAACCCTGTTTCACAATATACACGGGGAAAATTTACCCTCTGCCCCATATTTCTACTTAAATTCTCCTCATATTCTCTCTCTAACTTACAAACACTGACTATTACCCCTTCACTACCCCCTACTCCCAGTACTCTCTCATTATGACTATTAATTTTTTCTGTATCACTCTTAGATACCCCTTTTTCAACTATCTTACCACTATTACTGTTAATTCATTATCATAATTATCACTTACCTCGTTAATTATATTTCTTCGTTATTATTTGTCATCATATCACCATTATGATTATCACCCATATTGACACCGTCGTCTGTTACTTCGTTATTTTTATTTATACTACACTTACCTATATCTGTTCTCCACATTCCCATCCTCTCAATACTTTGTTCTAACTCGCTAAATTTAATTTCAAATGTCTCATTGGTTTTCTCAAAACTTTTATTAATTTGCTTTATTTCATTTCTAATTTCATTAAAATTGCTTTCATTTGTATCAAAACGACTATTCATTTGGTAATTTATTTTATCAAAATTCCTTTCACTTTTAATGCTTTGTTCAGTAAACATTGCTTGTATCATTTTCAGCATTTCATTCTCGTCAGATTTTTTACTTTGGATCAGCATTGATTGATTGTCAACGTCGTTCATTATGATAGACTCCATTAGACTTGTTTCAATTACTGTTGTATTTAATGGATTTTCTGTATTTATGTCAGTTAGGCTGACTTCATTATTTTTCTCCATCTTTCAAATTATTGGGATTGTATAAACCCGTCAAAATTATTACCATACACAATATATATAACTAACACATGAAAAAATATTTTAATTAACCTCCAACCATAACCTTATAACTTTCGTCTATTTAGACGTAAATCGAAATTTATTTATCTACTTCGAACAACCCGTTCTGCTCTCCAAAACAGGCCCACATTTACATAAATAAATTTTTTATGTAAATGTCCCTGTTCGGCAGCGCCAATTGTAATTTTATTTATTTTCTTTATTTACACTTACCATTTTTATACATCAAAGCTAGCTATCTACTATCTACTATCTAGCTATTTACTAGAGGCCATTTTACCAACATGACTTCCATACCACCAAGGTCAACCCAGAGTTGGTGTAAGCTTTTATTTGTAGAACAATCGAGGTTACTTGAAATAAATGATTTGAATCTACTTGTTTTTTAAGTGAACTTTGTTTTATTCATCATATAATTCTTTAATTCTGCATAATCAAAAAACCAATTAAATTGACTTACTTTCCATTTAGTTTTTGACCTTTTGTGTGTTTGTGTAGAATTTCCATGAGGTTTTCTTATTTTTGTGTATGTGTGGTCTGCTTCAATGAGGCAAAGATGGATTTGGTGGTGGAGTGTAGTGCCTTTGTGTGCTCAACATACCTCTGTTTGAAGGTACATCCTATCTGGCCTGTGTAGAATTTGTTACATCCTGAGGAGTTTAGTTTGTATACAGCAGGTAAAGTAAATTTGTTTTGTTCTTTTTGTGTTGTGTATTGACAGTGTGTGTGTTCTGTTTTGTTTGTAGTTTTGTATGCGATTCTGTATCCTGCTTTTTTAAATTTGCGGGCTATTTTTTCAGTATGGTTATTGATATATGTTAGTGTTATGAATGTGTCGTTTTCTGTCTTTGTCTGTTGTTTGTTTTGTGTAGGAGTTTTATTGATTACTGTTCTATTATATTCGTTGGTTTCTGCTAGATATTTGATTTTGTTTATAAATAAATAAAGTGCCGGTCGACACAAACAGGATGGACAGCGCTTCTAGCGGCAGCCTCTGTCGAAGCTCCGGTGAAGTGAAAACTGGTTTAGGCTATCAGGTAAAAGTTTTATCATTTTTTAACAATAAAAAATTAGTGATCCAAGTCAGCAGTGGTATATTTATAATTAAGTAAAACTACACTTACCACTATTCTAAGCAGTTCCAATATAAACTCTTAAAATTGTTTCTGATTGATTTGTAGTATTTAAAGACACATCTAAGGTCTGTTTTTTTTTTATTACATAAACAATTCTCTGTAATTTTATTTATTTTCTTTATTTACACTTACCATTTTTATACATCAAACCGCTATTTACTAGCCATTTTACCAACATGACTTCCATACCACCAAGGTCAACCGAGAGTTTTTGTAAGCGTTTATTTGGAGAACAGAATCGAGGTTATTTGAAATAAATGATTTGAATCTACTTGTTTTTTAAGTGAACTTAGTTTTATTCATCATATAATTCTTTAATTCTGCATAATCAAAAAACCAATTAAATTGATTTACTTTCCATTATAAGTAGCAATATTCTTTCTCCCTCTTCTACACGTTTTACTATATGAACAATAAAATGGTACATTGGTTATTTTAAAATTAACCCTTCTTTTATGAGATTACATAAAATTAAACTAGTGGAAACAAACAACAGATATTGAAAACATAAACTAAATTTACTTAGCGCAAACCAGTGCTATTCATTATGTAATTTTCACACACACATCAGGCCTTTATAAGATTCCCATTTTTAGTGATTATAACATCACCCCTTCATACAGTTCTAAATGTGTTTAATTTTGTTCCAACTTTAAGAAAATGATTTGTTTTGCTCCTGATTGGTTACTTATCTGAAATTTAATCCAAAACTGTCCAGTCTCCGTACTTATTTTCCTTCACTCCGCACATCTTTCTTGCTTGCACTTTTTGCTCCGAAACTGTTACTTCATTTTATATTAATCAAAACAACTGCTTCTTTTACGTTACATTTTATTTACTCGGGCGCCCGAAATTCTGTGACCGATCGGCACCAGAGTGTAATTTTTACTGGGCTTGTAGGAAACGGGCGAGCACACTGCCCGCGTCCGTCGTCACTAGATGTTGGTTGGCGACTGACTTTTTATGCCAAGCACAGACTGCTGGCACCGTCCTGGCAAGTTAGCCGACACTCCCGCATTCTTACGTGACGTGTGCTGGGCTCGGCTTATGACGTCGTGTAGCGTGACTCCAATTTGTACAAAGTTCAAAGATCATTTGTCTAAAAATAAGTGTCTTACGCGGTTAACTCGTTGACCTTGATTCCAAATCGTGTACATTGTTTTTACCCCATAACATTTACAAATAAAACAACATTTTCAATATGTCCCTGGGTGGGTTTTACCTGTACTGTTACATCTCTTGTTGTTTTCACAATTTTCGTTTTATGTTTCAAAAGAATCCAGCAATGAACACTAGCTTCTGACACATGAGTTGTGTCACAGGTGTTCTGATGCTCTGTCTGGTGTCTCACCATTAACTTAAAATTTGCATTGTATGAGGGACGTTCACATCAATCCGGGACTATTAATTTTTAAAAAATATAGAATACATTTATGATAGTAAAAAATACTTTTATTTCTCAATGTAATCCCCTGCTACATTTATACATTTATCCCAGCGTTTCACTAGTGCCTGGATAAACCCGCAGTGTAGGAAGATTTGTCGTTACGTTGAAACCAAGATAGAAATGAGTGCTTCACCTCATCATCGCTCTTGGAATGCTGGCCTCCCAGGAACAACTTCAAGGGCCCGAACAGGTGAAAATCGCTGGGAGCGAGCTCCAGATTGTAAGGGGGGTGTGGCAATAACTCCCAGCCAAGATCTTGTAGCGTGCATGTCATGCGCTGGGCGGTATGCGAGCATGCAGTGTTCTGCAGAAACAGAACGCCTTTAGTGATCGCACCAGGCCATTTTTTCTTGAGAGGATTGTGCACATCTTGAAGAACTTTGCAGTAGTACTCACTGTTAGTATTGACTCCATGGGGTAGACAATCGATGTGAATGATGCCATTTTTATCCCAAAAAATTGAGGCCATAACTTTGCCTGCAGCAACAGTTGTTCGAAATTTTTTGGTAGGTGATGAGTCCACATGCTTCCACTGCTTTGATACACGTTTTGATTCCCGGGTGAAATGATGGAGCCATGTTTCATCGCAGGTAACAATTTGATTAAGAAAAAGCTGTCCTTCTTTGTCAAAATGTTGCCTAAACTCCTTGCAGATTTGCATTCTTCTTTGCCAGTCAGAAGCAGAAAGCTGTCTTGGTACCCAATATGCACTAACCTTATTGAACTTCAGATGTTTGTGAATTATTTTGTTTACAGTTCCCACAGAAACATTTATTTCTTTTGCAATTTGCTGACAACTTATCCGTCGATTATCAAGGATCAGTTCTTCCACTCGCTGAATGTTCATGGGAATGACTACAGTAGGCTCCGAACC
Organism: Magicicada septendecula; assembly: GCA_034769895.1. Classification (NCBI taxonomy): domain Eukaryota; kingdom Metazoa; phylum Arthropoda; class Insecta; order Hemiptera; family Cicadidae; genus Magicicada; species Magicicada septendecula. The sequence continues at coordinate 47,504,312 of CM068370.1, read as the reverse complement.
ACCTCAACCGGGATCGTCAGTCACTGATGTATGGCCTTCTTTAAAACGTTTGCACCACTCAGATGTTTTACTGCGACTAAGAGTCTCATCACCGTACTGTGCAAGAGTCACGAATAAATCTCACCACTTTTATTCACGAGAAATTTCATTACAACACGCTGTTCCACTTGTGCATTGGACGCCATGTTCTTTATGACTGACTGTTGTTATTGTTTAACGTGTAAACAATACAACGTGCCATGGAGTAATAGCTGACACTTGTACTTCATATGTACGACCAACAGAATGCGCAGGAATCTCCATTTACACTCTAGTCTAACAAAAGTCCCGGATTGATGTGAACGTCCCTCGTAGCTATGTTGCAGTCCTGTCAGCAAATGAACTGTTTGCTTTGTTACATTGAATTCAACATTACATGATTAAGATATCTATACTAACAAACAGATACAATCTTAAGAAACAGGACACCTGTAACAAAAATTCCTGTGTTTAGGACTGTAGCTTCTGGGGATACTTTTGACGACGACATCTACATCTTTATTCATATTAATTTCTTTTTGCAGTATTTAATGTAATTGTGTTTATGAATTGTAGGTACCGAATACACTAGAGATAGCATTAATACCAGAAAGCAAGGGAATAGGACAGTATCCAGGATTATATTTGTTTACAGGACCTGCAAGGATGATGCGTCCTGTAATTAATATTAACATTGAAAAGATAGAATTAATTGGCACACTCGAGCAGGTGTACATGGATATATGTATCACACCAGAGGAAGTGTATCTTGGAGTAAGTTATGTTAGTTTTATCTCAGAAAATGTTTTGTTGTAGAATTACATAATACAGTTGATACTGTAACTTTTTGCCACATTCTTTACAATTCAGAAAAATCAGGAAGTGTGTATTGTTCTGTTTAAGTTTAGATTTTTTTTAATATTGTTTGGCATTTCTAATATTGTTATAGTTTATAATAGTTTTCGAGAGGTGTATAAATAAATGGTAAGTTTGCAGTAACTCTATGCCATTGATGTGCAAATGAAAATAACAAGAAGAAGCAAAATCTAACAGGTCAATTGCCAAAATATTATATTCTAACATCTGGGCTTATCTGTGGTTCTATTTTGCCAGCCGTACAACTATGCATGCAAAATAACTATGAAGATTATTTTTTCTATAAATAGTTGGATGTCACTACCTGATTCCCGACAACCATGAAATTAACAAGAAACATGTTTTTTTTCCTACTTGTACTATAGGCGTAAACAAAGTGTGGTTGCAAAATTTTACCATTTTATTCACATATTGTTAAAAAGTATGCAGACAGTTTTACAGAATGTACAAAAGTGGTTTCAATTTTTTGCATATATTCTGATTTCTTGGTTTTTAACACAAAACTCAACCATCACTTGAAATTTTGAAACTACATCAAACTTCCCTAACCTATAGCTTTGGGAACATGTCTTTTTATGAATAATGATTTTTCGGTAAAACTAACTAAAAATGAATAAATAGCCATACCAACTTTTCTCTTTTTTTTTACAGACATTAATTGTGTAAACTACTTATTTTTAAAAAACAAAACTCAAGAATCCATGCTATCCTGTTAATGTTGTAATGGCAAATAATAAATTGTATTAACACATAGGCTGCTAACAGTAAGGTTAATTATGTGGCTTAGGTGGTAAAGCAGATTGAAACAAAAACATTGGATATAGAGCAGCACGGCCTGGGCTGTGACCCGCAGTCATCGACATGTTAAAATGTTAACGTGTGAGTTGCTTTGAACTCTTTATTCGTTTTAACTACAATTTTATAATCCTAAGACAGTTCTTGTGCAACTTAATGGGTGGTATAATTCGACATTAAAAGACAGTGAATATGAGATGATCAGAAATTAAATTGTGGGAATCAATGTATTCAAAATTATTTCCCAAAACCAGGCTGTTAGGCCAACGTCAGTTGCTGTGAATCGACATCTTGTCGGCAACGGTTCTATTCCCCCTCAGGGATCTTCTTCAGGCCACCAAAAAGCGACAGAGCATACGAAAACTGTAGCAGCACATGTTTGCCGAACAATACCTGATACCTGTCTCAGGTAGAAGCAACAAGCGGCTAGGTAACAAAGGTTACCTATATAACCTCGTTGACCAGGTATCAGCCAATCACAGAGCCTCGACCTGGTTGAATACCAGTTGGCTCACTCAGTACACCATACCAAATGGTATTAAGAGCCAGGCTTTCACCCCTGTGATTAATTGATTGATCGGCATGGCTATATATCTCGACAGACACTCTGTGCAGGCGAGTATAGTAACTGCAGACAGACAACAGCACCTTGGTCCCCTCGAACAACATTTGATTGTTAGCATTGTAGAGAGCATGGTCAGCAACTGCGGACTTCTTTGGCTGACACAAACGGCAGCAGTGGCTGTGTTCACCCATGCGGGTCCAGACACTACTGTTTGTGGTGCTGATATAGACTTGGCCACATGCGCACAGCACACAGTAGACACCACACTACGACAGAGGATCTCTTGCATCCTTTACCGGCCTGAGAAACTGCTGGAATTTCTTGATCAGCTTGTAAATCGCCCGGATGCCATGCCTCAACGTCAGTCTACCTATGTGGTCCATTACTCCCTTGATATACGTAGCAGAACTGCCGAGCCTACAAACTCCTGGGACACCGAAAGTAGGAAATCAAGTTCTTGAGACAGTTGTTGAAGACATGTCACATGACTGGAAGAGAAGACAGCAGATACCATAAATATTAGTTTAGTGGAAAACTGAACATAAACATAAATAAACTTGAACAAATGAAGAAATATAGAAACGATTGGAAACAAAGTCAAACAAAGACTACTGCCGAAATTTAGGCCACATATGTTAGTATAACTGTGGTTATAAAGAGAGCCCAAACTTACTATTATTGGAGACATAGGTAAGACAAAAACAGCCAGTTATTGTATAACCATATTTTAAGAATTTGATTGGGACCTGTAGACATTTTTATAAGCTGTCAAGTGCTGTAGATGGCATCGTAAGTGATAAGATTCAGAATTAAGTAACACAAAGTTTAATTTCAATCATACCACAGATCCTTAAAGTATGTAAAAAAATAACTAACCTTTAACTATGAGGGGTGGCTGATAAGTAATCTACATTCGCATGTAACTTGAAAATAAAAAGGAATAGTCAAATGAAACAAATATGGAATAAAAGTACATTCTATTTGCTACAAAAGCTTACATTTATTTTTCCACGTAGTCACCATTAACTGCTACACATTTCTTCCAACACTGAACCAGTTGTCTCATCCCGTCAATGAAGAATGCCGGCGGTCTTTCCTTGATCCACGACCTCACTGTATCTTTCAGTTCATCATCTGTGGTGAAATGAATACCCTTAATATCCCTCTTTAAATATCCCTTCATCACGATAACGTTTCAGAAGCTGTTCACAACATTCCTTTCGTTGTTGCTTGTTCCCTTCTTTGAGTTTTCGTGGCACCTACCGCGAACAGATTTTACAGTAGTCCAGTTCTCCAATAATGTGTCCTACTCATTCTTTCAATATGCCTCTCCGGGTAGTGATGCGTTGTTGTATGATGCGACGGTCATTTTGATTCAGTTCATTCACCTCCATTTGGTGCTTCTTATCAGTCACAGAAACTGGTTGACCACTGTGAGGTTTATTCTCAATATTCGCTTTACCAGCTTCCAATGCATGAAATTTTATTGCCCACCTACTCACTTCGATACTTCGGTACTTCGATCAACAGTTTCATGACCATAAACAGCTTTTAGACGATGATGAATGTCACTAGCGTTCACTTTTTCAGCTGTTAAAAATTCAATCACTGCACATTGTTTTAGATGCATGACGTAGCTGGCGTACTCAACTCCGTAACAATGGCGACTGACAGAAAACGAGTTGGAGTTGGTCAAAGAGATTTGGGGTGTTTGTAATACAAGAACGTCTCTACAAGATGCCAGCATGTGTCGTGCTGTATATTGTTTTGTTTTCCCATTATATGCGACTGTGCATTACTTATCAGCCACCCCTCGTAAATACCAACAAACAGGCTATATTGGTCTGCAAACATACAGTATCTGCTTATTTGTATAATGTTTTTGAAACTGCAGCAACTGCTGATGATGACAGAGAAACATTTGTCTTAAGTTTTCTCTGACGTTCTGAAGAATAGCAAAGTGTACTACACCTTCCATTACAACTGTGGTGCTTATCTCATTCCAATTTGAGAGATAGTTTAGAGCCTGTTAAAATCAAGTTTTTTAATTCATTATTACTAATAAATTAAGTTATTCTAAAAAAATCCACTTCTAGTTTAAAATAAATTACACATTGACTTTACATTATAAACAAATAAAATTGATAGAAATATTGCAACAAAAGTGGTCTTCATGATCTTATAGATACTACAATTGTTCCATGTCTTCGGTGTGAGAGAGAGATTCAAGCATGGAAGCGTGTGTAGTATGTATCCAGAGTCATGACACAAACTGTGAGCTGTATGTTCTTGTTGAGGATGTAAGAAATATGGGTGGGGTAATAACTAAGACATTTACCACCTGCCTGATAATCCAGAACCTGAAACAGGGCTGTCATGTTAAGGATACAGATTAGTCTTATGTCTGGTTTTATATATATATTTTTTTCTTTCTTAGATAACTACGCACCAAGAAATCTCAAAAGACAGTTTCCTGAGTAATCTAGCTTGTTTGATCCCAATGCCAGACTGTAACCAGAGTCCAAGAAATATGTACCAGTGTCAGGTAAGTACATTCTTACTCTTAGACTTTCTTAGTGTGAAGAGTTCAAAATTATAAAAGTCCTTCGGTAACATGTTACAGCCTCATTTTAAGGCCTCAAATTAAGGATGTTCTTGAAAAAATGTATTTGTGTGTAACTTGGACCCTTTATGAACAGTGCATATATTAGGGCTGCCATATTTTTCAGATCCAGCACAAGGATACTTTGTAAAATTTATGTTGTTGAATGAGGACATTCGAGGACACCTTGGTAAAATTCTTGGTGTTGTCTGTGGGGGGGGGGGGGGTTATTATGTGGATATGTTCTAAATAAAACCAATATTTTTGTCATTTCACATTTATTTATAACTAGCAGTTACCTGCGGCTTCGCACGCGAATATTTGACTTTAAATAAGTACTTTAATATAATATAATTTTTATTGTCTATGTCTATATGGTGTTCTGTCACCTCGTATAACAATTTTGTACTCACTAGTCAAATTCTCTCCAAACCTGTTTTCAACACTTGTACTATTTTAACTTGTAGTAAATTATTATGTTGGTGCAACAGCCTTTGGAGATTTAGAAGTACCCGTTTATAAAGTCTTTGGAGATATTTATAAAGTACCTGTTAAATTAAAAATGCTAAATTCTTTATTTTAAGTGTTACTGTGTTAGAAGCATTGTATAACACATTAAACTTTATGTTTTCCTCAACCATGGCTTTTATTTATTTCAGCAGTAAACTAAAAACCAAAAACCGTTGTCACCTAACCTCTCAAATGAAAACAACACGTATTTTCGCTCTGCATTAAGTAATGGGACAATTTACAATTAGTACACTTCTTCTTTTCCACATCGTAATATATCGATACAATCGCATATCATATAAAACATCAAAAATTTACTGCAGGAATGGATAAATGTACAGTTCTGATGCCGCTAAATAGCTTTTGTTTATTTACTTATTACTATGGTAATTAATTCTGGTCTCCATGGTGTTGCTGACATCTTTAGTAGTAGTATTTAATATATTTCATTACTTATTCATTGCATCATCAGAAATACATATAAATGTAAATTTTATAATCGTTTAAGACAATTACAAAATATGTAGACATATCTGTATACAAAATTACAAAATATATCGATACAATTGCATATTAAAAACTGCAGGAATGGATAAAGGTACAGTGCCGATGCCGCTAAATATCATTTGTTTATTTACTTGTTACTATGGTAATTAATTCTGTTCTCCACAGTGTTTTGTCATCTTTCTATGCGTCAGTGAAAAGGCATAATTAAAAGGGCCTAAATCGTGCGAACGGGGCAAAATATCAAATTCCAAGTTAGTGTTTTTCGCTTTGTGTCAAAGGTTACCTGTTGCAAAATTTGGTGGCAGTTGGTGTAACGGTGTGGATTTGTACTCAGTACACATACATCCTCAGACTTTGAGTTTCATATATATATATATATATATATATATATATATATATGTTATAACATCACCAAATTCAGATAAATTTTGATAACAATAAGTATGTATAAAAAATGCTAAATAATATTATGTTTGAATAAATAAATTATGTGGAGAGTAAAAAATAAATAAAAGGTAATTAACATGGAAGGAGAAGGAGTAATAAACCGAAAGTGATTAATAAAGAAACTAAAATAATAGACTGACAGACAAACGACATTGACCCAACCCCAGAGATTGGCCAGTTAAGAAACCAGTTAAGAAACCAAAATAAAGAAAACAAGACGGAGGAAGGAGAAGAAGAATGAAAACCAAGAGAGAAAAAACCCATGAGGAAGAAAACAAAATGAAACGCATCAAGAAAACTAGACAAGTAATAAAAAATAGAGAAGGGAGAAATAATGTAACCCAAAATAATAAAGACAATGAAATTCGGTTAAGAACCAAAACTATTAATGAATGTTAGTATTGATAAAATCACAATTATAAACCGTCAGTAATATGAAACAATGTATAAAAGTACACTAACCAAAAGAGTTAGGGATATATGTAATTTGTTAACTAAGAAAGACACAATATTAATAATTTTATATAGATAGTGGGTAGAGAAAGAGAATAAAATGATGAGAAATAAATGGAAGTTGAATTAGTGAAAGTGATTAATCCTAGAGTGATATAATACTAAAGAAACACTAAGTAAATTACTTATTTTTTGCGTACCGTATCACTTATTATATGATATATAATTACCTTAATATCCACTTTAGCGATACAAAGTTTCGTCAATGATGACGCGTTTCGGGACTAAGTCCCATCCTCAGATACACTTAATTAATAAACTAAAACATTAAAATCGCGACCATGATACTGGTCAAGTCAAAAATAAAATAAAATAAGTTACAAATCGCATGTAATAAGTTTTACCAACCACGGCCGGAGCTCCCGCATGCGTTCACCCACAACCGCGATCGTCACGCGACTGGTCAAAGATTAAGACAAACTGATTGCAGTGTCGAACAGGTAATTTGACGCAAAATTTATCTGGTCATTTAATAAACTGTTTTTGGTGTTACTATCTTTTAAAGCTTTATAAATTTCAAATTCTTCCAGACTATCCATCCGTCTACCCTTTTTACAAAAATGCAATGCTGTTAAATTTTCTTCGAAGCTCGTATATTTATGTCCGCTTGATATTAAATGTTGTGCAAAGTTGGACTTAGTATTACTTGGCTTAGGAATATGTTCTAAAAATCTTTTATAAAAACATCTGCCAGATTGACCGATATAGAACGCATCACAATCATCACATTTTATTTTATATACACCACATTTCTTTTTTAATGGTAATTTGTTTTTGTTTTTGAAATAATTTCCTAAATTATTATTTGTTTTAATTGATAGAATATAGTTATTATCTTTGAGAACGGGTCTTAAAATATTTGGCATAATACCTGTGAAATTAGCCAAAAGATATTTATAATTTTTGTTACTTGCTTTTATACAGTTTGAATTTTTATTTTCTAAACGTTTCCTATGCCTATTTATTATTTTGTCAACTATTGTAGATTTATACCCGTTATTTATTGCTATCTGTTTGATAGTGCTAACCTCATTTAAGTAGTCCTCCTTTTCGAGAGGAACATTTAAAAGTCTGTTGACAAGACTGTTAAACACTGCCATTTTTTGTGTAACGGGATGATGTGAATCATAGTGTATTACTGTGTCAGTACTAGTGTGTTTTCTAAAGATTTTGTATTTTAAATTATTCCCGTTATGTAATACAGTGAGGTCTAAAAAATTGATACTTTTGTTGTTTTCGATCTCCATAGTAAATTTTAATTTGTTATAAATTTTGTTTAGGTAATTTTTAAATAATTCTATTTGTCTGGCATTCCCGTTAAAAATAATAACGATTCCCGTTAAAAATAATATCTCCAGATATGTAGATGATACCTTTATTATTCTGGCAGATGGTCAATCTGACAGATGTTTTTATAAAAGATTTTTAGAACATATTCCTAAGCCAAGTAATACTAAGTCCAACTTTGCACAACATTTAATATCAAGCGGACATAAATATACGAGCTTCGAAGAAAATTTAACAGCGTTGCATTTTTGTAAAAAGGGTAGACGGATGGATAGTCTGGAAGAATTTGAAATTTATAAAGCTTTAAAAGATAGTAACACCAAAAACAGTTTATTAAATGACCAGATAAATTTTGCGTCAAATTACCTGTTCGACACTGCAATCAGTTTGTCTTAATCTTTGACCAGTCGCGTGACGATCGCGGTTGTGGGTGAACGCATGCGGGAGCTCCGGCCGTGGTTGGTAAAACTTATTACATGCGATTTGTAACTTATTTTATTTTATTTTTGACTTGACCAGTATCATGGTCACGATTTTAATGTTTTAGTTTATTAATTAAGTGTATCTGGGGATGGGACTTAGTCCCAAAACGCGTCATCATTGACGAAACTTTGTATCGCTAAAGTGGATATTAAGGTAATTATATATCACTAAGTAAATTATAATGAACACTAAATAATTTAAGAAAGTGCAAGTGAAAAATAAATACAAATATTGTCTATCATAAAAATAGTAAGAGGAGAGTAGGCTAAGGTAAAGACTTAGTAAAATAACTCATGTTTTAGTTTTAAGAGTGAACAATAACATTTAACAAAGTTACAATGAATAGTATTTAGGATAGAACATTTATTCAGTAAATAATGAACACTAAGTAGTGATATTCACTGTGATGACTAGGAAATAGTATTGTTATAACTTAAAAATGTATTGTAAACGTTTAAAGGTGTGATTCACAAGGAAAAGTAATCAGATGGTGTTAACGTGGAAGGGAGAGCAAAAAGCATTAGAAAATAAATCTGTATTAACTTTAAGTAAATACCCATGTTATAAGGGGAGTTTAATAAAAAAAAGTTCAATAGAGGTGAGATTGTTTAGCACCAGCACAACAAATAAGAAATAATGAATTGTATAAACTGTTATTTATGAATTGGATATGGCTGTAAGAGTCATACAGACCATAGACCTAGATGTTATATGTTATATTGGAAATGAATAGCAAAATAATTAGCAAGTAAAATTGAATAACACAGTTGTTACTAACAAAGATTAAATTAAAACATCCAGAGACATTAAACCTAATTATAAATGCAAAATAACAATTTAGGACTAAAGGAAATATATTGTGTATGAAGCCATAAAAATCCAGTAATGGCTACTTAAATGTGAAACAGGCCTAACGGTCAAACATAAACAATTACTGATTGCATAAAAATCACCATGTAATGGACAAATCCAAGGTGACTAATTCATCAAGGATGAATAGTAGTTATTATTAAAAAACCAAATATTAAATTAAGGAATTATATAAACAAAGAAATGTAATTAGTAAGTATGAAATTAATTGTAAACTTAGGAAACTTGATAAAACCCAATATTGTGGGGTACCAAAATAATCTTTGTGAGAAAATATAAATGACAGTGCATTTAGATAATAACTCAGAAGGAAGATAAGAGGAGGAAGAAAGTCCGAAGATATGGGAAGATTTGAAAGGGATTCGAAAATTGATAACAATGTGTTCATGTTCAGCTCACCCAATGAGAGCAATGATGTAACCATGGAAACGACCGTTTAACGAGGTAATTACCGTTAAATACAATTAGTTGGAAAGTGACGCTATCGCAAGCCAGATGCGGAATTTCTGTACTGCACATTTTCATATTTAAAACATATTAAAAGTAAAACCAAGTATAGAAATCGATCGTAAAGAAGTCTGATGGATGCGGAATACCATGACCAGAGGGAGAAGACATTTAACTGAAGACGAAGTATCAAAATAAGTCCAAAACAACTTTGAAAAAGATGCCGAAGCTTGATTAACGAATAAATGAATTATATTGATGCCACCATCCTTCCTTCTCGACACCCAGAGTAATACCGTACTACAGCGCTGTTAAGTATCAGTTAAATTATTTCAACTTCCAAAAATAAACGCACTTTGAATATTTCTCAATGTATGTTGAATACCACTGAATCATTTTTATTCTCTTGCAAGGATTTGATCGTAATATTAAACCACTTAAAATTTGTTAACTATAGAACTAACCTCATATTTATGTACGACTTTTAAACTTCTTGTATGACACTCAAACAAAACAATTACCACTACACATAATCCTACTTAAGGAAAAAACATTGTAAGGTTGTGATTTTTAATATTGTAACTGCATCTGAACCTTTTAACGTGATCCAAACAACCCACAAACATCGATCGAAATATTTGTTGAATGGCAAAAGAAAACGCCATACTGTGTTTATTGTATTCAAAAGTTGATTGTTTAACCCTGGAGAGAGTCTTATTAAGAATTATCCGGTGCAGAATTATATATGCAAAATTAATTACAACTTGTGTCTATAAAATATTAACTTCAAATTAATAATAAATCTATACTGTGTGTGTTAAATCGTGTTTTATTTTCATTAGCAAAGTGTATGTTTAAAAATTATAATGTATAGTGAAGGTTTCTGATGCGACGTCTAGCGCGCAAGTAGCGAATACTGCAACTGCTAACTCGATTGACAAAAATTTGAGAAAAGGCGGGACGGATTGAATTCGTCGCCTCGTTCAAATAGAACATTGATAAGTAAACCATTTTAATTGTTTTATATAAACAATGTGGCGCCACCCGGAGATTATCCACTACGTTTGAACCTCAGATCGGGAACCACGATACCTGGTCCCCAGTACATTCGCTACGGGCCCAAACATCGTGAAGTACATCGCCGTGCGAGGACGCAGTGGTAAGAAACACAGACACATTTTTACACTCAGACACACTGTTATATTTTACAGAGGTATACGGCGACGACCGTTTAACGAGGCAACAAGATTAAATATTATAAATTGGCTTCCATCGCGGGGCTTGAAGGAAACACGGACGTCATATAAATATTATAATATATATTTCAATCACTTTCTGCTACAGTCCGTTTCTTGATGTATATAATACATTTAATGTTTATACATAAATTTACCTCAAGATGTTATTTTTCTATTTGGAACATGTTTCGGGTACTATCTTGTACCCATCCTCAGCCTTCCGGTTTTTTTGTCTGGTGAAGTACATATGTGTTGTTGGTTGACTATTGTGGCTTCCTGTTGGCTTCTGGTATTTCAAGTTTGTTTTATTGTGTGTGATTGTGGTGTATGTGTTAGTTTTTTGTGTATTTTCAATGTTGAGTACTTCGAATATTGTGTCATGTTTTGTATTGATTTGTATTTGTTCAGGTATTAGTTTGTTTTCTGTTTTATGTTTGTATATTTGTAAATTTTCCCATATGTTCATTATGGTGCCTTTGTGTGGTATATGTTTTATTAGTGTTACATTGGTTATGTCTGGGAATTCATGTCCTGTGTTTATTGCATGTGTGGCTAAATTGAATTTATATATTTCTGGTTTTTTGTATGCATTTAGGTGTTCAAAATAACATTTTTTCAGCTGTTTTTTTGTCTGTCCTATATAACATTTATTGCAATCTTGGCATTCAATTTTGTATATACCGTTAGTTGTTGTATTATCTTTGTTGTGTGAGCTATTTAGATTTTGTAATTTATTTTTATTAGTTTTGTATGCTATTTTTATATCTGTGTTTTTAAATAGTTTTGTTAGTTTTGTCATTTTATTATTTATATATGTGAATATGGCCCATTTTTTGTTGTTGTTACTATGTATGTGTTGTTCAGTTTGATTAATTCTTAATTGTTTAGTTTTTATTTTGTATTTGATTTTATTTTCTATTTTGATCATAGTATTTTTATTGTATCCATTTTCATAACCAATTTGGTATATTATATTTCTTTCTTTGTCAGTTTCTTGTTTGTTTAGGGGTATTTTGTACATTCTGTTAAATAACGAATAAAATGCTGCCATTTTATGTTGTGGTGGGTGGTCAGAATGGTTAGGTATAATGATGTTAGTGGAAGTTGGTTTTCTATATATTGCATATTGTATGTGTTTGTTGTATCTTGTGATGGTTATGTCTAAATAGTTGATTTTGTTATGTTTTTCTTTTTCTTCTGTGAATTGTATTTTGGGATGTATGTTATTGATTTGTTTCAGTATGTTCTCTGCATTTGTGTTTTTGTTATTTGATACATATAGTCCATCATCTACATATCTTATCCATATGCCATTTGGGTCATGTGTTTTTATGATATTTTGTATTTTGGTGTCTATGTGTTGTAGGAATATTTCTGCTATTATGCTTGATAATGGTGATCCCATTGCTAAACCTTCCTTCTGTTGATAAATTTTGCTATTAAATTCAAAGTAATTTTGTTTTAGTATTAGTTGGAGACTATTTTTTATTTCGGTTATATATTGTTTGTTTTCATTTTGTTCTTTAAGTTTGTTTATTATTATGTCAATTGTTTCTTCTGCTGGGATATTGGTGTACATGTTTGTTATGTCATATGATGTGAAAAATTTATTTTCATTTATATTTATTATTTTTAGTTTGTCTATTAATTCGTATGTATTTTTTATGTTATGATGGTTATTTGTTAGATGGTTACTTTCTAGTTTTTGTGCTATTATTTTTGCTATTTTGTATGTAGGAGCTTTTTTGAAATTGATTAATGGACGTATTGGGTTGTTTAATTTGTGTATTTTTATTAGGCTATTCATTTTAGGTGGTTCTGGATTATTGTTTATATATATGTCTATGTTTTTATTGTTGAAAATGTTTTTAGTTGTTTTTATTAGTTTTATTGTTTGTTTAACATTTTCAACAATAAAAACATAGACATATATATATTGTTATATAACAATCATTACTAAAAGGGCATTGTTATTTTATATGGCTGTACTTTCAACCATATCATCCTTACATGCAATAGTTTATTAATAAACACAATATGTAGTACATAACATTTTATAAACATTAATAAGTACAAGTCATATGAGCAAAGAATTAGTATTTTTGGAGCGAATATTGTTTTTGTATTGTAACTTTAAAAATGCAGTTTAACTCTGTGTGTGTGTGTGCGTGTGTGTGTGTGTGTGCGTGTGTGTGTGTGCGTGTGTGTGCGTGTGTGTTTACCGCTGCCAAGTGTTTCTTTTTTATGTTAGCATTAGTTTTGTCTTTTTTGTTTAAACGGTTTTTAAATAATTTTCGTGTACATTAATCTAGTAATAGATCACCAACTAACATTATGCACAGATTACATCTAGGAAAATGAATACAATTTTTATAAAATAAATTTAATTTTTGTATACATAAAATCGTAACTATGTGTATAACAAAGGCAGCAAAAGTTGTGCATTCATGTGTATGTTTGTCTATACAGATGGGTAAACAGACAATGGGAACTCCTTGTCATACATTTCACCTTCAAAGTGAAACAAAGTTGTACCGTTTGCAGACGCCAGCCACGCCATTGTTTCGGCCTCTACATTACGATGTCATATCATTGGATGATTATGCGATGGGAGTTAATGCTATTGTTGCTGTGATTTCATATACTGTAAGTTCGTGTCTTGGTAAACTTTAATAGACAGTTTTTTATTGTAAACTCAGTCTACATGAACTGTTAAAGTACTTTGTTTTGTAATATTGTTGTCAAACCACTTTCTTCCTGCCCTCTTTTATCAAGCTGGTTGATTAGATGAGCATTTCACTGTTATATTACCACAACTATTATATATTTGCTAGCATCGAGACATTGCTAGATATTGTAGTGCCTCTGTAGGTATTGTGAACAGTCACATCAGAAACACGTGTCAAACTACAAGACATAAAAACAGAAAGATCTGTTGCGTTCATGAATAATTACATGTACTTTACTTGGTTGTGTTGTATATTCTTTCTTTCATTTGAGGTGTTCAAATTTTATTTTCAGTATGTTTGGCACAGAAAAATTTATATGTATTTACGTGTGTTATTAGAACGTATATTAAAGTTGAAATTTGCTGGACACAAGAATGAAAGATTGAATAAAGGTTTATTAACCTGGGCACCGAGGGACTAAAAGATGAGATGGGCAGATGACCTGAAAGGACACATTGCATCAATTTGGACTCATATGGTTCAAGATAGAGAAGTTCAAGTAGAGACAGAGTCCATGTCCTACATGGACTTTGCAGGCAGAAGAAGAATAAGAGTTTTTCTTGGCACATTCTGTCTTTTCTTCTTCATCTTGTCACTCCAGGGATCAGCACACTGCCTCTTCCAACTTCATCAAGCCCTCATCTAACATTTTGTTTTCCCCATGGATTATACTTTATTATATTCTTTGGTAGTCTGGATCGTTCCAGCATATTGATGTGTTGCTTCCACCTTTAATTATAATCATCTGGCTTATCATTGACATTATGAATGCCAAGCCTCCTCTTATTTGTTTCATTTAGCATTCTGTCCCATTGTTATACTACTTTTTATTGCTGATAATAAAATACAATATCTTTACACTTTGCACTTGGCCAATAATTGTTTAATTTCAAAGGTCGGGCGCCATCTTGATATGCAAGAAAGTAAATATAAACGTGCAGTTTTACTTACCTTTAAAAGGGCAGGAATTCGTTTAAGCGAACTTCTTGAGTAGCGGAAAGTGTTATTTGAAATAATAATACTTTGTTAAAATTTTTACCAAATGATATTACCCAGTTTATTTATAAAATTAATTACATCTATTCTCCACCAGGTGGCAACAAAATTACGTTAAATTTCCCTTTTACAAGCCCTCCAAAATACCTACACAGTTATTTATATTTTTTAAACTCTCTGAAAACATTAAACATTTAATATATGTTTTATGTATATATATATTTTTATACTTGCACAACCCAGCACTTTTTAAATAGTATTTTGTTCACTCACTCTCTCTCTCTCTCTCTCTCTCTCTCTCTCTCTCTCTCTCTCTCTCTCTCTCTCTCTCTCTCTCTCATTCTCTGTACAATTATTAGTTTTTTATGAGCTCATTTTTATGAATAAATTTTTATTGAAATGCATTTCTGGTATAACTTATATATTGAACTGAATATTGGTCATTTTACTATTTTCTTTGATATTACAAAAGGTTGTAGCTGATACTTAGCTTAACTTCGCACACCGCGAGTTCGCCGATTGCACTGTCGATCACATCGTGAATTGTTACACTTTTGCCGATTTGTACTGTACTTTGAACCACTGTTATTTAATCCACTTTTGGTGGTGTAAAATTTACATAAACACTTAGTGAATATGCCTGCCGCGTGAAGTGCCGACCGGCCCAATTCATGGTCCAGGCGAAAATGACCCAGAGTCTTTGTTAAACATTGCTGAAGTGGGGCAGAACTACGTCACGGCTCATTGTTCAGCAGCCCAACCCAGTCGCATACAATGCGTCTGCATTCCTTGCGTCTGACGTAGTCGTGGGCTTGGTTGTTTACTGCTTATGTGACAAATAGTTTTTTGCGACATTTGTAGCTTTTCAGCGAATTCGACAGAAATACTGTTAACTCCAATATGCGTTGTTTAAAATATTCTATAGTTTATTCACCAAAACGTTATAGGGATTATGAAATAAAATTATTATTATTACAAAATAAATGGTTAGAGAATAAAAATACAATAATTATGGTTT
Organism: Magicicada septendecula; assembly: GCA_034769895.1. NCBI lineage: Eukaryota > Metazoa > Arthropoda > Insecta > Hemiptera > Cicadidae > Magicicada > Magicicada septendecula. Next base: position 47,488,411 of record CM068370.1, on the reverse strand, counting down.
TTAGGACCATAGTTTTACAAAATTATTATCGTACCAGAATTGTACCGTCACACCATCTAATGCAAACCTGAACATTGACAAACTTTCATTGTACTTGCTTCAGTTTGCATTCTATCTTTTTTTTTTGTTGACGTTAAATGTTTGGTACCATACGTCAGTAATGGATGACCATTACATTATAAAACTTAAATTCTGTACCTCTTTTTCACTTTAGACCCTAATGTTATAAGTATTGTGTTACAAATTACATGATATTTCTTCAGCTTCCTATCAGTATCTCCATCCTTGATAAAAAAAAAAAAACACATCGAAACCTAAATTATTATAATGTGTCACTTATTCGATTATTCTCTCATCCACAGCTATCATTGATTGTACAGTTGAAGAATCACACAGTAATTAAGTTATTAAATTTGTTCCTTAGTTCGGATTCCAACTAAAACTGTATCGTATTTATTACGTAATAATAGATTTTACGTAATGCAAAGTTTAACCAGGATTTCGTCTAGCGTACTTTGGCAGAGAATAATAGGCAAACACAAATAACAAAATGCGTATTTATTAAGTTAAAATAAAATATTACTTTATTTTCTTCAGCATGACATTTTCTTTTTTGTTTGAATCTACTGTTATAACCCCATTCTTGTTATCGAACTACTTGATACATAGTGACGACTTCTGCGCCACGCAACTACTACTAATACAGACAATATATTTTACATCTTATAAAATCTTAATTATTAAATTATGTATTCTATAATTTAAGACGAACCAATTCTTTGTTATCGCACACACACAAACATCCGATTACCCCATTCTTAGATTTTGCTCAAAAATGAATTTAGTTTTGAAAATTATTTTTTTAGTGATAATTATGGCTGTTATAAAATAATGTTGGGTACTTATTCTGGCGGAGATCCCACATTGTTATGCGGCACGGGTCGCGCACTGTTTCACCATAGTTTGTTCATTTTATAATTTTAGTCTTCCGCCACTCATTACGATTGATTTCCTGGTCACATCAAATTTCACACTTAGTTTCTGTTTAATTTCCACACATCTTATTTATAATTTGGTCCGACTTACTTCGGTGACTTACACACACATGCGACCGGCTGGTCTTATCACTCAGTGTAAAGTGACGCCTCGCTACAATAGCTGGCGAGGATTTCTGTTTCCACTGCCCACTAGATGTTGGCGGAAATACGATGATGTTCCGACGGTTCATTGGTTCTTTTCAATCGTCGACGCTGTTCTGTGGCGATACCACAGGCAGTGGCTCACCATTTCCTTCGTCTTCACAGACTCGCAGTGCAAATTTTTCGTCTCACGCCATTTTTTGTTACGGCGTCCTTTTCGCTTGTGCGACGCAGGTGAGGCGCTTGTGCGTGTGGACTCACATTCTGTACGTGACAATTCTTGAATTTTGTACCGCGCACACCGTTCCAGACTAACGTATGCTTAAAAAGCTCTGCTGTAGTTCTTGGTGCAAGCTGACATGGGAATTTGCAATGTTACTTTTAATATAGAAATTAATAAAAGAAACCTCCCCATTTTGTCCTATTACAATACCCCCCCCCCAATGAGAGGTTTGATGCCCTAAAGCATAAAATTTCTCATTGCCTAACCTAAAGGGACCAGTGTCAATATGGAACCATTACCCCCCTTTAGTTCTCATTAAAATCACTATGGGTTTATCCACCCCCTATTCAAACGGCTATGGACATATCTGTCCGACTTTGCTGGACTTTCTACCTGAGAATCCCAACACCGCCAAGCCGAACAGCCACGAGACGTTGCTGTTTCGACACGCTGGCCAGAACAGGTACGTTCCACAGTACCACCTGACTCTTAAACATTCCGTCAAAACATTTAATAAATGGTTCTTTTAATTTTCCATATCTTCCACTGATGCGTTTGTTTCCCCTTAATTGTATTGGTTCGCCTTAGGCAAAGCATTGGTTCTTGTTTTTTAATTCTAGTACATACATAAAACAGTTGATTATATTTATATATATTCTTAACAGCAATGTAAACAGAGTATGCCCATCCAGGGACATTGGCATAAACTCTTGACCTCTACATCATTTATTAACTTGAATTAAAATTTTATCTTTTCTTCAATATTTTCCATTAAAATATTTTAATCAGATTTTTTTTTTCAAATTAAAATAAAACTTTCAACAATAATTATTAAAATCATCAAATCCCTCTTAATTAATTAAATCATTTAAATTTAATTTAATTATGTTATTCAAAACTGTCATCTTCATTAAATCCTTTACAATTTTTCAAAAACTTCTCATATTGAGTTAATCTCAGTTCAAAATTTATTTAGCATTTATTAGTCTTTAAATCAAATAATTTTCCAATTAATTTTCAAACCAGCTACTCTTACATAAATTCACCGAAATATTTATATTTACATATTAGACATAATAAAATCCCTAAAATAAAAAACATAGTAAAAACATCAAAATTAAACAAATTTGTAAATACAAGTTACATCACATACCATATATATACTCAGTATGCAAGAAGAAAAAAGAACAGAAGCAACACATATAATTAAAAAAATAATCACTATGAAACAATATTAATTAATTGAAATACTATAATCTTACTCTTACCTTCGAATTTCGGGTCCAGAGTCGTTCAGACGAAAACGGCTGCAGAAAGGATTATTTGGATTAGATATGTGCAATAATTTCGTTAACCCATTTTCTACTGTCTAAAATACATACTTATTTTATTTATCGAAAATCGCACCCTTCTTTTACTTTCTACAAATGACAGTGTTTTTGTTAAATTTTATTTGAAACTACTATGATAATTGACATTACTAAGTACATATAAGAAAATTGAAAATGAACCAGTATATAACCACCCACACACTCTCACACTCTGTTTCTCTTTTTGTTAATATTTAAATAAACTCCCCCTCTCTTAGAGATCTCTGTTTCTTATTAAGGTGTCTATAAAAGCGAATATTGAAATATAATAATAATAATAATATTATAATTGAAGCTTAAAAAGTGGTACTCATCCTAATAGTGGTTTTACTCCAATGCACACCCATATCATACACATGTAATAACCGTGACACAAGTTCACTAGCTGACCGATTTCTGAGTTCTCTCGCACTCACGCCACAGTCGGCCGACGTAACTTTTTGCACTTAGATGTTGTTGTAGGCTGGCCGCGCGTTATTGTTTATGCACTTTTAATATTTATTATACTTTAAAAGATAGGCCGAATTTGTTTTAACGGCCTATCTTGTGCACCCGAGGCCACTGTTTAACTATTTTAAATCACCAACTTTACTGTCTGATGCTGCTTACTACTGTTCACTCTCTGATGACAAACTGCAGACTGTGATTCACAAAAAGCCTGCTGCTGGGGCAGTTACGCAATATGTCTGGGCAATTGTTTAGGCTAACTGTGTGCATTGCTGTACTGGGGCTCCTCACAGGTGAAAGTTAACAATTTATTAATTACTGAATTACTGAAATTAAAACTAAAACTGGATCACACACTTCTGTACCGTTACAATACCCCCCCAATAAGAGGTTGAAGGCCGAAGCGTTCAAACTCTTATTGCCTAAACCTAAGAGGATCAGTGAGGATATGGCGCCGCAACCCCCCTGAGCACTCTACTAAAATCATGGGTTCTTACCCCCCTAGTCCGGCGACTGTGGCACATTCAATTAAAAAATCAACAAACGGCCTTCCATCACTCCATATCCCACAACTGATTTGTTTCCTCTTAGCCGTACTGGTTCATTGACAAAGCACTGGCTCATTTTTTATTATAAAATATCTCTTAACCCTAGAAAATAGTATTAACAAAACAATATAGAATATATACAATACAGGAGTACATATAAGTTCCAGTCAAAATGACACATTAATTATACAGAATTGCATTTACACAGAATTTCCTTCAGTTTTCAATTTTAAATGAATATTTTAATCATTATGTTTTTTTTATCAATTATTTATTTTACCATTACAATCAAAATTCAGATCAAACTAGATTTAAAGTCATATTAAAAATTATCTTTTCAATTTATTTAATTACCTTTCATTAAATTTAACTCGTATTGTTTTAATTAACAATTTCAAAATTAATTACATTTTTCAAAATGATTCGACATAAAATATTACCTACATTATTCAAAAAAATTTACATTCCTTTCTTCACATATGGTATTTCTTTTTATTTCATAATAGGATTTTCCTACTGGCAATGATTCAGCAGACTACAACACTTTTGTTATTGTCAACTCAGCTTCAACACCTCTGGCTGTAAACATTAGTCAAAACATACAATACACCTGTTTACATAAACAGTCGTCTGCCAGACTGGTGTTATAAACACTCCTTCAGTCTAAACATTCTGCTTACCTCACCTCTAACACCTGTACTGCACTTTTCAATTTTTTATAAATCTTTTAGTTAACAATTGTAATAATATAATAATTTTTATACAATTAATTTCACTATAATATATTTACAAATCTTTATCATTATTATTTCAGTTTTATCACACTTCAATGTCCAAGGTTGCGAGGTCTGAACCGTAAAACAAAATATTTACAATTGTTCATTTATGAAGTTCAGCCTCCATCGTCAAAAATTAGTCTGGTCTTTATGTAACACTTTTCAATTTTATTGATACGCCACATATGGTTATTTTTTGTTTTATAACCACAAGAACTTATTTTTTCCATTGTACCAAAACAATAATCTATAGGGTTACCCCCCAAAATTATCTTATCATAAATCAAGTTGGCATCAGTATTTTTTATAAAGTCTCCATCAGTGTTTTTTGTTATTACCATTACATCATTATTATCATATTCTGCTACTATAGATTCATTAACAGGCAAATATTTGTCATCAATATACACATTGTTTATCACACAAGGTATGTTTTTAATTCTACACATTCTCTCACTATTTAAACTCTGTATTAACTCTTCATAATCTCTCTTCACCTTATATATTTCTACCACTCTCTCTCTCTCATAACCACTTTTATTACAATACTTCTCACAACATTTTACATTCTTATTCCACACAGAGGGCAACACAACATTATTACAATGTCTGGCTTTACCAGATACACAAAAATAACTTAAAGACCTTTTGTCTTTTACAAAAACTAACGAGGAACCTTTGTCCTCCAACAATACTGGTGAAACTTTTTCTTCACCTATCTCACAAGAAAATTTTGCCCTCTTTTTATGCTCTACATTTAAACTGTCTTCACGCTCTCTCTCACTCTCATCAGCATTTGCTAACAACGCATCATTATCAACGTTACACTTATTTATTTTACTTTCACAATTATTTTCTATTTCACTACATTGTTCCCTAACTTTTACTGTAATCTCATCTGCTATTTGTGCATTTACATAGCTTAATTTAATTTCTACACTTTCTTTGAATTCGTTAATTTGTGCTTTAACTGACTCTACTACTTGTTCTTGAATAACACTACATCGTTCATCTATATCGTTTATACGTTTATCAATATTAAAGTTTTGTAGTTTCATTTTATTAATATCGCTCTTGATTTCATCAAATTTATGGTCATTTACATCAAAACGTTTATTTAATGTATCAAATTTTGTCTCAAACTTTTCCTCATTACTATCTAAACGTTGATTAATATTGTTAAGTTTAGCGTCCAAATTTTCACACTTACTATCTATCTTTAACAACAACTGCATCATACTCATCATCTCACCACTGTCAGATTGATTGTTTTTGTTAACTGATTTCGGGGTTATTTGAATCCCCGAGTCATCTATATCAGCTGACTTACTTGATTCTCTATTTTGCACTGGGATTGGGGTCGAATGGACCTCCAACCCACTCATGACCGTTGATTCGGTCAAACTATTATTTTCCATTTTTGTTTTATATTATTTTTACATATATAAATATGCCTAGTTTTACTTTCACAATCTACAATTTACAACCTCGCCCCACTCCCAAATAACCCGTTCTGCAGCTTAATTAGGTCTGGCGAAAGTAACCACAAATTATACTCGCCGTCCCTGGTCGGGGCCAATGAAACAATATTAATTAATTGAAATACTATAATCTTACTCTTACCTTCGAATTTCGGGTCCAGAGTCGTTCAGACGAAAACGGCTGCAGAAAGGATTATTTGGATTAGATATGTGCAATAATTTCGTTAACCCATTTTCTACTGTCTAAAATACATACTTATTTTATTTATCGAAAATCGCACCCTTCTTTTACTTTCTACAAATGACAGTGTTTTTGTTAAATTTTATTTGAAACTACTATGATAATTGACATTACTAAGTACATATAAGAAAATTGAAAATGAACCAGTATATAACCACCCACACACTCTCACACTCTGTTTCTCTTTTTGTTAATATTTAAATAAACTCCCCTCTCTTAGAGATCTCTGTTTTTTATTAAGGTGTCTATAAAAGCGAATATTGAAATATAATAATAATAATAATATAATTGAAGCTTAAAAAGTGGTACTCATCCTAATAGTGGTTTTACTCCAATGCACACCCATATTATGCACATGTAATAACCGTGACACAAGTTCACTAGCTGACCGATTTCTGAGTTCTCTCGCACTCACGCCACAGTCGGGCGACGTAACTTTTTGCACTTAGATGTTGTTGTAGGCTGGCCGCGCGTTATTGTTTATGCACTTTTAATATTTATTATACTTTAAAAGATAGGCCGAATTTGTTTTAACGGCCTATCTTGTGCGCCCGAGGCCACTGTTTAACTATTTTAAATCACCAACTTTACTGTCTGATGCTGCTTACTACTGTTCACTCTCTGATGACAAACTGCAGACTGTGATTCACAAAAAGCCTGCTGCTGGGGCAGTTACGCAATACGTCTGGGCAATTGTTTAGGCTAACTGTGTGCATTGCTTTACTGGGGCTCCTCACAGGTGAAAGTTAACAATTTATTAATTACTGAATTACTGAAATTAAAACTACAACTGGATCACACACTTCTGTACCGTTACTACTAGCGAAATGAAAAACAAAGATAAACAAAAGAAAGACAATAAAACAATAAAAGAAATTAAAAATAAAGTAAAGAACAATAATTTAATAATAACTAAAGCAGACAAAAGTAAAGCAACAGTAATCGTTGATAAAGCAGACTACATCAAAAAATCCGAACACTTAATCAACAATAATAAATGCATGCAACTAAATAAAGATCCAACAGGAAACTATCTTAAACAAACAATAAAACTAATAAAAACAACTAAAAACATTTTCAACAATAAAAACACAGACATATTGTAATATAAATTATTACAAATATAAAAATAGAAATATAGAAATAGAAATTCAGATATATTGTGTGTTGATTTATGTGTTATGTTAACAAGGTATGTGCTCTTCTTTTAGCCCCACTAGTTAGGCTAGTCAATTTGTAATATAATTTCAAATGTAATAATAAATAAAATATAAAGATATTGATGATAAGAATTGTGTATGTTGGCTGGATCTCGGTATTGAACTCCCCGATGATACAGCTCCACTTTGAAATCACCAAATACAAAGAATAGATTTAATATAAATAGGTTATAACTGGGTGTGATTGATTGATAAATATCAAATAAATCAAACTTTAAAATTTGTGCAAATATTTTTTCTGGTTCTTGTATTGAGTTTAACTGAATTATTTAATTTAATTAATCAATAATTAATTAATTAATTGAGTTTGTAATTTCCTTCTATATCTATTCTCTCGCTGTAAATTATGTTTCTGTTTAATAAAAAATAATATTAACATTAATTATGGAAATAAAAACAATGCTGGTAACTGAGTAATGATTTGCGTTTATTAACATTCAAAATTATGCGCCAGTCCAACTGCGCATGTCCCAGGCACTGGCTAATATTTGCTACAGTCGGTAGTGAGAAAAATCAACAAATGTATTTTTACAAGTTTAGATTTTTGGTTCTTTTAACGAGTCGAAATGGTCAGAGGGTAAGGAACAAGATACATTTAACAGGTATTCTTAAACTAAATGTTAATATCTGAAATAGAACAAAATTATTATTACAATTGTCAATTAGAAAAAAATTAAATTGCGAACCAAGTCGAAGAAATGACGTCACTCCCCTCCAGGAGGCACTGCACCGTCTTTGTGAGAAATCCAGTAATGGCCGCCGTCTACTCGATTTTAACTGCTACGTTGCTGTTGGAATTGAATGATCTTCTCCCACAGAAATAAAACGATGTTCCCTTTTCTGCGAAGTGGTGTTGGTCCAGGAATATAGTGTGGAATGTCCTCTCGTCGTCTGCGATGTCGATTTCTGGATGGATTTCTTGTGTAGTGTCCGGTGTTCGAATATGTGTGTTGGTTTTCTGTGAATTTGGTCCAAAAATTGTTCAAAATGGCTGTCGATTTCTTGTGTTGAGTTTTATGGTGTTATTACTGTGTTTTGGAAATTTGTGAAGTGTTAGAAATTGATAGTTAAGGTTATTTCACTTTTTTGATCATCTCCGTTACACGCCACATAACCACACTTGGTTTTATTACAAATTATTTTGTTTTCAATACTCCGCTAACACATTTCCAACCATTCAGCTTTACGATTAACAATAGACTAATAGACGCAACGTCGTCGTTTTAGGGTAATTTGTGCTATGTCTTTTTCCTCTTCATATTGTTTAACTATAAAAATATCTGTCTAAGACTTGTTTCACCATCTAACTATACATAATAAGTTTTCTTATTTTTTACTGTATTTCAAATATTTCTTAATTTTACATGAATGTAACTATTCAGTAATATTGATTAGTTAATTTTACATCTTTTGATATATAGCTGGGTTTGTTTCAAGCTCATTTAAGCCCAAAAATTACAATTTTACATAATGATTGTATGCCTCATATTTTGTACAAATTCAGTGTTTTAAAGGTTTTTATTTGTTTTTTCTTATAATATTTCTATAGAATATACTTAATAACTCCGTAATTACTTTGTTGTTAATAATTTGGTTGTTAAAACATTTCAATATTGATTAATTTGCTGTTTAGTCTGATTTGATTACTATCATAGGCCTATTATTGACTGTTTCCAAAAGAAGTTAATTTCCTTTCTTTTGTCATTCTATTTGCTATTAACTGTATCTGTATTAATTATATTTTCAATTTCTGTATTGTATGTATTGAATTCTATTCCTATTTCATAGATTGATTCTTTGATAGATAATTTTTTGGTTTATAGGCCATTCTGTGTTTACTAACATGGTGTCTTGGCTGGTCTTTTTGTACATTATACATGGTTTACTGTTTTGAATAAAATTATTACATTTTTATGTCCTACTTGCCTCTCTGACTTACACAATGGAAAATTAAATGACATGATTTTAAAATACAATAGAATATCTTGTATCTACTAAACTTTCTTTATACTAATAACATCATTGAACCATAACATGAACATCTTATGCCTAATTTTCTCTATATCACCTAATTTTAACAAAAACATTTTATCCCTATTATTTTTAACTGTATCATCAAATGATAACAAAATATCTTATCCTTATTATTACCTAGACATAATTTAATTAGAAAAAAAAAATAAAAAACTCCTATTACTAGTAATACTGTCAGTCATTAACTGTCTTGTGTATTTATGTTTCTTTTGAAAACAGTTCAACTGTGATTAAAAAACATCTTGTATCTATTATCACCTTATATCTAAAATATTATCTAATTAACAATAAATAACAAACATCTTATTATTAGTTATACCCTCAGTTATGAACTGTCCTCTGGTATTTTTGTCCTTCTCACAATTTACTTAACTGTAATTAAAGAAAACATTTTATGGGTAATAGTTTTTCTTATATCTAATTTAAAAAACTCTTATTACTGGTAATACTGTCAGTCCTTAGACTGTCTTTGATTCCAATGGTTTTACTAGTATTATTCTACACTCATGGTAGTCTTTTTATAATATTTACACTTCATTGAATATTTTTTCATAGATTTCTTAGCTATGTTTCTCACTATACTCACTGTAGTTTCTTATTTTTGTTACCTCACTTCACTTTATTGGGTTCTACACTATGGTAGTCTTTTCAGTGGGTTCTACACTATGGTAGTCTCTTGTGATATATTTTTTAACATATTACTCTTATAACTAGTATACAATTTGTGTTTTCTGGGATTGTATCTTGTAACTTGTTTGGGTCTACATATATCAGTTTTAATTTTGTCTCATGGTATGTATTACATGACTATCATTTTGTTTTGGCATATCTCTTCCTGTTTCTGGTCTCTTTGTGGGAATCTTGATATGTTTTGTCCCTTCTTCAAATATCACATTAGTAGTTTCTGGTCTTGTGGTGTCTCTGCCTCGTGACCTTATTATTGTTCCCTTATTAAAATGGTTTCATGACAGATTATTTCCTTTTTTATGGTCCTTCCCTTTTTGTACTGCTTCCCCAATCTACTGGGTATACTGCTGGTTTAATTGGTTTTTACATAGTAGGTTATTTTAATCAATGGTTTTCTTTGTTATTTTCCATTTTTATTAACATTTTATAGACTTAATATACAGTTTCTAGTGTAATCCTTAAACAATTTATTCTTCTCACTCACTATGGAACTTTTTCCTTTATTTATGTTGCATTAATTCAAATGTTTAGCGTGATAATTTTGTTATGTCACAATATATATAAATAATAATCCAGAACCACCTAAAATGAATAGCCTAATAAAAATACACAAATTAAACAACCCAATACGTCCATTAATTAACTTCAAAAAAGCACCTACATACAAAATAGCAAAAATAATAGCACAAAAACTAAAAAATAACCATCTAACAAATAACCATCATAACATAAAAAATACATACGAATTAATAGACAAACTAAAAATAATAAATATAAATGAAAATACATTTTTCACATCATATGACATCACAAACATGTACACCAACATCCCAGTAGAAGAAACAATAGACATAATAATAAACAAACTTAAAGAACAAAATGAAAACAAACAATATATAACCGAAATAAAAAATAGCCTCCAACTAATACTAAAACAAAATTACTTTGAATTTAATAGCAAAGTTATCAACAGCAAGAAGGTTTAGCAATGGGATCACCATTATCAAGCATAATAGCAGAATATTCCTACAACACATAGACACCATGTAAACTTAATTCTTACTTTCATTTTGTACAACATATTTATTTATAATAATATGGTATACTTAAGTACTTACCGTATGATTCACTACATATCCGGTTTGAGCACGTGGCGTTCTAACCACCATTAATTTTCTACCTAGGGTCCAAAGTTCGATATTAAGCGAGACCAGAGACAGTGTGGGATCTCGAAATAATGATGCTAACAACGATTGTGGTGACATAAAACTTTTGTTTAATAATTCTGAATTTGCATTATTCACATATACAAAAGTCAAAATGGCGTCTTGTACATTCAAAGACAAAATGGCGGCTATATGCTTCCTCCCCTACGAATTATTCATTAATTTCAATTAATTATTTCTGGTATTTGATTATTCACAAGAACATGTTAATAAACTACAGTGATTATTTAATTGCTTGCTCAGTTTTAAATTGCATAAACCAATGCCTCAATCTTTATTGTAAATGCTGGCACATACATGCTTCCATGCTCTCACACACACATATCAACAAAGGTACATTTTTTAAATTTATAGTAATTTTGAGCTCAAAAGAATATTAAAGTGTATTGATCTGAATTTTGACTTCCCTGAGGGTGTAGGATTGAAGTCCTCGTCAAGCGTTTCACATTGTCTGGCAGATGTCCGGCCGAAAGTTCCTGGTTTCTTTTCCCCTTTATCACTGACGCTAATTTACATTTTCAAACTGTTAGTTACTGACTGATTTAGAACTTTCACTTACTGTTACATTTTGATTACATTTTATAACTCCAAACAACACTTTTGCTGGCAAAAATCTGCCAGCAATGATTTTGCGTAGTAACGCTCTGAGTGTATCTTGCAGACTGAGAACGAACAACTGGTACAATGTACCCATGTGGAAGAGTTATTCCGTCATCACTCTATTGTTTCAAGCTGTTGACGGGCTCGTTTTGCGTCACAGTCGTTACGTTTTTTATATTATTCATGACGTTTCAACATTGTCGAACAGTGCAGTATTCAAATATGTGCAGAAAATCACATAGGACAACGACCTTGGAGTCGAGTTGTACTGACAAACTGCGTCGTGGGTAATACATTGGGGGAAAGTTAACCTAACCATTTTAAATATATGAAAATACAATAAAATTGTTTTCCTGTACCAATAAATTCTTTAGACGGACTTATGTACCGTCACAACCAAAATACAAAATATTATAAAATCACACGAGCCAAATGGCATATGGATAAGATATGTAGATGATGGGCTATATGTATCAAATAACAAAAACACAAATGCAGAGAACATACTGAAACAAATCAATAACATACATCCTAAAATACAATTCACGGAAGAAAAAGAAAAACATAACAAAATCAACTATTTAGATATAACCATCACAAGATACAACAACCACATACAATATGCAATATATAGAAAACCAACTTCCACTAACATCATTATAGCTAACCATTCTGACCACCCACCACAACATAAAATGGCAGCATTCTATTCGCTATTTAACAGAATGTACAAAATTCCCCTAAACAAACAAGAAACTGACAAAGAAAGAAATATAATATACCAAATTGGTCATGAAAATGGATACGATAAAAATACTGTGAACAAAATAGAAAATAAAATCAAATATAAAATATAAACTGAACAATTAAGAATTAATCAAAATGAACAACACATAAATAATAACAACAACAAAAAATGGGCCACATTCACATACATAAATAATAAAATGACAAAACTAACAAAACTATTTAAAAACACAGATATAAAAATAGCATACAAAACTAATAAAAATAAATTACAAAATCTAAATAGCTCACACAACAAAGATAATACAACAACTAACGGTATATACAAAATTGAATGCCAAGATTGTAATAAATGTTACATAGGACAAACAAAAAACAGCTGAAAAAACGTTATTTTGAACACCTAAACGCATACAAAAAACCAGAAATATATAAATCCAATTTAGCCATACATGCAATAAACACAGGACATGAATTCCCAGACATAACCAATATGTCACTAATAAAACATATACCACACAAAGGCACCATAATGAACATTTGGGAAAATTTACAAATATACAAACATAAAACACAAAACAAACTAATACCAGAACAAATACAAATCAATACAAAACATGACACAATATTCAAAGCACTCAACATCGAAAATACACAAAATACAAATACATATACCACAATCACACGCAATAATACAACTTTAAAATACCAAAGACCAACAAACAACCTTAATAGCATCCAGCAGCCAACACAAAAATACTTCACCAGACAAAAGATCGCGAAGGCTGAAGGTGAGAGAACGGGAACTCTCAAAACATGTTCCAAATAAGGAAAAATAACATATTGAGGTAAATTTAGTTATAAATATTAAATGTAATATATATATATATATATATACATACAAAAAAACTTAATTTAACGTACATTATTATTACATTTCACAATATTTTATATTTCCATTCTCCATGTCATGAGCATACAATCAATTATGTCTGTCAAGTTAATATAATATACATCAAGAGCATACATCAGAGTACTACAGAACATCAATTACAGCGATAATCAGAATGTCAACACCACCTGGGACTACAATGATACTGCCTTATTATCAGTACCCGATGATCATCAATATGACCACAATAATCATTTAATGACTAACCTCATATGGCTAGTTTGTGATTTTACAAATACTCTACCACATAATACTTAATACAAACTAATCTTACCTTTCATATGCCAGGGTCCTTCACACGAACTCGTAATCTACAAGCGTGATTTAGGGTTATGTGTTGTAATAATTACTCTCATTTACTGGTAACTATTTCAACTTTTTTTATTATTCTCTTTTTTTGTGAATCAAATAAGATTATGACTTCTCTTTTTACATTCTCCACCATTTAAATCAAACAAATTTCACCATTGAGGTAAAGACCCCCATTTAATTAAAACAGACACAGTTTCAACATTTCTTAATCCTTATAATTACAATAACTGATTAATCAGATTAATTTTAAAAACAACCCAGTATTTGCCACACACTCTCTCATACATTTTTTTTACCCCATTTAATTACAGCGCTTGTTTAATTTAATTTAGATTCGGTTACTTGACTGGCGGCGTCTCTGCAAACCATGTCGCACTCCGTATTTTAGTTCCTCCAGATTGAGTTCTCACTAGTTCACTGACGTTACTTTGATGTTTCAATTTAATGTTATTTTTATCATTTTTTGGTTGCAATTCACTATCTACCACATTTTTAATAAATTTTCAGCTCGCGAGCCTGTATATTGAACCGCGCGGTTCTGCTATTTGACGCTGAATAACTTTTTCAAGATGGCCAAAAGTCTTGAGTCTGGCTACTTGCTTCTGATAGGCAGATCAGGCGTCATGTGATATTTTCTGGGGTGCGAGTTTGTGTACCAGAAACTTGCGTTCTGGGGCTCGCAAAAAGTTCGTGCTGATTCATCTGTGCGGGCAGGCATACGCGCACTCATTCACATTCCTCAGCACCTGGAAATGTAGCATGCTGAGGGGCGGACAGACCAAACGTGCAACTGGGTGCCCCGAAAGTGAATGTCGATTGTTAAAATTGAGGCCCTGTGTGGGTAATTCCCTTTCTCGCATTTACAATTTAAATAAACCCAATCCCCCAATTCTGTCCTGTTACAAGTTCAACTCTCCTCCCTCAACTCCTCTCTCCTCTTTTTTTTACCCCTCCCCCCAAGTCCCTTAACGCCTGATACCCGTTACAATTTACTGTGTTCTGCACTAGGTGTCTTGACCATCGCCGGCCTCATCGTAGCCGTAACCCACATCTCCCTCATGGCCTGTAACTTGGTCACCCCCCATCCACACTCACTATGACCCCCCTGGACTGTAGCGCCCAGTTGCTTCCACAAGGACTGATGCGGAAAGGGGTGGACATTTTTTCTTTTATTCCACCCCCATCCTTGCTTCGGCGTTACAACAAAATTCGGTATACATACCTACTAATCCTGACGAATACACCCCTAATGGACTACCACCCCTACATGGGTGAAAATAGCCCTGTTCCAAAATTCGGTAGATTCCCCTAAAAATAACCCCCCCCCCAACTAAATTTAACAAACCACCGGGTTAACAAAACAAAAACAAACCATAAGCCGGTTATAACAATTAAAATTTATGGTTTGCTATAATTAACTACTTTCACGGTCATGATCCGGTGAGGTCATGACCGCACTTAGGTGGGGAATCTACTGTTACACATTTAACACAAGTAGTATATATCTTATATGTAATAAACAATTATACCAAAACACGTCATTGTATCAATATTATCTTAAGAACAAAATCTATAAACACAATAATTGTAATTTCCAAATTTTTTTTTTAAACTTTCTTAATCGTCACATTATATAATCAACTATGACTCCATCTTATTTCTGATCACTTTCTAGAATGGCATGTGCATCATACCAACTTACATTTCCTGCTAAGTTACTTTATTGTTTCAAATCTCCAGCCCCATAAACCAGAATTTTGCTAAGTTAAACTGAAAAACTACTTTACTTTATATAACACTAGTTAATTATTTGATCACATGTAATTGATACATAATACATGTTATATACTTAATTACCTCCCAATCAATTAAACACTTTATACTTCTCATGATCAATATAATACACCATAATGAACAATCACAATGAACATTATCATTGCTACATTAACATATACATTTTAAATTCAAATTTTACTTAAATGCTTTGAAACTCATTTAATGTCATTATTGAAATATTTTACTTTTATTCAATTTCATAATAAAATTCATACTTACATCTGGTCAGCTATTTAATCAATTGAATACATCATCACTTGTCATAAACTCCCAACTATAAACATTCATTGCAACAAATATAACGCACATAACCCTATGTACCTTCTAATACATCATAATAACCACGTGATTCAACAACTACACACATTTTACCTTTACTCATTTACTATTTATTATCACATTCAAATCTCAGAGAAATCATTTAAATTCATTATCAGATTCATTTATACAACATTTTAAATTAATTAATTAATCTCAAATTTATTTAACTCAATCAGTTTTTTAAAACACAAAGTTACTTTGATCACCTTACTCCAAAACAATTACCATTCATTTGCATTATCACCTATCGTTATTTATTTAGTCTAATAAAATATTATTATTATTAAAATCAATTCTCCTTGCATACATACATTGTTTACATAAACTATAGATTACAACATAACCTATTACACAAACACAATTAACCTCACTATAAATTTATCTACAATTTTTCGTCATATTATTTTATCGTTTACCACACCTCATTACATAAATTAGCCAAGTCATTACCATTAACTAAAATAATTAACTGTTCATTCACTGTTTATTTAACCACCATCATCGTAAATTAGTCTGACCTTACGATTGCAACATTCATTTACAATTACAGACATATTGTTATTATTATTATTATTATCATAATCATCATTATCAGTTTTTTCCATTGTATCACTATAGTAGTTACAAACCGTGTTGCATACTATTAATTCAAAATTCCTGTCGACGTTTGGTATGGTAAATTCTCCATTAATATTTTCCGTTAACATCAGGTACATTATATCATTATATTCATCTACTACATCAGTTACATCATAAGGTACGTAGTCAATATCATCAACCTTATCATCATTTGCTGTACTACCTATTTTGCAAGGTAAGTATTCAATATTATTAACTCTCGTAATCAGGGCCGGAACTAGCCCTCCTTTTACCCGGGGCAAGGGTATATTTCGGCGCCCCCTCTTCCCACTCCACGCCATACTCACTCCATTTAAAACTATTTAACAAAAAACAAAAGCATATACTTTCATGTACTTAAGTCAATGCTATTAATAACAGCTTCGTAGCTTTACTCATCAACACACTACACTATAGTGCAAACAGATCAAGTGAAATTCAATTGTGAATTTACAGCACTCCTCTATTGTATTTTGTGTAATAATTTTTAACGGAATCTAAAAAGTAAAAGGTTTTTTCTTCATTTGTTAATCTGAAATTACAGAAGTGGGTAACACATTAAGAAATGAGACATTCAGTTAAACTTCAAATCATTCTAAGTTTATTTGGTATTTTGGTTATAAATTGGTACAGTATTCATGTAGTACTTTACTATTTCAATTTGGAACACATTGAAAACAAATTAGATTTTTACATGAGTTTTGAGTACTAAATTTACTAACAGTCCTTATTCATTCTTGATTCTAAATAAATCAAATTGTCACTTTTCGAGCTTTTTTGGCAGCAAAGGTGTTAATAATGTCATCAAAAGAAATAGATGATGTTCTCTGGTGCTCGATAGAAATGATGCTCAAGTTAGAGAGTCTGTCTTGTTCCATTGTGCTCCTCAAGTAGTTTTTGTCTATTTTCAATTTACTGAAGCTTCTTTCGGCTGAAGCAACTGTAACTGGTAAAGTTAGAAAAATCTTCAATGCTGTAGTCAAGTTTGGATAAGCATCTTGAAGCCCATGTTTATAAATAATCTGGAGCATTGCCTTTGCATGTGCCGTTTTTAATCCGTCGTCAATTTCCATCGCATGGTGCTTGAAGCTTTCTACTTCTTGAAAAAGTTCTTCTTTGTTCAAATCCGTTTTGTAGGAATCCGCGACTTTTTCAGCTTCTAACCTTAGCTCTGCAACACTCATTTTATTCATTATTTTTCCATTCAGGAAACTAAATTTAAAGTTTACTTCTTCCAGAGCTTTAAATCGGACATTCATTTCGTTTAAAATGCTGTCAAATATTCCCCTCAATCCCACTTTAAAAAAGTCTTCTTACGATAATCCACTGATCTCATCTTCACACCTCTCGTCAAACATTTTCTTTTTTTTCCTTTTCCGTTTTTCCTCAAATTCTTGAGGGACATCAAGGCTTTCAGCTATTCTTCTGGCTTCCGAAATAGCATCTTCTGGTGCATTGCTCCTTATTGATTCTAAATCTGTTATTAAGCCCTTGATGTGTCTCACAGCTGTGTCTACGGTGACATCATCCCTTTGTAGGTATTTATTTACGCGATCAATTTTTTGCAGCATTTTGCTCCAGAAGCAGGTTAGGACAATAAATTCAAATTTGCAAATGTTTTGTGCCAAACATCTAGCTTCCACTTTTGTTTCAGCGTTACAGAGCGAACTTTCGACCAATTCCTCTAAAGCATAATTCAAATCGTTTAAATGCTTATGAAAAACATCCACCGACTCCTTCCTTGCTGACCATCTGGTCTTACTCAGAAATTTTAAGGAAATCGGCACATGCTTCTTTAAAACTTCTTATCTTGAAGTAGAAGATGAGAAAAAAACAAACAGATGATTTACTATGCAAAAAAAAGATTGGGCTTGTGGAGAGAGCTCAGCAGCATGCACACCAAATAAATTTAATGAATGAGCTGAGCATGGTACAAAACATGCCAGCTTATTTTCTGTTAGAATTCTAGTTTGAACTCCCTTATAGATGCCGGCCATGTTAGCTCCATTGTCGTAAATCTGGCCTCTGCAATTTTTGATGTCCAATCCGTCATTTTCTAATTTTTAAAAAATTTCTTCCGATATTCCTAACCCCGTTTTGTCACGGATAATGACAAAAATCTATAAAACTCTGTTATTTCAGGCCCAGTTTCAGTCATTTTCACATACCGAACAATTTGGGTCATCTGTTCTTTGTGGCTTATATCGGGAGTAGCATCAAATATAATTGAAAAATATTTGGCATCTTTCACATCTTTGAGAATATCTTCTCTTACTTTGCTGCTAATTAACGTGAGAAATTCATTTTGAATCTTGTGGGAAAAATACCCAATCTGACCTTTTCTATGGCGATTGATATTGTGACGATTTTAAAAAAATATCGTAAATCGCACAAATAAAAAATTTTTAATTTCTAACAAGTAAGAGTATTATCCACCCTTACCTTTACCCAGATTCCTGCATCAACTTGAAATTGTCCCGTACTAACACGCAAAGAAAGGTGTTAATTAAATAATAATAATAATTACGTTAATTATTTAAAATACGACTATATAAATAAGGAAATCTCTAATTCATAACAAAGTTGACATAAAGTATTTACATTCTAATTGATGAATAATTAATAATATATAAAAGAACGAACTATTTTCTCAGTGCGTAATTACGCGCCAGCTTACTGACCCCTCGCCCCTAAACTATGCAAACAGTCGCCAGTAGAACTTCGACATGTAAAGATGTGAGTTTTGTGTTGTCCACATACACGTAGGTGTATGCCGTTAAAAACATATCCAGTTTGAGGTGATTTTATTTTGAAGAATGTAGTGTGTGGAAAATAATAACATAAATAAATAATGTAGTGTGTGTAGAGTTATAAAGAATATAAAGAAAGGAAAACTTAGCCAACACATCTCTTTAAAAAAAAATAAAACTGTAAGTTGGAAGATATGTAACTACCAGACTTTAGGACTGCAAAGTAAGAACTATAATTAAGGTGTAAAATGTGAACTACAAACTCCAGACGTAGAAAACTCAAACTACAACAGTATGAACTTCAAGTAAAAATCCAATCTTCGAGACCAGATACAATTAACCCGATGTAGCTTCAAGAGGAACCACGTACTCCACCCTAGAAGACGACAGAAGATGACCACCAAGGACCCAACAACAACCTCATATTAAATTCAGGTGATATCCAAACACAACATTTGTACATATTCGTTTCAATAAGAGAAGTAACAAAAGAACACTAAAGAACTTTTAATAATGTAAAGAATAACTTATCAGATTTGTAATTTTTGTAATGAAGTAGTAGTAACAGCACTATATTTAAATGTAAGGTAATTCTGTAATTTACAACCAATCTTATTCTTCCAATAATTTGGTTAAAATTGTGATAAATTAATTTTTAACAAAGTTCAGACCTGGATCCGAGGTATTTAAAACAAACATCTAGATGAGTACTTTTGAGATAAAAGGAATAATATACTTAATATTTTTAAAGCATTAAAAGCAGAATTTACTAAAGTAATTTTTTTTAAAAAAAGAAACAAAGTAAAACATGAGATTTGAATAGTAATAAAGAGATGTTTTCGCTAACACCAAGTGAGTGAATAAATTTGTGCAATCCTTGTCTATTTCCTATGTAAAAAATTGTGTTGTAATTTGTTGGTAAGGAAGTTTTACTAACAACGACAGCTAGTTTAATTAACTGGTAATGAATTGAACTAGTTCCCGACTTTTGTGTTGTCTTAACAAGGGAGACGGCACAATATGATCACGTAAATCAGCATTGTAATGGGAAATCAAATCGATTGTGTTTAAAAACCTCCCACTTCATGGATCACCAAAATTATCTAGCTCAGATGATCCTCTTAATGGCCCTCCTTGTTTTGCTAAAAAAACTATTGCGTCAATGATACAGCGAAGCACTTGTCGCCAGTGAGTTTCTTCTCTTGATATATGTTCCTGTAGTTCTTTATCTATTCCTCCCTTTTTCATTGACGTTTCAAGTGATTTCCAAGAACAGAAACAACGCTTGTGATTTTGCGAATTTTCATGATCTGGAATTCTTTCACTCACCTTTTTCCATTGGGTGAAACCCTCTTCTTTAGCTAAAAATGACAAGCTAGTTGTAGATTCTTTAAAAGTTTGTGAAAGTAGCGTACATGGGATGCAAAATAGTGCATTTTTAATCTTGCTATAACCTAGCCAGGATCTTTTTACTTGCTCTCCATTAGGCAACAGTTTGAAAAACCAGTCCTTTGTGAGGCTACGGCCCTCCCTCATACTTTTACTTTTACTTTTTCTTGTTCATTATCTTTACCTAACCTCATTTTCGTTATGTAACATCTCTGATGATCAGATATTGTACTTGGCCATGGCCCTGGGTCGTTAATATCAAAATCTAACTGTGAGTCCTGAAGCTCTTTGTTTCTATAAATTTTTGAGCTATTATCTATCATATTCGAAACTGCAGAATCGTCCGTTTTACTGAGAGCTAGCTGTTCAGCGATTTCTATATCTTTAGCAGTACTTACAGTGTCAGTGCTCATGGCTTCCATATGTACATAGTTAGACTGGTCGGCCTCAACTGGCTGTTCTTCTCCTTGTGAACCTTCTTCGTCTCGTTGTTGGCAGCTTACCTCACCTAAAAGTTAGAACCGTTTATTGGGCACTATTAGGTAATAGGTTACTATTAGAAAATAAAAACAAGAAAATTTTTTTTAACGGAGGTAGCTTTTGAATTCATAATAGATACATCCTCAATGTTTCCTCATCTTCAAACTTAGACAAAAAAAAATTTTTTTTAAATCAGTTTTATTGGATCCAAAAGATACGAAAATAAAAATAAAAGTATAAAAATTGTGAGAAAAAATCTTGTTTTTATTGAAAACATCTCACAACATCGCCCTCGACAACATGGGTTGTACCGTTATAACTATCATCAACTTAACTATGAATCTAGATTTACGAAGAGGACAAATCTTGGCAAGGTCTCTATGGGTTGTAAGGTGGGAGAAAGAAGAGAAGCTAAGCTTAACTAAATATTGGAGCCATGGGCGCACCCAAGGGGGAGGTTTGGGTGCTCGAGCCCCACCTCCTTCTCCTCTATGAGTATAAAAAAAATTTCGGTAAAGAGGCCAAGTTAGATCGAGTTGAAATACCTTAGAAAAGGAATAAATCAGGAGTGCTCTAAAAAGCCTTAAATCCTCCGATTCGCGTCTAGTTTTCTGGGGGAGGGATAAATTGGAACTAGTTGAATTCCGCTCTAGAAAGCCCCAAAAATGCCCAATTTGCGTACAATTTTCAAAATTATTCTAGTAAAAGGCTAAATTACAAGAAGTGCTCCAGAAAGCTTTAATGCTCCCCAATTTGCATCTAATTTTCTTGGCTGGGCTAAATTAGAACAAGTTAAATTCTGATCCAGAACAGCTGCGCAGCGAGGGGGGTTTGGGGGTCAAACCCCCCAAGAGAAATTAAAAAATATATTTTTTTTATGTTGAATGCGCTACATAATAAAGAATTTAAAATAGTTTAAGAAGTTCTCATATCAAAACATGCTGACAGTGGACTAAGGAGTATTAATGTCAATTCCATGACCGTAAACTGCGACTTTGCAAGTTCACTCGATGAGTGTTTGCCGCCGCTATGTGTAGAATGTAGGAAAATACGCAAATTATTGGGAATGTTTGTAAGCGATCGGCTGACTTTGGCCGTGAGGCGCGCAATAGTGGTGGGGTTTGGGGAATTGGGTGAGTTTCAGTGTTTCCACAAAGAGAATCTCAAATCCCCCCCCCCCAGGAGAAATTCCTGGCTGCGCGGTTGATCCAGAAAGCCCAAAAAATGCCCTGGGAAAACAAAATTATATAACAAGCTGAATTCTTCTTTAAAGATCCCCTAAACTCCCCAACTGTTTACGATTTTTAAATCTATTCCAAGAATGAATTAAATTACGAGCTGAATTTCGCTGCAGAAAACCTCGAAAACTTCCAATTTCCATCCAATTTTCGAAACTTTTCCTATCCCCCCCCCCCCGGCTTGTAAACTATCTCAAAATTAGTTGATACGCCCCTGGGTGGAGCGATATATGAACAATAAGGAATTGGAGTTGTCTGTTAATTTTCCCGTAAACAGTTTTGTCATGATAAAAGGCAAACATTTTTAACATTTCAAAGCCTAGCATCAACAATTAATGTTATAAATTAAACTAATTTTTAAAAATTCAAAAAATACTGGGCTTACCTTGTAATAATATAATAATTGAATGTTGATGTGTGTTGATGTGTTGTTATTGATGATAAGAGATTGTGGAGTATGAGACTCCGATGTAATCAAGCCCCACTGTTTGGGCTAGCCAATTTGTAATAAAATAAGTAAATTGTAATGTAATATGTTCAATTGGTGTGTAATTGGTGTGGCTCTCGACGTCCTACTGGCCTGAAACACTTCCTTAAGTTTCCCAGCTGGTCGAGTCTCAATGGTAGCAAGACCGGTCGAGTAGCGTAATGTTGATGAAGAGATCTATGTTCAGCTTCACCGAAAGTTTCAAAACAAAAATTATTGTTTTGAAGCAAATTTAAAAAAAATTATGTTTATAAAAAAAAATAATTAAAAAAAATTTTTAATTTTATTAATTAATTAATTATAATCAATTAATTAATATATGGCTGTGAAGTTTTAAAAAGTGTAATACTCTTCTGAAAATTTTTATTAAAGTTTTGGTATATTTTAAATAAACTATCACCACTCATAAGATTGTCTTCAAACCAATCGATACTTGTTTACCTTTTTATTTTTTAGGTTATCTTCACTTATAGGTGGTAAAGTCCTGATAGATTATTAATTATAATTATATTAGTGATAACTAGTAATATTTATGAAATGAAGAACTATTTAGTGTTGAAGAATATTAATGTTTTATTAATTAATAGCAACTTGACTCTTATCGATTATTATCGACTCTCAGGATATCGAAAAAGTTACAAAGTATATTATATAAAAATTATACAGGGTTCTTTAAACAGCCAGTTATTATCAAAGTCAGAGAAATCTGGCTAATATTTAAAAGTATAACGTTACATCAAATGAATAATTATTACTAAACACAAACATTGAATAATAATTTGAAAATAAAATAATTGTTTTCACCAAACAGCTGTGTTGAACTAGGAGAGGCATTGGAATTGTCAAAGAAAGATGGCTGCCGTCAAGTTGATCAAAATGTCGCTCGGTCCTGCTGCGTTCCAAATAATGTATTTTCTGGCAATATTCCTGTTCTGGTGTCTGCAAATCTCTTGTTAAATGTTGTGTAGTGACTGGTGTAATGTTTCTGGGTTGTATTTAGTATATCCGTGTAATTATAAGTCAAAACACTTTTCCCAATTCCGACACTAATTTGGTTAATGTGTTATAGAGTTTTCTGGTGTTTTGTGGTGTTTTTCGGAGTAGAAATGTATTGTTTAGTGTTAATTAGTGTTTCTTGATTGTTTTTGTCACAATGTATATGTTCTGGAAGGATTTTATAATTCACTCTCGACTTTACAGTAACGTACTGTTCGCCACTTAACTTTACCGTTGTAAGATAGGTTAGATCGTCACAAAACTCTCGTTTATGTTAACCGTTCGAATACCAATAATCAACTAACTGTTTCCTTCAGTTTCAATTAAACTCTTAGCCCATATAATATTATTCTTAACATTGTTCAAATATATTTTCATATCCTGTGCACACTTTAATATTTCACTATATAAATACCTAAACTTGGGTTATTTATCAATTTTATTCACTAGATGTTATTTAAATTAATCTTTCAGTTCATTCAGCTTATTTTCAGATTAAATAATGCCGTTTTATAGTGTTTTCTGTCCAAAAAATAGTAATTTTACTTTCAGTTTGGTATACTCTGAAAAGTCAAAACATCAAAATTTACTTCCTGTCATTATATAAATTCAGCCATTTTATCAGTTATCTTTAATATTAATAATCCTATATTGTATTAAAAGGTTCATATTCCCTTATTTTCTGGTAATTAATTGAATTAGTTGTATTCTGAAACATTATTCTGAAATATATGACTCCCATGTCCAAATTTCTGAGTTTAGTCATTTTCATTTTTATTTATAATTCTGAATATAATTTATTAAAATCTTTCTAAATGGTATGTGCAATTATATGGCTTGATCTCAAGTTTATTTTGTCTAAACCCCTTTTGTTTATTTGCATTTAAATGAGCAATTTCTCTGTTTTGAGGAAGTTTGGTTTCCATTCTTTTGGCCTATGATTTTTTAACAATTTTTCTTACAAAATATTTTACAAACAATATATGATGTGTGATACCCTCTCTGACTTTTACATATAGTATTATAAATTAAACATGTTTTCAAATTACACAAAAACAATTAGTATTGGTTATAATACAAATAATAGTTAAACAAAATAAAGAATATTTTTTTAAATAAATGGTTGTCTTCAAGTCAGACATTTTGCAACAAAATCCCCATTTCCAACATGGAAACATGGTTTACAAAAAAGGTTTTTTACTAACTAACATCTTAATTACTCTCTACTATTTACAAGTGGTAACTATTTTTATAGTTCTGATGTTAGTTGTATAACAAGCTGAATTCTTCTTTAAAGATCCCCTAAACTCCCCAACTGTTTACGATTTTTAAATCTATTCCAAGAATGAATTAAATTACGAGCTGAATTTCGCTGCAGAAAACCTCGAAAACTTCCAATTTCCATCCAATTTTCGAAACTTTTCCTATCCCCCCCCCGGCCAGTAAACTATCTCAAAATTAGTTGATACGCCCCTGGGTGGAGCGATATATGAACAATAAGGAATTGGAGTTGTCTGTTAATTTTCCCGTAAACAGTTTTGTCATGATAAAAGGCAAACATTTTTAACATTTCAAAGCCTAGCATCAACAATTAATGTTATAAATTAAACTAATTTTTAAAAATTCAAAAAATACTGGGCTTACCTTGTAATAATATAATAATTGAATGTTGATGTGTGTTGATGTGTTGTTATTGATGATAAGAGATTGTGGAGTATGAGACTCCGATGTAATCAAGCCCCACTGTTTGGGCTAGCCAATTTGTAATAAAATAAGTAAATTGTAATGTAATATGTTCAATTGGTGTGTAATTGGTATGGCTCTCGACGTCCTACTGGCCTGAAACACTTCCTTAAGTTTCCCAGCTGGTCGAGTCTCAATGGTAGCAAGACCGGTCGAGTAGCGTAATGTTGATGAAGAGATCTATGTTCAGCTTCACCGAAAGTTTCAAAACAAAAATTATTGTTTTGAAGCAAATTTAAAAAAAATTATGTTTATAAAAAAAAATAATTAAAAAAAAATTTTTAATTTTATTAATTAATTAATTATAATCAATTAATTAATATATGGCTGTGAAGTTTTAAAAAGTGTAATACTCTTCTGAAAATTATTATTAAAGTTTTGGTATATTTTAAATAAACTATCACCACTCATAAGATTGTCTTCAAACCAATCGATACTTGTTTACCTTTTTATTTTTTAGGTTATCTTCACTTATAGGTGGTAAAGTCCTGATAGATTATTAATTATAATTATATTAGTGATAACTAGTAATATTTATGAAATGAAGAACTATTTAGTGTTGAAGAATATTAATGTTTTATTAATTAATAGCAACTTGACTCTTATCGATTATTATCGACTCTCAGGATATCGAAAAAGTTACAAAGTATATTATATAAAAATTATACAGGGTTCTTTAAACAGCCAGTTATTATCAAAGTCAGAGAAATCTGGCTAATATTTAAAAGTATAACGTTACATCAAATGAATAATTATTACTAAACACAAACATTGAATAATAATTTGAAAATAAAATAATTGTTTTCACCAAACAGCTGTGTTGAACTAGGAGAGGCATTGGAATTGTCAAAGAAAGATGGCTGCCGTCAAGTTGATCAAAATGTCGCTCGGTCCTGCTGCGTTCCAAATAATGTATTTTCTGGCAATATTCCTGTTCTGGTGTCTGCAAATCTCTTGTTAAATGTTGTGTAGTGACTGGTGTAATGTTTCTGGGTTGTATTTAGTATATCCGTGTAATTATAAGTCAAAACACTTTTCCCAATTCCGACACTAATTTGGTTAATGTGTTATAGAGTTTTCTGGTGTTTTGTGGTGTTTTTCGGAGTAGAAATGTATTGTTTAGTGTTAATTAGTGTTTCTTGATTGTTTTTGTCACAATGTATATGTTCTGGAAGGATTTTATAATTCACTCTCGACTTTACAGTAACGTACTGTTCGCCACTTAACTTTACCGTTGTAAGATAGGTTAGATCGTCACAAAACTCTCGTTTATGTTAACCGTTCGAATACCAATAATCAACTAACTGTTTCCTTCAGTTTCAATTAAACTCTTAGCCCATATAATATTATTCTTAACATTGTTCAAATATATTTTCATATCCTGTGCACACTTTAATATTTCACTATATAAATACCTAAACTTGGGTTATTTATCAATTTTATTCACTAGATGTTATTTAAATTAATCTTTCAGTTCATTCAGCTTATTTTCAGATTAAATAATGCCGTTTTATAGTGTTTTCTGTCCAAAAAATAGTAATTTTACTTTCAGTTTGGTATACTCTGAAAAGTCAAAACATCAAAATTTACTTCCTGTCATTATATAAATTCAGCCATTTTATCAGTTATCTTTAATATTAATAATCCTATATTGTATTAAAAGGTTCATATTCCCTTATTTTCTGGTAATTAATTGAATTAGTTGTATTCTGAAACATTATTCTGAAATATATGACTCCCATGTCCAAATTTCTGAGTTTAGTCATTTTCATTTTTATTTATAATTCTGAATATAATTTATTAAAATCTTTCTAAATGGTATGTGCAATTATATGGCTTGATCTCAAGTTTATTTTGTCTAAACCCCTTTTGTTTATTTGCATTTAAATGAGCAATTTCTCTGTTTTGAGGAAGTTTGGTTTCCATCTTTTGGCCTATGATTTTTTAACAATTTTTCTTACAAAATATTTTACAAACAATATATGATGTGTGATACCCTCTCTGACTTTTACATATAGTATTATAAATTAAACATGTTTTCAAATTACACAAAAACAATTAGTATTGGTTACAATACAAATAATAGTTAAACAAAATAAAGAATATTTTTTTAAATAAATGGTTGTCTTCAAGTCAGACATTTTGCAACAAAATCCCCATTTCCAACATGGAAACATGGTTTACAAAAAAGGTTTTTTACTAACTAACATCTTAATTACTCTCTACTATTTACAAGTGGTAACTATTTTTATAGTTCTGATGTTAGTTGTTTCAGACCCAAACAAATGGCCTTATATCTAAAACATTTTTAAACATTCTTATACTATATACATAAAAACCTTATATTTATATTCTTATTTCTAACTATTATTATAAGTAGGATTCTACAGTTTTTATACTGTCTTTTATACATTGCCTTTGGGGAATTGTACCCTGTCATTAATAAATAAATAGTATGAATTGTTCAAAAAGTATTATGAAATCTGTTTTTCTTTTTTCATGTAAAACAAAATGTTATTTTAAACAGATTCATGTCTTATGAACAACATATTGTCACAGTACACATTTCAAGTCATTGAAAAATGCATATTTCATTGCATTCAATGTTTGTGATTGCCAAGAATGAAACACAAGGTTCATTTTTTATAATACCCAAAACTATCACTGGTTCACTTTGCACTTATATATTATGTTAATGCTAAATGGTCGTATAGTCTTATTAACATAATAAATTGGTTAGCGTTTTTTCAATGGAGATTTGTTCCATGGGTACTATATTATTGTTTCATCTTAGTTCACAGGCAACTTTTACTTTATACACTTCTCTCTCTTAAATTTATATACATGTGGTTTTTATTTCGTTATACTTTTATTTTTAAATATTTATTTTGGGGATATAGGGATTTGGGTGTCTTTTATAAGAGCATGACATCTTCTTCAGGATGCTGCCTTCTTCTTCTTTCATCAGTCTTCTTTTCTCCTGCCTTCTGGGACTGGTATCTTCTCCATCTTCTTCTTGATGCCATCAGGTTTCTTGGGATCTTCTCCATCTTCTTCTTTATTTCAGAAATACACCACCTGTATTGTTTGATCTTGGCTTATTTTAGGGTTTCTCTTCTATTTATTCTTCCTCGTTGTGGGTTTGGTCATATTCAGTACTGCTTTGTTATTTACTTTTTTACTTTCCTGGGTTATAGTTTGAAAACCTTTGGTTATGAGACTGGTTTTGGATGACTCATCACTAGTAACTCCTTTTACTTGAACTTGGATTTTCTTTATAATAATGATTTCTTTCCACAGTTGCTATGAATTAATTTATTTATATTAAACTTAATGCTTTCTTCCAAATTTAAACATTATAACTTCATTATTCTAATGATCAATTGCCATTCAATATTATGCATACATCTGTCATGTTACAGATTGCTCCCCTCCAGAAGTAATTATTTCAGACATGTTTATGGATGAAATAATTTCTTATGATAATTTCATCATTTCTTATAATTCATTTTCTTCTCCATCTTTATATCGACTTTTTTATATTCGAGTTTTATTAATTTTATATATATGGTTACTTGTCTTACTACTGATCCTTTTCGGATAGTTAGTGTCTTCTGAGATATATTATAATTGTAATACATTTTCTTTCTATATCAACTTCGTGGTGTATCCTTGGGATATTAATTCCCTAACATTCCCTATCACGTGGGCTGGGGCAGATCAGAGGGGCACTGTACGCTACTTCTCTGCTGGCCATACACCACTTCTATAAATTGAGTACAGAGGCATATCCATCCCTGCTCAAAAACATAATGCTGCTGGAATTATCTTCAGTCAGTCATCGAATAAATAAATAAAAAGTAATCTCATTTTCGACTAATAAAAATATCTTTGGATTCTCCACTTCGTAGTCTCTCAGATTATCTCACATTTTCTATCTTAATAAATCTTCATAATCATTATTATATTCATTACATATATATTTTTTCAAAAACTCTTAACTTGTCTGATATATTTAATTTAATTATGGTTGAAAACCTTTCTTTTAATAATTCTGGTTACTGTTTACAGTGTAACTCTCTTTCTTCTCCATCTGAATTCTCTTTATATTTTCTTCTGGTTACTCATAGTATTAGTATGGTCTTTATATATAGTCTTTCTTATTCATTATTTGAATGGTCTTAATATATTATATTTAATTTTTTAACATTGTATCTTTACATTAGATATACAGGTTGTTATATTGATCATTTTATTTAAACATTTTGGTTCTTTCCTTTCTCTTAGAAAGTTATTAATCCACCTTCGCATTCATTAACATTAATTCATTTATATTATATTTCATGTGGTATTTCTTCTCTTTGCATTTCATATAGGTCTTATTATTATCATTGGTTCAAAATCATCTCCATATGTTTGATATGAGTTGTTTTTCTTTGCTCTTAATTAACTGTTTTCATTATCGTTTCATAGGTAATTAGTCTCTTTGCTTCCAAATTTTCTCTTCTCAATTCAATTATAATTGACACTTAATTATTTTTTGGAACTTGGTTAGTTTTAATGTAAAATTCAAACTATTCTTTTTATTTAATTGAAAAATATTTCTCATAAATCCTTGTAATATGTTGATCTTATCTTGTTTCAAAGTTCTGACGTTCTATCAACATTCAAATTCTGTTTAATTCATTTATTCCCAGAATTGTTTCATTCAGAATTGTTTATAGTACTGTGATCTTACTATTATTTCTGAATGTTTCGGTATTTCTCCAAATTCAAATTCTTCTTAATTATTTACCATAAAGTTTTCTCACAAACTTAGTTATAGTAAGTTGGTCTTACTTTATTTTTAAATTTTTTGTACATTAACTTCAAAATTCCTTTCTTTTTAATTCTTCCAAAATGTTTTTCTCATAATTCAGTGGTAGTAAGCTGTGCTTGCTTAATTTAAAATTTTTTTAAAATTAAGTTCAAAATTCTCTCTCTTTCTCTTTCTTCCATAAAGTTTTGTTCTAAATAATCAGGTTGTAGTAAGATGTACTTACATATTTTAGAATAAGTTATATTCAAAATTCTTTCTTTTTCTTTCTTCCATAAAGTTTGTTCCAAAATTATTAGGTTGTAAGTTGTGCTTACATATTTTTAGATTTTTTTAAACATTAAATTAAAAAATTCTTCTTCTTATAATTCTCCCGAATGTTCTTCTCAAAATATTAGGTTGTAAGATGTACTTACATTATTTTAGAATTTTTAAAATTAAATTAAAAAATTCTTCTTCTTTTAATTCTCCAGAATGTTCTTTTCAAAATATTAGGTTGTAAGATGTACTTACATTATTTTAGAATTTTTTTAAAATAAATTCAAAATTCTAAATTCCTTCTTATAATTCTCCAGAATGTTCTTTTCAAAATATTAGGTTGTAAGATGTACTTACATTATTTTAGAATTTTTTTTAAATTATTAAATTAAAAAATTCTTCTTCTTTTAATTCTCCAGAATGTTCTTCTCAAAATTAGGTTGTAAGATGTACTTACATTATTTTCGAATTTTTATAAAAAAATTCTAAATTCCTTCTTCTCATAATTCTCCAGAATGTT
Organism: Magicicada septendecula; assembly: GCA_034769895.1. NCBI lineage: Eukaryota > Metazoa > Arthropoda > Insecta > Hemiptera > Cicadidae > Magicicada > Magicicada septendecula. The sequence continues at coordinate 47,456,956 of CM068370.1, read as the reverse complement.
CTTTTCAAAATATTAGGTTGTAAGATGTACTTACATTATTTTAAAATTTTTTTAAATATAAATTCTAAATTCCTTCTTCTTATAATTCTCCAGAATGTTCTTCTCAAAATATTAGGTTGTAAGATGTACTTACATTATTTTAGGATTTTTAAAAATAATTAAATTCAAAATTCCAAAACTCACAACTCATTCTTCATAATATTTCTTCATAGAAGCTTGATTGTACACTCCTTTGATTTTTCCTGAAACGATTTCCTTCAACTCATATGTATTGTTATGCTTATCATTTACCACAACATATGGGCCAGTGTATAGTAATAGTAGTTTTTTGGTTATGCCTTCTAAGCTGCTAGGCAGCTCTCTATTTTTTAGGAGGACTTTTTCACCCTCTTTATATGTCACAATACGCCCTATTGCCTTCTGGTATTTGGCTTGCCGTTTTTCCTGATCTTCTGCTACCTTATTGTAAAACTTCAACTGGTTGAATTTCCTATTATTGTTCGTTGGAAATTCAATGATTTGTTCAATGTCTCGGGGAGTCGGCTTCTCATACATGGCTGAGTATGGTGGAATTCCGATAGCTGGATGGTGGGCGTAATTTAGGAATGTTTCTGTCGCTGCTAGGTACTCTTGCCACTTTTTCTGTTGGTTGTGACAGTACGTGCGCAATATCCTACCCACTTCTCTCAGTACTCTCTCAGCCGGATTGCTACTTGGGTGGTAGACTGATGTCTTATATGTTTTGACCCCAAGTGCTAATAAAGTGTCTCGCCATCTCCTCCCCTTAAATTGTGTACCATGGTCGGTAATAATAGAAGATGGTCTACCGATCTCTGGGATATACAAATCGATAATCACCGCCAAAACCTTTGCTGTTGTTGCCCGATTAACCGGATATAGCTTTATATACTTGGTGTAGTGATCCATTATGATTACCAAGTATTTATATCTGTGTCGACCACCGCTACGGGGAAATGGCCCGCATATATCCAAAAACACTTTTTCCAGTTTTGTGTTGGAAGTTATTGGTATCATGATACCCTCTGTCTTTTCGTTGTTTATTTTGGCACATTGGCAGATCTTACAGGATTTGATGTATGTTCTCACCTTACAGTTGATATTCTTGATCTTACAGTTTTCTTCTAGAGCCTGTATCACTTTTAACGCTCCCATGTGACCATACCTGACATGGTAATCGATGATGACCTCCTTTTCGATTTGGTGTGGGATTATCACCTTCCATGTCTCATCGTCTAAAGCGGTTTTTATGAATAAAATTCCCTTGTTAAGGTGGTAATATTTAGAAATGGTTTCATCATTGGCTTCCAAACGATTCACAATGTTTTTCAGCTTAGGATCAGACTGCTGATGGATTCGAATATTTATTAGCAAAGCTTGTAAATCGGCTCTGGTCGTGAATATGTTATAAATTTTTACCAAGCTCTCCTTCTCCCCCTCGAAAGTCTGATCTTCTAGATTTATACGTGACAACACATCCGCTACCACGTTCTTCTTTCCTGGAATGTATTCCCATTTCAGGTCATATTCTTGTAGGGCGAGTACCCACCTAGCCAATCGGCCGTGACTCAACTTGCACCTACGAAGGAACGAGATGGATTTATGATCAGTTCGTACCGTGACTTGATATCCGAGAATGTACGTTCGGAATTTGCTGCATGCAAACACCACGCTCAACAATTCCTTTTCTGTCACACTGTAGTTCTTTTCGCACTGGTTCAGTGTGCGACTAGCGAAGCTTATTACCAGATGTTGTCCCTCCTCATCTTCCTGGTATAATGTCGTTCCTAAGCTTAGGTCGCTAGCGTCACAGTTTAGAAAGAACGGTTTCTTAAAATCTGGGTGACGAAGTATGACACTCTCCAGAAACTTCTCTTTTATCAAACGGAAAGTAATATCTTGATCTTCACCCCAAATCCATTTGTTTTTGGCAGATAACTGTGGTTGAAACTTGGCGGTCAACTCGGAATATTGGCTCTGAAACTTCCTGTAATAGTTACAGAGTCCGAGGAAAGATTGCAATTGTTTCCTGTTTCTTGGTTGCGGGAACCTCTGAATTGCCTCCACTTTCTCTGCTGATGGGGTAATACCTCGGTCGTCTAGGTTGAAACCCAAGAATTGTACCTCGCGCGCTATGAACTTGGATTTCTCCAACTTCAGTGTTATGTTGTTCTGCGCTAGTTTATTTAGTACAAATTCCACTCTGTAACAGTGCTCCTTCCAGGTTCTGGATGTAATTAGTAAATCGTCAACATAGACGGTGGTAAATTGGAGCGCTTCTGGTCCCAAAATCTGGTCCATGCATGCCACAAATATGGTGACAGAATTGACAAGTCCGAAGGGCAGTCTCTTGAACTGGTAATTGCGCCCTTCGAAAATGAACGCTACATACTGGCGGCTTTGTGGATGCAGCTCTACCTGCCAATAACCACAGACCGTATCCCAGGTGCTAATAAATCTAGTACCATGAAAACGCTTTAAGATTTCTTCTATTTCACCGGGAGAAGTTCTGTCATTCACAATTGTCTTATTCAACTCACGCGCATCTAAACAGAGCCGGACTTGTCCGTCTTTCTTCGGAACAGCAATAATTGGACTAGTGTAAGGTGATTGACTAATCTCAATTATGTCATTATCTATCATCTTGTTTATCTCTGTTCTCACGGCTTCTTTGAGCGACTGCGCTATTGGATATGACCTCCGGTTAAACTCTACGTTTTCTTTAAAACGAAGTTGGCACTGGTAGTTTTTTACCTTCCCTGGTTCATCAGAAAACACCGCCTTGTATTTCTCATATATAGCGATTAGACGATCAGCCAGATGTGTTGGTATTTTCTCGTTATCGCTTCCGCACTGGAAATTCCGTATTTCTTGGATCTTAACTGACCATAAATCCTCTCCTCCATGATTGTATATTATGGGTTTAGAAAGAGGGCTGTTTCTAATAACATTTATTTTACGAAGTTGTTGATGTATAGGGCTGGGAAGTATAGTTGTGCTTCCTACCAGATCTGCGGTCCATGTTACTCCGTCTGGGAAAAGTGATACTCTATTTAAATTAAGATCGATTACTGCCGAATATCTACGAAGAATATCGCAACCGACTAAGATGTCAAATGGTAATCCGGTGGCGATTAAAAATTCCATGTCTAAAGCTATATCACGGCTAACGACACTTAAGGAAACTTGCTTCCTAATGGTTTTATTCTGGCGGCCAGTTGCACCTACCAACACAATGTTGTTGACTGGTAACATTGGCAAAGTTTTTCCACATGTACATTGTATTCTCTCCAACTCGTTGGAGTTTATTATTGAAATATTAGCTCCTGTGTCTATTATTATTTTAGCGGGAACTCCTTCCACCTCCGCTGTTATATAAATTATCTCATTATTACTGTTGTTGAGACTCTTCTCGTTCTCTTCCAAAAGTTCAGTTCGTATGTCTTTCAGATAATGGTTACTTATGATAGTGATAATCTTATTATTGTTTGCTTGTTGCAAATCATCCTTTTCTAACCCAGGAAGTATAAGCAGTAACGGGTCATCGTTGTTGATTACTGCCTCCTCTCGTTTAAAGTATTTTGGTCAGTGTTTATGTTATTATTGACCGAGACATCGTTCGGGAAACTCTGGTTTGTCTCCTGACGTTCTGTACCCTGGTTGATGTTTAACGCCCTGTTCGGTTGTCTGCCAAGATCTTCCAGGCTGGTACTTCGTCTTTCCTGTTCGTATCTTGGGCCGTCTCGTTCCGCACTCCGCCATCTTCGGTCGGCGCTGTGGAAGCTGCTCCTCCTCGGTTGATAATATCTCCTGGGTCCGCGATCTTCTGCTCTTATAAAATTTACCCTAGGGCGCGACACTCGGTTATTACTATTGCTATTATTGTTATTACTAAAATTATTATTATAGTAATTTCGATTAGGTGGGTAAGGTCTGTCACCATTATTGTTGGGATATGGATTTCTCTGACTGTATGGGACATTATGATTTTGTTGATAAAAATTGTTTCTATTATTTGGGTAGGGGTTGTTATTCCTCCCGCCGTTAAAATTACCGTTAAACTGGTTATTACGCGGCTGGTTGTTAGGGCCGTCGTAATTACTGGGCTGGTTCCGGTTACTTGCATGGTTATTGCCGTTATTGGGGTAGGTAGTCGGCCTTGCTTCTGGTCTCTCATTTCTCTTCCTGCTCTGCCGATAATACTCCTCGTTCTCGTATCCCTCTAGTAACTCGGTCATTCCCTGGATTATCTTGATCTGGCTACCTCTCCGGGCCCTGATAATGTCCTCATCATAGTGATACGATATCTTGTTCACTAAACATTCTTCTGGGATTGCTGGCTCAAGCTGTTTTGCCATACACACCTTCCCCAAGAAATATGCCGTCATACTGCTACCTAATTGTGACCTGTATCTTCCATTACAAATATTGTCACGGATCAAGTTCTGGGTGGTCTCAGACCAGTATTTTGTCTTAAACATTTTCTGGAACTGTTGGTAGTCGGAAATTTCACTCCGGTTGGCCATCCACCAATTATCTGTTATGTCTCGGAAAGACTCGTCGAATATCTCCCTGCTATGGCTCCATTGAGTAATTTTATGCTTGGTCAAATATTCTTCTATCCTAGCTAGGAACTCCATCGGCTTGCGTTTGTATTGCCGGAAGTTGAGCCACTCTCGGCTTTCGTTGACAGGCAATCCGGTGAAATGAGTCGGTCTGTTCCTTATTGCTTCCATCTCCTCTCGGCTTTGTCGCACCTGCCCGGTGATATTGGCCATGGTCTCTTGTATATCATTACATCGTTCTGTGACCTGGTTGCGTACTTTTTCAAATTCTTCTTGATTTTCCTTCCTCTGTTCTTCTACCTTCCTACGACTATGTTCTTCAATATTTGTGAACTTGATGTTCACCACTTCTTTAAACTCATGGACCTCCTTTTCGGTCTGGTTGCACTTTCCATCAATCTCTCGAATCTGTCGATTGACCATTATATTTTCTTCTTCCATCTTCTTATTCATCGCTTTTTTGTTAACAGTGATTTCTTTATTCAGTTCTTCTCGCAACAATTCCATCCTTTCGTCCAGTTTGTCCAAATTCTCCTGATTTACCTCCCTTAACTCTTCTCTTAGAATTTGATTGTCCTCTCTCAATTCTTCCAACTTCTCCCCCATCTTCTCTTCCAACTTCCTGTTATCTTCTTTCAACTCTTCCTTCAATTGTCGGTTGTTCTTCTCTATCTTCTTCCTGGTTTCATCTATTTTCTGATTGGTATTTTCAATTTTATTAATCAACTCTTCTTTAGTCGCCTTGAATTCTTCCTTGAACGATTGGTTGTCTTCCTTCAATTCTTCCATGTTCTTGTTCATCCCTGTCAACTCTTCTTTTGTGGATTGATTATTCTTCTTCAATTCTTCTAACTTTTCTCCCATCCTCTCTTCCATCTTCTTACTGTTTTCTTCCATCTTCTTCGTCAGGGACTGGTTGTCTTCCTTCAATTCTTCTAACTTCTTCCCCATCTCTTCTTCCATCTTCTTTCTGTTTTCTTCCATCTTCTTGCTGTTTTCTTCTATCTTCTCTTCCATCCTCTTGTTTGTGCTTTCGATTTTATTTCCCAAATCTTCCTTTAATTCCTTACTCAAGTCTTCCTTCGTAGATTTGATGTTTTTATTGATTTCTTTATTCATTTCCATCATCATTCTCATCACCTCTTGCATACTTCCCTCCTCCGTTCGTGTCGGCTTTTCCAATGGTTCCTTCTGGACATTGACTTCCCCCGTCTGTGTGGGTGTCTCCGGTTGTTCCTCTTGTTGTTCAGTTTGTTTGGACAACACCGATTGTAATACCTCTTCCACCTCTACTGGCGTTGCCTCTTTGTTGTCCATATCGATTTCTATTTCTTTTTCGGCCTCCGCCGCCCGTTTCTTAGATGTCGCACGTCGTTGCATTTTCCCTTGAAATTCTCTGGCTTTGTAGCTGTTGCCTAGCTCCAACTAGTGATTGGGCAGAATTTATTGGCCTTCCAATCGCTAATTAAAGCCCCTAAAGTTGTGCGCCAATTTGTAATAATATAATAATTGAATGTTGATGTGTGTTGATGTGTTGTTATTGATGATAAGAGATTGTGGAGTATGAGACTCCGATGTAATCAAGCCCCACTGTTTGGGCTAGCCAATTTGTAATAAAATAAGTAAATTGTAATGTAATATGTTCAGTTGGTGTGTAATTGGTGTGGCTCTCGACGTCCTACTGGCCTGAAACACTTCCTTAAGTTTCCCAGCTGGTCGAGTCTCAATGGTAGCAAGACCGGTCGAGTAGCGTAATGTTGATGAAGAGATCTATGTTCAGCTTCACCGAAAGTTTCAAAACAAAAATTATTGTTTTGAAGCAAATTAAAAAAAAATTGTTTATAAAAAAAAATAATTAAAAAAAATTTTTTTAATTTTATTAATTAATTAATTATAATCAATTAATTAATATATGGCTGTGAAGTTTTAAAAAGTGTAATACTCTTCTGAAAATTTTTATTAAAGTTTTGGTATATTTTAAATAAACTATCACCACTCATAAGATTGTCTTCAAACCAATCGATACTTGTTTACCTTTTTATTTTTTAGGTTATCTTCACTTATAGGTGGTAAAGTCCTGATAGATTATTAATTATAATTATATTAGTGATAACTAGTAATATTTATGAAATGAAGAACTATTTAGTGTTGAAGAATATTAATGTTTTATTAATTAATAGCAACTTGACTCTTATCGATTATTTTTGACTCTCAGGATATCGAAAAAGTTACAAAGTATATTATATAAAAATTATACAGGGTTCTTTAAACAGCCAGTTATTATCAAAGTCAGAGAAATCGGGCTAATATTTAAAAGTATAACGTTACATCAACTGAATAATTATTACTAAACACAAACATTGAATAATAATTTGAAAATAAAATAATTGTTTTCACCAAACAGCTGTGTTGAACTAGGAGAGGCATTGGAATTGTCAAAGAAAGATGGCTGCCGTCAAGTTGATCAAAATGTCGCTCGGTCCTGCTGCGTTCCAAATAATGTATTTTCTGGCAATATTCCTGTTCTGGTGTCTGCAAATCTCTTGTTAAATGTTGTGTAGTGACTGGTGTAATGTTTCTGGGTTGTATTTAGTATATCCGTGTAATTATAAGTCAAAACACTTTTCCCAATTCCGACACTAATTTGGTTAATGTGTTATACAGTTTTCTGGTGTTGTGTGGTGTTTTTCGGAGTAGAAATGTATTGTTTAGTGTTAATTAGTGTTTCTTGATTGTTTTTGTCACAATGTATATGTCCTGGAAGGATTTTATAATTCACTCTCGACTTTACAGTAACGTACTGTTCGCCACTTAACTTTACCGTTGTAAGATAGGTTAGATCGTCACAAAACTCTCGTTTATGTTAACCGTTCGAATACCAATAATCAACTAACTGTTTCCTTCAGTTTCAATTAAACTCTTAGCCCATATAATATTATTCTTAACATTGTTCAAATATATTTTCATATCCTGTGCACACTTTAATATTTCACTATATAAATACCTAAACTTGGGTTATTTATCAATTTTATTCACTAGATGTTATTTAAATTAATCTTTCAGTTCATTCAGCTTATTTTCAGATTAAATAATGCCGTTTTATAGTGTTTTCTGTCCAAAAAATAGTAATTTTACTTTCAGTTTGGTATACTCTGAAAAGTCAAAACATCAAAATTTACTTCCTGTCATTATATAAATTCAGCCATTTTATCAGTTATCTTTAATATTAATAATCCTATATTGTATTAAAAGGTTCATATTCCCTTATTTTCTGGTAATTAATTGAATTAGTTGTATTCTGAAACATTATTCTGAAATATATGACTCCCATGTCCAAATTTCTGAGTTTAGTCATTTTCATTTTTATTTATAATTCTGAATATAATTTATTAAAATCTTTCTAAATGGTATGTGCAATTATATGGCTTGATCTCAAGTTTATTTTGTCTAAACCCCTTTTGTTTATTTGCATTTAAATGAGCAATTTCTCTGTTTTGAGGAAGTTTGGTTTCCATCTTTTGGCCTATGATTTTTTAACAATTTTTCTTACAAAATATTTTACAAACAATATATGATGTGTGATACCCTCTCTGACTTTTACATATAGTATTATAAATTAAACATGTTTTCAAATTACACAAAAACAATTAGTATTGGTTACAATACAAATAATAGTTAAACAAAATAAAGAATATTTTTTTAAATAAATGGTTGTCTTCAAGTCAGACATTTTGCAACAAAATCCCCATTTCCAACATGGAAACATGGTTTACAAAAAAGGTTTTTTACTAACTAACATCTTAATTACTCTCTACTATTTACAAGTGGTAACTATTTTTATAGTTCTGATGTTAGTTGTTTCAGACCCAAACAAATGGCCTTATATCTAAAACATTTTTAAACATTCTTATACTATATACATAAAAACCTTATATTTATATTCTTATTTCTAACTATTATTATAAGTAGGATTCTACAGTTTTTATACTGTCTTTTATACATTGCCTTTGGGGAATTGTACCCTGTCATTAATAAATAAATAGTATGAATTGTTCAAAAAGTATTATGAAATCTGTTTTTCTTTTTTCATGTAAAACAAAATGTTATTTTAAACAGATTCATGTCTTATGAACAACATATTGTCACAGTACACATTTCAAGTCATTGAAAAATGCATATTTCATTGCATTCAATGTTTGTGATTGCCAAGAATGAAACACAAGGTTCATTTTTTATAATACCCAAAACTATCACTGGTTCACTTTGCACTTATATATTATGTTAATGCTAAATGGTCGTATAGTCTTATTAACATAATAAATTGGTTAGCGTTTTTTCAATGGAGATTTGTTCCATGGGTACTATATTATTGTTTCATCTTAGTTCACAGGCAACTTTTACTTTATACACTTCTCTCTCTTAAATTTATATACATGTGGTTTTTATTTCGTTATACTTTTATTTTTAAATATTTATTTTGGGGATATAGGGATTTGGGTGTCTTTTATAAGAGCATGACATCTTCTTCAGGATGCTGCCTTCTTCTTCTTTCATCAGTCTTCTTTTCTCCTGCCTTCTGGGACTGGTATCTTCTCCATCTTCTTCTTGATGCCATCAGGTTTCTTGGGATCTTCTCCATCTTCTTCTTTATTTCAGAAATACACCACCTGTATTGTTTGATCTTGGCTTATTTTAGGGTTTCTCTTCTATTTATTCTTCCTCGTTGTGGGTTTGGTCATATTCAGTACTGCTTTGTTATTTACTTTTTTACTTTCCTGGGTTATAGTTTGAAAACCTTTGGTTATGAGACTGGTTTTGGATGACTCATCACTAGTAACTCCTTTTACTTGAACTTGGATTTTCTTTATAATAATGATTTCTTTCCACAGTTGCTATGAATTAATTTATTTATATTAAACTTAATGCTTTCTTCCAAATTTAAACATTATAACTTCATTATTCTAATGATCAATTGCCATTCAATATTATGCATACATCTGTCATGTTACAACCTTTATCTGTCAACCATGACGACATAAATGATGATAATCTGTTTTCATTGTGATGCCGCTCCTTGGCTTTTTTCCTGTATTGTGCTCCAGAAGGTTTCCTTGACATTTTTGTTGTGTTGAGTGACTAATTCGGCTAATGGTACCGAGAAATATAAAGAAAATTAATCTAATTATTCGTATTTATTACAAAAATATCAGCAATGGAACGATTTCACTACTTGCACCTTGCACGTAAATGATAAACTGAACTACTGAGCAGTGGTTTCCTTGGCAACTTTGGCACAATCTTTTCTTTTCCCTCCAAAAATTTATCTGCATTAAACCGCAACGAGCCGGAAGTAGCCGAACACGCTCGAGCACTTACGAAGATCGGTTGTAACTTGTATATGGCCGATTGAAACCGGGCGGGGATAATTCTCAATTAATAGTGAATTCTTAACATCTATGTGATATGATTACTGCTTTTTAAATTACATCAAATTAAATAAAAATAAAATTGAAGACGTTAAAAACTAAATCGCACAAATAATGCTTTATTATTTGAAAAATTGTAACATATAGACAATATAGAAAATAATTTTACTATTTCTTCGCTTTTTCGGCGCCCCGTGTCTGGGCTGGCGCCTTCGGCACCCCCTCCAAGCCGGCGCCCGGGGCACATGCCCCGTCTGCCCCCCCCTAGTTCCGGCCCTGCTCGTAATATCTAATTTCTCTACCAACCCTCTATAACCTCTATTCAGCTTAAATATCTCTCTCTCTCTCTCTCTCTCTCTCTCTCTCTCTCTCTCTCTCTCTCTCTCTCTCTCTCTCTCTCTCTCTCTCTCTCTCTCTCTCTCTCTCTCTCTCTCTCTCCCTCCCCCTCTCCCCCTCTCTCTCTCATAATCACTTTGTATTTCCATTAAAACTTCATTTCCACTATTATTCTTCACTTTACTTTCTAACACCACATTTTTAATTATATCATCATAATTACCACTAGTTTTAAATTCGTCACTTACCTTATTATTTGTACCTTCGTTATATTTGTTCTCGTTACACTCACCTGTAACTATACCATTTTCTAATCCCTCCTTCAGAGTTCTACTTTCGTTTACTTCGTCTTGTATTTTATTTATATTTATCGTCATTTCACCTTTCATTCCAGCAATAATCTCATTCTGTTTCTCTAGTTTCTTATTTATCACAACAAACTTCTCATTCACTCCATTAAAACTCTCACTTATTCTTTTAAATTGGTTATTCATATTTAAATTATTCATTTTTATTTCGCTTCTTATATTTACAAATTCGTTATTTAACGACATCCTAAACGAACAGACACAATTCAAATCGCACGCATTATTCGAACACATCTCACCACACACACACAGCTTCGATCTTTCGAAACACTATCTCGTCGCCAACAACAAGACGAACAACGCTACTTACGACAGCCTCTGATGAAGCCTTCTATAGGTGAAAGCCGGTTTAGGCTGTAAGGTAAAACTTTACGTTTTTACTTATAAAAAACTTAGTGTTCCGAGTCGTCAATATTATAGTGATATTTCGTTATTTATTTCTCTTAACCCATTCACTGACTATTTTTTTAAGGGATTAATTTTCAAAAAATGTCTTTATTTTTTATTGCAGATTTATTACCTACAAATATGTTAAACAATGGTACATAGCAGTAAATAAAAACACATGTAGAAAGCATTTAAATTTGCCTGACATCTGTTGGAGATTCATAAAACTACTACAAAGCAGTTCTTACATTGAAACAAATGGGCAAGTGATTGTTGTCAAAGTCAGTGAACTGAACAAGTGGCGCGAGCTACACTCGTCAAAGTCTCCACAGTACTGATAAAATGGTGTGAGCTACACTTGTCAATGTCAGTGAATGGGTTAATTTTTCGTCTTGTTTGTTTATTTCCGTTTTCAGCTCTATGTTACTAGCATTTACCTCTGACTTGATTTCAATTTTAAATTCATTTAAACTCATGTTTTGTTGGTCAAACTTATTATTAATTTCTGACTTGATTTCAGTTTTAAATGCATTCAAACTCGTGTTCAAATTTTCGTTATTCTTATCATTGTTCTTATTTTGTTGTTCAAACTTATTATTCATCTCCGACTTGATTTCAGTTTTAAACTCATTCAAATTATCATTATTCTTTTTCATTACTTCCATAATCAACGCTAATTGATTAAATATATCTACATTATTGCTTTTGCTATTCTTAGCATCTACCATTTCAATTTCGTCTGCTATTTCGTTTATGCTCTCGTTAATATTTTCGTTCATCGATACTAAATTGTCTTGTATAAGAGTATAACGTCTAATATTGACCCACCCGCTTCATTCTCACATAAATTTGCATTCGTACTTTTTTCTGCCATTTTCGACTAGGTTGTAAATTATTTAATTTTAATTTACAACGTCGCTGTCACGGGCGCCAACTGAAGAATCACTCAGTAATCAAGTTATTAAATTTGTTCCTTAGTTCGGATTCCAACTAAAACTGTATCGTATTTATTACGTAATAATAGATTTTACGTAATGCAAAGTTTAACCAGGATTTCATCTAGTGTACTTTGGCAGAGAATAATAGGCAAACACAAATAACAAAATGCGTATTTAGCAAGTTAAAATAAAATATTACTTTATTTTCTTCACCATGACATTTTCTTTTTTGTTTGAATCTACTGTTATAACCTCATTCTTGTTATCGAACTACTTGATACATAGTGACGACTTCTGCGCCATGCAACTACTACTAATACAGACAATATATTTTATGTTTTATAAAATCTTAATTATTAAATTATGTATTCTATAATTTAAGACGAACCAATTCTTTGTTATTGCACACACACACATCCGATTACCCCATTCTTAGATTTTGCTCAAAAATGAATTTAGTTTTGAAAATTATTTTCTTTAGTGATAATTATGGCCGTTATAAAATAATGTTGGGTACTTATTCTGGCGGAGATCCCACGTTGTTATGAGGCACGGGTCGCGCACTGTTTCACCATAGTTTGTTCATTTTATAATTTTAGTCTTCCGCCAATCATTACGATTGATTTCCTGGTCACATCGAATTTCACATTTAGTTTCTGTTTAGTTTCCACACATCTTATTTATAATTTGGTCCTACTTACTTCGGTGACTTACACACACACGCGACCGGCCGGTCTTATCACTCGGTGTAAAGTGACGCCTCGCTACAATGGCTGGCGAGTATTTCTGTTTCCACTGCCCACTAGATGTTGGCGGAAATACAATGACATTCCGACGGTTCATTGGTTCTTTTCGGTCGTCGACGCTGTTCTGTGGCGATACCACAGGCAGTGGCTCACCATTTCCTTCGTCTTCACGGACTCGCAGTGCAAATTTTTTGTCTCACGCCATTTTTTGTTACGGCGTCCTTTTCGCTTGTACGATGCAGGTGAGGCGCTCGTGCGTGTGGACTCACATTCTGTACGTGACAATTCTCGAATTTTGTACCGCGCACACCGTTCCAGACTAACGTATGCTTAAAAAGCTCTGCTGTAGTTCTTGGTGCAAGCTGACATGGGAATTTGCAATGTTACTTTTAATATAGAAATTAATAAAAGAAACCTCCCCATTATGTCCTATTACACAGTGTCTGTCACACAAAAAGTAACCCTTTTGTCATAGTCTTCTTCTTATTCTTATTCTTCTTCACCTCACGGAGTAGGCACTTTGCGTGTTCCGTTTTTACAGAGTATCTCTCTATCTCACTCTCAATCTTCCTACATCTCTTGTACCAAAGGGTCTATATTGAAATGCAACCATAGTGTAACGGGACAGATCAGGGGAGGAAATAATTTTAACCAGTTCTAATTCATACAGTGTTCAACCTTTGGGGAACCTCTTTTTTAACCAAAGTGCATACAATCTTATTGCGAAACACCCGTCTGTGTTTGTGTCCGGCGTCAGTCTGACTAGACGAGTTACCCAATCACCTACAACGTAAGACGTCTGTGAATTATGGTAAATGCGAGTGTGTAACACGCCAATTTCATCAGGCGGCAACAGCTGCAGAATTTGTTGGCCCAGAACATTTTAAACCACTCAATCAGAGAAGGCGTTATAAAACCCACATACGTTGGCGGGCTGCTGGACCAACGCCCAACACCTTGCATCGATGCAACTGCGAACAACGCTCACAGTCAGTTGAATGGCAGTCGACGATATAATCCCATAGTGAACAGACGCAAATTTAACATTCGCCTCAGACATGTTTGGTAGACCGAAAAATGTAAAAGTAGGTCTACCAAAGAGTGAGTTACTAAGTAATGTAACCGTAAACAGTTTTATGCAATAAGTGTAACCGTGATAAAGATGAGTTCGTGGTAGTTTTGTGAAAGGTGTAATCTGTCGTGTGGCATAATGGTTATGGACGCTGAATTCAGATAAGTACAGTACTGAAACAAGTTTATAAGTACAGTACTGAAACAAGTTTATTCTTGGCCAAAGTTTTAAAGTAAACAAATCAAAGAGCTCAATTAATCGGGGGGGTTTTCAGAATTGTAAAGAATGAGAGTGTGTGTGTGTGTGTGTGGGAAAAATATCAAAGTACTGGTAACATAGAGAACTAACATTTTAAAAAATATAGAAAGAAATTAATGGTATAATAAATAAGGTTTGTTTTCAACATAAACATGTGTTAGTTGTAGTTATTACGCCATAACCATTTCCTAGTTTTCTGTGCCAACAAAACTTGTCTAACGTTCTGGGGAGTTTTCTGAATTAAGGGTGGTCAGATAGCGAGATTATTTAAGTTTTTATAAGGGCAAGAGTGTTTAAGTTTACATATTCTGATATGTTTTATTTTATTGACATTAATAAAATAAATAACATGAGTGAGCATACTTACTTTTACGGTTTGATTTTGTTAGGCGCCATCTTGTTGTTACCACCTATACACGTAAAATTATTACACACCCGGGTTCTTTTCGGCGAACATTGAAGAACAGACTATGGTTGTTTAAATAAAGAAAACTTTACTAGTTGCCCAAGAATTACTGAGGTTTATTAATGATTAGATATTCACATCATTTTAAAATCATCATCATACTACCTACTTCAGCTGTTACATAATTCTCATCAAAAGAAACTCACATGAACAAAATTGAAACCTCATATAAAATTTTAATTAACAGAAAAATCAAGATATTAAGTAGAAATAAAACTAAATAATTTTTTTTTACAAACACAAACCAGACTTCTTCATTTAAATATATTTCCTCACATACTCACGCACACACACACACTTATTTATGATCTGAGAGCTCTCATTTATGTTTCGTTAAAATTTATTTTTTCCCCCATTATGTAGTTAATTTTGACAAGAAGACTTTGTTAAAACTTTTGAACTGGCAACATGGCTACTTAGCTGGTATTTGAGTCCAGAAAAACTGTCCCGTATTTCTCGTCATTCCGCACCCTTCTTCTTCTTTCACTAGATAACGCCGAAACTGTTATTTCATTAAAGACTGTTATTCACTTTTTTAAAAGAAGATTCCTTCACATTTTTTATATGTTGCGGGCGTGTCGGCGAACACACAAAACTTCGCCCAAAACCGGCGCGAGCCGGGCAGACGCGACAGTTGTTTTTGCGTCTGGTCTGCTGAGATGTTTATAGCCGACTACTTTGTTCTGTTGTGTGTCACAATGTTGCTGGCATGACACACCCTGCATTCATGTTATGTAAGTTGCTGACGTAACGCTCGCCTGATGTCAGTTATATAACTTTGTTGACAGATTTTGTGTTCGTCATCTGTTGACCTTGGTACAGTTGTTGGCTGTTTATTAATTCTGCGTCTGTTGAATCTGTTTTTACAAAATATCATCGGATAACCTTCACAGTCAATGCTGCCACTGTTGTTTTCGTTTCAAACAGGAAATTTACCCAAGTTTATAATTTCTGTCCCTATCACTCAACATGTTATTTATTATCATAAAAAAAAAATTGTAAATTGTGTTATTGCCCCAAAATAGGCCCCAAAATGCCCCGCTACAATACCCCCTCAATGAGATATTTTATGCCGAAGCATAAAAAATCTCATTGACACATTCATACTTGCTAAAGGGATCAGCCAGGATATGTCGCCACAACCCCCTTTATGGTTTACAAAATAATATAATCAACTCACCCTTGGTCTGGTGACTGTGACCGCATCTGCATGACAATACTGGACTTCTCTCTCGAGATCCCAACACCGTAGAGTCAGACAGATACTTAACGCCCCTGCTCTGATGCGCTGGCCAGCTCAGGTCCGCCGCCACAGCACCACCAAACACTGAAACAACAAATCAAAATATCAAATAGTGGCCTTATACAACACCATATCCCCAACTGATCTGTTTCCCCCTAGCGGTGCTGGTTTTCGCTAAGAAGCACTGGTTTTGTTTTTACTCACTTATTACTAACATATATATCATAATACCTAACAACATAACATAACATAGGAAAATATAGTACATTAATAATTCATCTTAAAATAAAACAACTTACATTTAAAATGTTACACACTTTACATCATTAAATTTGCATATAAAATCAGAAAATTACCTTTCAATAATAAAATACATAGATCTCCATTTAACTTTTATTAAGTCGTTTCTCAAAAAAAATTTTTTTTTTTTTTTTTTTTTTTTCAACTTTGTGTTACACATCATTTCATTTATTATTCCCTTTCATTAATTTGGGTGATTCTACGTTACTCATTATAATTCACATTATCAACTTGGCATTTACTCATAATCTTACCCCTGTATTACTCTAACGCTCCCTTACAAAATCTTTAACTAGTCCCACTATCAAAAAATCTACTAACCCTTCTCTACCTCGAACTACTTACTACTTTATCTCAATTCGCCACCTTCTCTCTATATATAAAAAAAAATACTCTCTAACCCTTTGTACATAGGATAAGTGTTTCCCCCCCCCAAAAGCTCAATTCCCGTTCTCTGGTTCCTGGATTCTACCTAAGGCGGCCCCTTCCCACTAAAACTCTACCAAATCCCGTCCCAACCCTTATGTTGCGGACTCCCACATTACACTACCCCTACTACAAAATTGCCATCCCCAAAATCTCAATCTCTTAACCTTACTACAACTTCAACAAAATAACATCAACAAAATAAACAACAATATATCACTCAAAACTCTACATAAATTCTCCATTTCTACTGTGTCTCCACTTATACTTCTCAAAATTCTACAACATTGCATTATTTTCATCTCTATTATTTCTTTAACTCTGACTTCGGTTTGGACAGATCTATATGTCCCACAAAATTCAACTTGGACTGACTCAAACATTTTATTCAAACAATTACTATCACCCATTTCTATCTTATCAACCCCTTGAAAATTTTACCTATCACAACTATTTTGCCTTTTATTTTTAAAATCTATAAACACATTGAAAACATATTATCATATTTTTATAATCCTTATACCTAACATACTAAATGCAATCAACATAATAAGACATAATAAACACAATATAGGAAGTATTTAGTGCATCTATTTTTCAAATTCAAACAAAATTATTGAGTAGCAAATCATAATTATTAATTAAAATATAGCAAATTTTTAATACGTTATCCCCCTGGATAACCTCCCAGCCACACACACTATTTCAAATTATGTAAGACTGTGGCGCCTTTCCGCTTCCACAGAGACTGTATATTTTGGAGCAGGTTTTACCTCTCCATGTCTCTGCTTCCGCTATTAAGTTTTAAAATTAGTGAACATCATCATGTTCTTGTTAAATAATTACACCCTTAAGACGGATCTACCACCTGGCTTTGCTGTTCCTCCTCGAACAGAGTGGCAGCCGCTGTTCCATAGTTCCCGGGATTTCCCCTAAGTTCTCCCCCCATTAAATTTCAAATCTGTACCAATTTCAAGCCAGCTATGGTCAAGGGACTTGGTATGACCATAGCTAACCGCTCGCCAAAACCACGATTAGTGCTGGTAAGGCAGTAATCGCCCGAAAAGTCGGGGAAATCATCTCTTCCTTCAGGCATGTCTACATCGTCATTATTATGCACGACACGGCAATTATCAAGTTACAATATAAAGTTGTACAAAAGGTGTGCCGTGCATATTCGCCATGTTGGCCTCCGATGGAGGTAACACTCTCGGTTACCCCCAACACTTTCCGCTATCTACTGGGGCACATGCCACCCCAGCGACAGCAACTTACTAACTAATTAATTACAATGGATAACTAAACTTTCAACCGTTGCAGTTCCACACTCCACTGTTCTATCACTTCATTGAGCATCAATCTACCCCCCAAAATTATCCCCACATTTGGTATAATACATTGCATAACATTATAAACAAATAGAACACAACCTGGATTATTAGCATTGTTACATTAAACAAACAAGTCTCTTTTAAATAATTTATATAAAAATTTATAAACATTATTATTTAAAATTTTTTCATTAACTGTTTTTATTTATCATCATTATGAATTTATCCTGTGTTGCAGTCAGATTTTCAAAATTTCTAAATTTATTATTAACATATATTTTTAACCATTATGTTATTCCACAAAATAAACCATTTACATTTACTTATTTCTTAATTATTATTAAATTTAAAACTCATAAAAGAAATTAAATTCATTATAAAACTGCAAACATATAACATTCAATCACAATATCTAAAGATCTCAAATTATTTATTTCAATTGATTATTAAAATTAAATATTTAATTGACTATTAAAATAACATATTTCAATTATTATCAACATTCTACCAATCATTAATTATTGTCTTCAAAATTATTGTAATATTTAATTAGAATGCAAAATATTAATAATATTATTATTATTAACACAACATTTTCTAATACATATACACATTACTTACCTAACATTTCATAATACACACACATGAATTCCCTACATTATATTTACAAAGTATACGTCAATAACTGTTCAAGTGTATCTCACTTCAGAGGTCCAAATCAGCAAGGTCATTACCAAACTTTACAGTATTCAAAAATGTCTATTCACTGATATCTAGTTCAGCCTCCATCGTCATATAAATACCTGATATATTTGTAACATATATCATTTTTATCAACATACAATTTGTTATCATTATCATTATCATAATAACCCATCAACTTTATTTTATCCATTATACCATTATAAATCTTGTCACCATAAGTTATGATTGTCCCGTCTATATCAGTATTATTTGTTAATGTCAGGTAAATTGTTTTCTCATCGTGGTATTCCTCAACTACTACGTCAGGTAAATTGTTATAGTTAGGTAAGATATTATCAAAATTATTCTCTCTCTCTCTTTCCACAGGTACGTATTTCACATGATTCATCATCACCCCTTCTAGTTTTTTTCTCAATTCATCATAATTTCTTTTTAACTCATATAATTCTATTTCTCTCTCAATACACAAATCTCTCTCTTCATAATACCACATCATATTCTCACAATTATTACAGACAGAGGGTACAACATTATACAACATTAATTCATTTAACAATAAGGGTCTCTTGCCCTGAAAAAACAACATTAAATCATCATCATTATAAACAATAAGGGGAAAATTTGCCCTCTGTCCCCATTCAACTACAACATTATTTTTCCACTCTCTCTCTAACTCATTGATACACATTAACATCTCATAATCACTACATTCTGCAATTTCATTAGTACTATTTTTGATTATATTTTCATCATATGTCTCTCCATTATTCTCTACCCCCACTATACTCTCAGAATTGTAATTAATATCATCATTATTCAATACTACATCTTCCACTATTTCGTCATTTTTACATTTTGTCATACTTAAAACATTGTCACCTAATTTCTCAAACTTCTGTTCTAACTTATTTAAACTATCTACTATTGCTTCATGATTATTTCTAAAACATTTATTCATTTCTTTAATTTCATATTTCAACTCATTATTCTGATTTTTTAACTCCTCAAAACTATTCTTTTGTTCATCTAATTTCTCAATCTGTATATCAAATTTCACGTTAAAACTATTATTCATTTTATTGATGTCACTACTCAAATTCTCAGACATTGTTTTCATTAAATTGAATATATCTGCCATCGACAACTCTGCAACTCGTGTTGTCGACGGGGTAGATTGAGCCGATACATTATCAAGTACCATCGACTCCGTAAGAGTGTTTTCTAAATTTACTTCTTGATTCTCCATTTTTTAATAGCAAGCTTATTACTTTAAATAAAAATACTAATATGTCATATCTACTTTCACACCACAATGTATTCTACTTGTATAACGCTTTGCGCTACTTTACGTAACTTTCTATGCACTTTATTTATACTTCAATCATTCCAAACTTTACTTATATAATACCCTTTATATTACTTAATAATTATCATACATATTAATTATTATGCATATTGCTTCACAATACTCGCTACAAAATATCAACATCAACATTTCACACTTAGCATAACATAACCCCTATCTACGTTTATTTCACGTACCTCAAAAAAAATGTTTTCTGTTATTTCAAACAACCATCCTGCTCTCCATGTGACCTATATTTATATAAATTCATTTATATAAATCGTCCCTACGTTCGGAAGCCATTGATATGTTTTATTTTATTGACATTAATAAAATAAATAACATGAGTGAGCATACTTACTTTTACGGTTTGATTTTGTTAGGCGCCATCTTGTTGTTACCACCTATACACGTAAAATTATTACACACCCGGGTTCTTTTCGGCGAACATTGAAGAACAGACTATGGTTGTTTAAATAAAGAAAACTTTACTAGTTGCCCAAGAATTACTGAGGTTTATTAATGATTAGATATTCACATCATTTTAAAATCATCATCATACTACCTACTTCAGCTGTTACATAATTCTCATCAAAAGAAACTCACATGAACAAAATTGAAACCTCATATAAAATTTTAATTAACAGAAAAATCAAGATATTAAGTAGAAATAAAACTAAATAATTTTTTTTTACAAACACAAACCAGACTTCTTCATTTAAATATATTTCCTCACATACTCACGCACACACACACACTTATTTATGATCTGAGAGCTCTCATTTATGTTTCGTTAAAATTTATTTTTTCCCCCATTATGTAGTTAATTTTGACAAGAAGACTTTGTTAAAACTTTTGAACTGGCAACATGGCTACTTAGCTGGTATTTGAGTCCAGAAAAACTGTCCCGTATTTCTCGTCATTCCGCACCCTTCTTCTTCTTTCACTAGATAACGCCGAAACTGTTATTTCATTAAAGACTGTTATTCACTTTTTTAAAAGAAGATTCCTTCACATTTTTTATATGTTGCGGGCGTGTCGGCGAACACACAAAACTTCGCCCAAAACCGGCGCGAGCCGGGCAGACGCGACAGTTGTTTTTGCGTCTGGTCTGCTGAGATGTTTATAGCCGACTACTTTGTTCTGTTGTGTGTCACAATGTTGCTGGCGTGACACACCCTGCATTCATGTTATGTAAGTTGCTGACGTAACGCTCGCCTGATGTCAGTAATATAACTTTGTTGACAGATTTTGTGTTCGTCATCTGTTGACCTTGGTACAGTTGTTGGATGTTTATTAATTCTGCGTCTGTTGAATCTGTTTTTACAAAATATCATCGGATAACCTTCACAGTCAATGCTGCCACTGTTGTTTTCGTTTCAAACAGGAAATTTACCCAAGTTTATAATTTCTGTCCCTATCACTCAACATGTTATTTATTATCATAAAAAAAAAATTGTAAATTGTGTTATTGCCCCAAAATAGGCCCCAAAATGCCCCGCTACAATTCATCTATAAAATATGTTGGCGACCTGGGCAGCTAACGTTTTATGAAGGTAAGTAATATTCTGGCAGCAGTTATTTTAATTATTTTAATGATAAACGGTTTATTTCTTTATAATTGGCACTGCTGGCAGGATATTCATATAAATTTATATAAATTAGACCTGTTTTGAAGCACAGAAAGTAGGATTTGGAAATGGCGTATTTGTAAAATTTGACCGTATATATTTACGTTACTTATTTAAACTGGGTATGTGTAATTGGTGCTATATAATTATATAGTTGTTATATATAAAGGGTATTATATAAATAATTTTGTTTAACATGGCTGAGGCACAAGTAACCGAAATGAGCTTAACAGAATCTGTAATAATGAACGGCGGTGCGAGTCAATCGACGCCGGTCCAGGTTAAAAAAGATGATAATTATAAAATGTTTGAAATGTTACAAGCAATGTTAGAGGTAAAATTTAACGAAGTAAAGAGTGATTTTAATGTAGTAAATAGTCTTTTTGATATAAATAATCATAAATTTGATATGCAAAATGCAAAATTGAATGAGTTAAGCAGTAATGTAAATGAACAAAATAAAATGTGAAAGTAATTTTAACGAATTAAACAAACGCTTTGATATAAATGATGTTAAGTTTAATGAACTAAGAAATGATATCAAGGGGTTCAGTAATGATATGAAAAAACAAGATGAAAAATGGAAAAGAGATAGAAATATAGTAAGTGAGAATAAAGAAAGTAAATTAAATCAGACAATGAATAAGAAGGTAAGTGACAGTGTTAGCGATATGACGAATAATAATAATGGTAACATAGTTGAAGAGGTAGTGTTAGAGCATAAAACAGTGAATAATGATTATAATGATGAGAGTGTAGTGGTGATGGAAAATGGTACAGATACAGGTAAGTGTGGTGAGAATATCAATAATGAAGTAACGGAGAACAAGGTGAGTAATGTGGTTAAAATAAGTGATGATTATAATGGGGAGAGAATTACGAATAATAATGATGATGTTTAAGTGTAAATAAAGTAGTAAGTGAAAAGGTAAGTAAGGGTGAGAATATTGGTGATATAATTGAAAATGTGGTGTTAGAGAGTAAAATTGGGAATAATGATAGTGATGGTGAAGTTTTAATGGGAGTAGAAATTAGTGTTGAGTTGGAGAAGGAATGGGGAGAGAGTTTAAATGTAGAGTGAGAACAGAGGGCAAAATTTTCCCGTGATGTTGGTGAAGCAGATACTTCACAAGTGTTTTTAGAGGACGAGAGTTCCTCAGTGGAAGACAGAAGGTCTTCAAAATGTCCCTTGGTTTTTAGTGTATCTGGTAAGGCCAGATGGTGTATTAATGTTAGAGTGTTGCCCTCTGTGTGGAGTGAGAATGTGAAATGGGATTGGGAAAGTGATTATTTTGATAAGGAGAGAGTGATAGAGTTGTTCAAGTTAAAGAGAGTTAATAAAGAGTTAGTGGAGATTTTAACTAGAGAGGGAGGGTATAAAATTAATTTACCTAGTAATGAGACTGAGGTAACTGATGATAACTGATGATGATAACAATGATGATATTGATGACTTACCTTGTGTAGTAGTAAACGATGATTATATTGATGTTGATGATGATAAACACTTACCTGTTGTGAGAATTAGCTTACTAGTAACAGCTGATGGCTATGATGAAATTATAAACTATTTAAGTGTGACAAAAAATACTAGTGGGGACTGGACTAAAATTACTAATGTAGACATGGCATATGATAAAATAATAATGGGGGATAACCCTAGGAATTATTATTACGGTAAAATGGATAAAAAGGATTCAAATGGTTATTATATTAATGTTGATAATATAATAAACATAAATAGAAATGAGTTGTGCATGTTCAACATAAGACTAATTTTCGATGATGGTGGTTAGACATTTATTATTAATGAACATTTAATTATGAGAATTAATGGTTTTATATACTGGACTGAATAATGAAATGATTTTGGTAAACAATGACATTTAATGAAACAGGTTGTATATAAAGTAGTATTGTGTTTACATGTGTTAAATGTACTTATGCAATAAGGTTATGTTGATGTTTTGATAAAGTATCAGCGGAGACAGGGTGTTATGTATACATTGTATTTTATGTAGTCAATTTACAGGTTTGTTTGAGGTCATGTCAGTAATAATATTTGTTGGAAGTGAATAATTAACAGTATGTAGTCATGAATCTTTATAATGAAATTTAAATTAATGTAAAATGTTTGAAAGACAAATCTTGGTAGTCAATTTGAAAGTTTTGATTTGGATGTTATAAAAAATGATAAATGAATTTTATTACGAAAGTAAATAAATGTAAGATGAAATTAAATGAATTGAAATTGTTACGTCTTCGACTCTCTCGAAATATTCTTGAGTTGGTCTTACAACATGAGGTGATGAGTTGGCTGGTATGATATGAAATAAAGTAGTGGACTGTATTTTTTTTTAATTAACTGTTTATTGAAGTTTATATGAAAATGATTGCATGGCACGTGCAGTGTAGCGCGGCACACATTGCCAAAGTAGAATTAAATTAAGTATTGAAAGGCATAATAATAAATTGAAGCTGAATTTGCCAAAGTAGTAATGAATTAAGCACTGAAGAGCATTATAATAAGTTGAAGTGGAATATTCCGAATTGAAAGAATTACATAGCCGCAGCGAATGAAGGCTGTTGCCCGTTCAGAGTTTAACAGTTAACTAACTAGACTGCTGTGAGCGTAGTGGGACACGCTGGCAGCAGTTTAGCGGGGGGGGGGGGGATGATGTCACTGCACGCGCCTGCCGTTTACATATGCAGATATTAAAAGGTACAAAGTTTAACATACTGCCCGCACAAAATCGGGTGATTTTGCAGTTTGAGTTATTATATGAACAGTGCATCATAGTGTCAAGACATAGTAATACATAATAATATGAGCATAAGACAGACATAATAATTGACATTACATGATAATAGACATAATAATGACACCAAAAATTCAATAATACATAATAATATGATAATACGAAAGACATAATAATTGACATTGCAAAATACTAGAATAATAACACCCAAATTCAATAACACATAAGATAATATGATAATACAAAAGAGATAATAATTGACAGTACATAATAATAGAATAATGACCCCAAAAATTCAGTGATACATAATGTGAAGGTCCTCGCCTTCTACTTTTTATATTACTACACTCATCATAAAACAATACTCACCGCTGCCAGAATTTTACTTACCGTCATAGTCCCCGTAAAACTTACCTTATTAAATTACCCAGGTCGCCAACATGTTTTTTAGTTTTACATGTAAACTTTGAACACTCTTGCCCTTATAAAAATTCTGCTATCTGACTGTAATAAATCTCAGAAAACCCCCGATTTCGTTAGACGAGTTGTCGGCACAGAAAACTAGGAAATGGTTATGGCGCAATGACTTACTCTAACACATACTTTATATTAAATAAAATCTGAATTTATTTTAAGGTGAAATTTTATGAATTAATAAAATAAACATTTCTTAATCAACTAGCCTCTAACAAACTATTGTGAACCAGTAGTAAATTTTTTCCCTTAGAGATCTCGTTTGAAATTTAACACGTTATACATAACAAAGGAAATTACTAAAAATGGTGTTTGATTTTATTCAATTGATTATGTTCTTTAGTTTGCTACTCATCTGGTCAATGCAATCCACAATTTCCGCCACCACGTGTTACGCACTTTTTGTTTGTAGAACACTCCGAAAACTGATTTTATACTGTTTAACTTGGATTATTTTCTCAATCATAAATTTTAAGGCTGTTTCACAAATAACAGCACTATTCGTTTCAATCGGTCGGCTTACATTGTTCGCAAGCACATTTTTTGGCAAACTGCGCGTTAACACTTTACTTGATAGGCCGATTAGATTATTTTCGGCCTATCTTGCGCCCGAGGCCATTATTTAACTTACGACCGCTCTGGTTGAAGACTGCTATCTGCTACTGGCTGATGCAACAACTGGTGATGGACTGCCTGCTGTAATTCACAAAAAGCCTGCTGCTGGGGCAGTTACGCAATGCGTCTAGACTGTTGTTTAGACTAACAGTGTATGTTGTACTGCTGTACTGGGGCTCCCCACAGGTGAAAGTTAACACTTTATTAATTACTGAATTGATATAAGATTAAAACTAGGGCTGCATACAATTCTGTACTGTTACAATACCCCCCCAATAAGAGGTTGAAGGCCGAAGCGTTCAAACTCTTATTGCCTAAACCCTAAGAGGATCAGTGAGGATATGGCGCCGCAACCCCCCTGAACACTCGACTAAATCATGGGTTCTTACCCCCCTAGTCTGGCGACTGTGGCCGCACCCATCCGATCTTACTGGACTTCTCTGTTCGAGATCCCAACACCGAAAAATCGAACAGATACCCGACCCAGTATCGCCTAACTTTAAAACATTCAATTAAAAAATCAACAACCGGCCTTCCATCACTCCATATCCCACAACTGATTTGTTTCCTCTTAGCCGTACTGGTTCATTGACAACGTACTGGCTCATTTTATATTATAGACAAAAAAAAAATATAGTATTAATAAAACAATATAGGTTTACAGTAGTACACATAAATTCCAGTTAAATTGAATAATATTCCCCATACAATATTGCCCAGCCAAAATTACACATTAATTATACAGGATTACATTAACTCACAGTAATAGTACCTAAAATACAAATTATGTCCTTACTTGCCTACTCATATTTATATAGAATAAACAAAAAAAATTTTTTTTTTTTTTCTTTTACTACCCCCTTTTAATCCCTTAACCCCTGATACCCGTTACATTCTACTGTGTTCTGCGCTAGGCTTCTTGGCCCTTGTCAGCCTCATCCTCGCCGTAAACCACATCTCCCTCGTGACCTGTAACTGGGTCACCACCCATCCACACTCACTATTACCCCCCTAGACTGTAGCGTCTAGTTGCTTTCACAAGGACTGATGCGGAAGGGGTGGACATTTTTTTCTTTTATTCCACCCCCATCCTTGCTTCGGCGTTACAATAAAATTCGGTATTACCTACTATTTTTTATTTATACACCCCTAATGGACTACCACCCCTATCTGGGTGAAAATAGCCCTGTTCCAAAATTTGGTAGATTCCCCAAAAAATAACCCCCCTACTAAGTCTAACAAACCACCGGGTTAACAAAACAAAACAAACCACAAGCCGGTTATATCAAGTAAAATTTATGATTTGCCACGGTTATATCAAGTAAAATTTATGATTTGCCACAATTAACTACTTTCACGGTCATGGTCCGGTGAGGTCATGGCCGCACTTAAGTGGGGAATCTACAGTTAAAACATAAAACATGGATCGACATTTATACAAGTTACTTGGACAGTAATATATACCTCTAAGTTTCCCAAACATTTTTGACAGCATTCACACAAAATGTCCTTCAGCTTCCCATTTAAGTAAAGTACATATTTCCTTTATTTTACAGTTACATTTGAAGTTTGAATCAGAATAAATTTATATTTATTATTAAAATCATCTTCCCAATTAATCTAATTACCAAATTAATTTAATTGTATTTAATTTCTCAAAC
The DNA here is from genome assembly GCA_034769895.1 of Magicicada septendecula. Lineage (NCBI taxonomy): Eukaryota > Metazoa > Arthropoda > Insecta > Hemiptera > Cicadidae > Magicicada > Magicicada septendecula. Next base: position 47,429,886 of record CM068370.1, on the reverse strand, counting down.
TCTAAGTTGCAATAATTACCTCATTATTATTTTATTTGTTCAAAACAATTTCATTTGTTTTACTTACATTTTACAAAAAGACCCTATAAAAATATTACCTACATTATTCAAAAATTTACATTCCTTTCTTCACATATGGTATGTCTTTTTATTACATAACAGGATTTTCCTACTGGCAATAATTCAGCAGACTACCACATTTTTGTTATTGTCACCAAGTATGTCTGTAGGCATTAGTCACAACATACAGCTACAACACACCTGTTTACATAAACACTTGTGTGCCAGACTGTTTTAATAAACACGTTATAAACACTCCAATAGTCTAAACATTCTGCTTACCTCACCTCTAACACCTGTACTGCACTTTTCAATTTTTTATAAATCTTTTAGATAACATATTTATCCATGTCTATTTCTTACAGTTCAAACCAAATATAATTTTAAGTCACCTTTTTAGTTATTATTACTTTTTAATTACCGTTTCTATTTAATACCATTATCCCAATTCATTTTCACTATCGAATTAAACTCTTTTCACACCTGTAAGCATTTTATTTTATCTAATTGGTATTATGAACTTTATACTTACAATACATTATTCCTCTACTGACACAAACACAAAATACACACCATACCCACACACCAATATCTCCACGTAACCTCTGAAACATTTTAACAACAATGTTATTCCATACCACACAATTTGACATTTATTTATTAATTAATATCAAATCTCAAAAAACAATTTAAATCCATTAGAAAATTCAATTATGCAGCATTTAAATCACTCAGAATATTTAAACATCTCAAATTATTTTAATTAAATTACTTATTGAAAATACAAGTTCATTTGTTATCAAAACAATTATAATTCGTTAATTACTGTCTCCAAAATTAATTTTGTTATTTATTTAAATTGCAAAATATTAAAATTATTATTATCACAATTACCTACATACACATTGTTTACCTAACATTTTACAATACACACAAATAAATTTACTAAACATTTATTTACAAATCGTCATCATTAATTATTCAGTTATATCACACTTCAATGTCAAAATCAGTTGGGTCATTACCATATATCAACATACCTAAACTGTTCCTTCCGCGATTTCGTAATCTAACCTCCATCGTCATGTAATAGTCGTACCTTTTTGTAACATTTCTCTTTCTTACTTATACTCAATTTGTCCTTATTATTATTATAACACACCATTATTTCAAATTCCTTCGTTATACCATTCATTAGGTCATAAAACTTGTCACTATCAATTATGTTTGTCCAGTCTCCGTAAGTATTTTTTCTCAACATCAAGTCAGTTATTTTGTCATCTATAACAGTTTTATTTATTCCTCTCTCTCTGTTTCATAATGCAATTCACTTTCTTCATCTCTCTCAATATCTAACACCTGCACCAACATTACATAACCTCTATTAATCTCAAAAATTTTTATTTCTCTCTCTCTTTCATTACAACACCTCTCATAACCATACTGAACTCTCCCATTCCATGCAAAGGGCACCATTAAATATTTATTACCTCTACTGGCTTTACCAGTTAAATCACAAAAAAATACAGGGACCATCTGAAGACACCTTGTCTTCCATACAAATACAGGAGGAAACTCTGTCCTCATTAAACACCTGTGAAAACTCTGTTTCACCATAAACTTGGGGAACATCTGCCCTTTGCCCATTTAACCTCTCTACACACACACTTATAACCTCATCAACACTTTCTCTGCTCACCACCTTACACTCTAACACCACATTTTTAATTTCACCACTGTTACTTACCGTATCATCCTTAGATACCCCATTTTCAGCTATATAATCATTATTCTTATTTAATGTTATTTCATCATTATAATTACTTGTATTACTCCCACTTACCTCAGGATTGTAATCACCATCATTATATTCACTAGTCAACATTACCTCTCCCACTATTTTGTCACTGTTATTTATTAATTCGTTATTAGAATTATCGTTATCACTCACCTGGTTAATTATTCCCTCACTATCATTAACAACATTATTATCGCTTACCTGTTTTGATTCACCTATATTCTCCTTTAATTTATCTGTCTCTGGTTTCCGCAATAATTTATCCCACTTTTTGTCCATCTCGTCAAACCGTTTATTACAAAGGTTAAGTATGTCATTCAATGTATACTCTTTTTCTTCCACCCCTACACTATCGTTAGGTCTATTCTTATCTTGTACATCGGTCATGTTCAAAAATGTTATTTCTAATATACCCTTTATATATAAAAAACCACTATTATCTTATAAAATCAAAACACCTAACACAATCATTGTCAACAGGACAAGTAAACACAATAACCCTATCAAAACATAACCTTTTATAGCGTAAATATATATACGATTATTTCTACAAATACGCCATTACCAATTCCTGTTTTCTGTGCTTTAAAACAGGTCTAGCTCCTATAATATTTATACGAACATCCTGGCAGGGGCGTCGTTTGTAATGGTCCTCGCCTTCTACTTTTTATATTACTACACTCATCATAAAACAATACTCACCGCTGCCAGAATTTTACTTACCATCATAGTCCCCGTAAAACTTACCTTATTAAATTACCCAGGTCGCCAACATGTTTTTTAGTTTTACATGTAAACTTTGAACACTCTTGCCCTTATAAAAATTCCGCTATCTGACTGTAATAAATCTCAGAAAACCCCCGATTTCGTTAGACGAGTTGTCGGCACAGAAAACTAGGAAATGGTTATGGCGTAATGACTTACTCTAACACATACTTTATATTAAATAAAATCTGAATTTATTTTAAGGTGAAATTTTATGAATTAATAAAATAAACATTTCTTAATCAACTAGCCTCTAACAAACTATTATGAACCAGTAGTAAATTTTTTCCCTTAGAGATCTCGTTTGAAATTTAACACGTTATACATAACAAAGGAAATTACTAAAAATGGTGTTTGATTTTATTCAATTGATTATGTTCTTTAGTTTGCTACTCATCTGGTCAATGCAATCCACAATTTCCGCCACCACGTGTTACGCACTTTTTGTTTGTAGAACACTCCGAAAACTGATTTTATACTGTTTAACTTGGATTATTTTCTCAATCACAAATTTTAAGGCTGTTTCACAAATAACAGCACTATTCGTTTCAATCGGTCGGCTTACATTGTTCGCAAGCACATTTTTTGGCAAACTGCGCGTTAACACTTTACTTGATAGGCCGATTAGATTATTTTCGGCCTATCTTGCGCCCGAGGCCATTATTTAACTTACGACCGCTCTGGTTGAAGACTGCTATCTGCTACTGGCTGATGCAACAACTGGTGATGGACTGCCTGCTGTAATTCACAAAAAGCCTGCTGCTGGGGCAGTTACGCAATGCGTCTAGACTGTTGTTTAGACTAACAGTGTATGTTGTACTGCTGTACTGGGGCTCCCCACAAGTGAAAGTTAACACTTTATTAATTACTGAATTGATATAAGATTAAAACTAGGGCTGCATACAATTCTGTACCGTTACAATAATAATATGATAATACGAGAGACATAATAATTGACATTGCAAAAATACTAGAATAATAACACCCAAATTCAATAATACATAATAATATGATAATACAAAAGACATAATAATTGACAGTACATAATAATAGAATAATGACCCCAAAAATTCAATAATACATAATGATATGATAATACGAAAGACATAATAATACAACAATAAAAAGGCATAATAATAATATAATAAGAATAACAAATGGAAAGCATGCGATCACCCGGGGTATGTCCCGGGCATGAAGCACGAGAATGCACTAAAAGTTTAAGTCAATAGTACATGCCGTTTGAACGTTAGTGTAATTAATCTGAGGCCACTGGAAGTGGGCATAATTTGTGAATGGGCCTACGCAGGATGTCGTTTGCGGTGCGAACGTCCGCTATGCATACTAGGGAATCCTGACCCAAATGGACCTGAGTGACTACACCGCGTTTCCACTGCAAGGGGGGGGGAATTATCTTCCAAAATAAGGACGAGTTGTCCGGGAGCCAAATTTTTTGACTGGAGACGCCATCTGTTGCGTTGTTGCAACTGGTGCAAATAATCCCTTGACCACCTCTTCCATATAGAGTGGGTGAATCTTTGCAGCAGCTGCCATCTACCCAAACGACCAATTTTGACTTCGGAATAGTCAGGTTCCGGGAGTGAAGTGAGTGGAGAACCAACCAAGAAGAGCGCTGGAGTCAAAGGCTCGGGATCCCTAGAGTCATTTGAGATGGCGAACAAGGGGCGTGAGTTGAGGCAGGACTCTGTTTGAGTTAAAATGGTGTAATACTCTTCAAACGTGAGAATGGTTCTGCCGACAACGCGCCGCAAATGAAACTTGACGCTCTTGACTCCACTCTCCCACAGGCCACCGAAATGAGGTGCTGACGGGGGAACGAAGGATCATTTGATTCCTTGGGCACTGGTAAAGTCCTGGGTAGTCTGTTCAAATTCGTTTGATTGGAGAAGTTTGTATAGGTCGTGAAGTGTACTGCTAGCACGACGAAAATTTGTACCATTGTCAGAAAATATCTGTGAAGGGATGCCTCTTCGAGCTATAAAACGTCTTAAGGCTGCTATGAAAGCGTCTGAGGTGAGATCTGAAACTAATTCAAGGTGAATGGCCTTAGTGGCCATGCAAATAAATAGAGAAATATAAGCCTTTGACATCGATTTGGAACGCTGCCCGCCCTGACGTATAAATACAGGACCGGCGTAGTCGACTGCACATTGAGAAAATGGCTTAGCAGGAGTAACTCGGGAAGAGGGCAATTGTCCTAATAATTGGCTTAAGCCCCTAGCACGAAATCGAAAGCAAGTGATGCATTTGTGTATTACTGAACGTATGTACGATTTATCATTAATTATCCAGTATTTCTGACGTAGAGAGTACTGAGTCAATTGTACCCCAGCATGGAGTATACGAAGATGCTCGCCTTCTATGATTAGTTTACTGAGATGACAATGTGAGTGGAGTATGATTTGGTGTTTGCTATCATATATGAGCTGGGAGTGCTGAAGGCGTCCGCCCACGCGTAATATCTCCGTATTGTCCAGAAAGGGGTTAAGTGAAAGAATTTTGCTATTATTAGGGATAGAGCGTTGTGCCTCAAGTTCCTTGATTTCGATATTAAAGTGCGATCGCTGGGACTGGTGAATAAAAATCAAAAGTGTACCATGTAGCTCATGGGAAATTAAAAAAGAAATGTTTCTATCAGCTATAGGAAACCTAGAGTTCCGAATGAATCGAAGGCAGTAAGAAAATACACGAAGAAGTTTTGAAAGTGAAGAGTAGTTTTCAAAGTAATTAGGCGTAGATGAAGTGGCAACCAGTGTGGTTTGGACTTGTTTACGTTTTTCTTGCTCAAGCTCGGGATGAGTGCAGGGTGAATGGGCATCGAAAGCACTGGTGGGCCGTGATGATGACTCATTGGACAACCAGGATTGACCATACCACCATTGTGGGTGACAGTGTAAAAAACGGGGTAGACAACCACGCGATAGGATGTCAGCAGGGTTGTCATGTGAGGAGACATGACGCCAGGTACCCTTTGCAGTGAGTCGCTGTATCTCCGCAACGCGGTTGGAGACAAATACCTTCCATCTGGAAGACTGCTGGTGAATCCAGTGTAAGGTGATCATTGAGTCGGAGTAAAAATACAATTCGTCAAATTTATAACTCACAGCGCTTACAACCTTGGAAACCAACTGAGCCAATAAGAGACAGATGCAAAGTTCAAGTCGGGGTAATGTTACCTGCTTTAAGGGGGCGACTCTAGATGTAGAGCATAACAAGTTTGATGAAATGCTGTGGTTTGAATACACCGTACGCACATAAATGCAGCACGCGTAACCCTCTACTGACGCGTCGGTAAACCCATGGAGCTGAAATGAAAGGATTTGGGAATTATTTAAATTCTTTACAGATCTTGGAATCTTAAAATAAGTGTCTGATATCAGCTGAGCATAAAGCTCTACCCATTGATTAGATAATGAGTCTGACAGGGGGTCGTCCCAACTTGTTCCCATTAACCACAGTATCTGCATGAAATGTTTGCACCAAAATGTAACCGGAGCAATAAGTCCCAATGGGTCGTAAATTCCGGCGATAACGGATAATACCCTACTCTTGTTAAATACCTCCACTTCAAAATTTCTTTGGAAACTATATATGAAACTATCATCGTTAATGTCCCATTGAATACCCAAAGTACGTATAGTTTGATTCTTGTTAAAGTCAAGGGAAGAGTTGGCGTGTGAAGTTATAATGGTTTGATCATTGGAAAACCACTTGTGCAAAATAAACCCGTATTGACTTAATACATTTGTAATGTCGGACTTCATTTGCGATAAAATGTGTGGGTTATCTGAGCCGGTTATGAGATCGTCCACATAGAAATCGTTTGCGATAGCAGAACAGGCTATAGGTTGTTGAGTTTTGTTTTCCTGAACTATTTGTGCCAAACATCTTGTGGCCAGAAATGAAGCGCTTGCAGTCCCATTTGTGACTGTCCTCAAGGTGTAGTGTTGAAGTTCCCTGTGGGGGGTGTCGCGCCAAACAATTCGTTGCAAATTAGAATCCCTGGGAGTAACTAAAATTTGATGGTACATATTTTCAATGTCCAAAATGAGGACGTATCGGTGCGTTCGAAACCAGACATAATCAAAAAAAGATCCTGCTGGACCGTGGGACCAACCATCAATGTGTCGTTCAAGGACAAATGATTTGTAGTTTTGGCAGAGCCGTCGAAAACAACTCGTAATTTGGTGGTTATACTAGAGCCCTTAAAAACCGAATGGTGCGGTAAGTAGAAGGTGTCTGACTTATTGACTGACAAATCGTAAGAATCAAGCAAAGACATGTGACCCAGAGTTAAATATTCCTGCATGAATTTACTATAGTCTTTATGAAGAGCAGGGTTCTGCTTGAACTTAAGTTCCAGTGATTGAAATCTGCGAATAGCTCCGGGAAGAGAATCGCCCAAATGAGAGTTGTATCCACTGCGAGGTAGGGACACCACAGATCTACCACTATTATTGCGGAAAGTGTTAGCGATAAAATGTCTTTCGCATTCTGAGTCCTCAACTGAGGGAGTACGGACTGCAACTTCCTCCAATTGCCAGAAGTCTTTTAATTGCGATGAAATGGCATTGTTATCTTCGCACGCTATAAATGATGAAACAGGTTTTGTCATGTCGACATTAAAAGGCAGGTTATCAGCGAGGATGATCCCAATTTTGTCTCCTGTATTATGGGAAAGTGTGGGCTGCGGATGAATTTGATCGGGTAAATCAATTGTAAATAATAATGGGCACCAAGTAATATGTCGATTTATGAAGAAAAGTTTAGTTGCGGGTCAGCTAAGAATATGTTTTTTGGTATATTTAAGGATGAAATATTAAACGATTCTGCAGGGAGATTATTCGTAATACTGGGAAGCACAGCGCAATGCACATACAGATTGAAATCCTTGTAACGAGAATTCAGCCTTACCCTTGTACTAAAGTCAGCTTGACATAAGGAATTGTTTATACCAGTGATGGGTAGTTGAGACTTGGTTAATTTTAGACCCATGCGGTGTGCGAAACTTGTGATATTACATTTTATTTTATTACGGATTATAAACTTGGATTGTTTTTTACTTACCTTAACTTCGGTCCAGGATCCCAACACGAACTGTGAATGCAAACATGATTGCCAGGTTACACTAATAATATACGCAACTCGTATTTAGGAAGAGAAAAACAAATTAAATTTTATTAAATTCTTTAGATTTTTTAACATGTTGGTTATTCACTTCTTTAACCATTTAATTACTTCTTGCCAAAATTTAAAATAAACAAAACATTCTGACGATATTTATGACATGGTTATATATTACTAAAATTTTACTACATCTTATCCTAAAGAAAACAGACAGTTTAAACAGCCCAGCCTGCACACTCTCACATTCACACTATATTACAACAAAACCAAAACCCCTTTTATTTATTTTACATGTTGAATACTTTACATGACACCCTCGCCGACATCGTGGTGTTTTCCGACCTCGTGGTTCCGCACTTACTAGTTCACTATATTGATCCGAAATAATTTGTTAATTCTTTCTGCGACCCGGGTCTCACTACTACCTTTTTTTTTTTTTTTTTTTTTTTTTTTGAAAACTGTTCTTATTTCCGCATTTTGGGAAACTCTCGCACTTTTATTGTATTATATTGAACTTTATTGATGAGCCCCGTTTGGCAGGCTAGCGTCGGTGAGGAACTGGCAAATGCGTTCTCTAAGTCCCCTCTACTAGATTTCGGTCAGACAAGGCGGAAATTAATGCCTGGTACTTTTTAGTCATAGCGGTGGCACATTCAACAAGTGCAAACTCCTGGGTGCTGGACGTTGACGATATTTAGTGTTCACTGGTCGACGTCACAAATGTGGGTAGGACTTAATTTCGTTTCCGTCGTTTTGAGACCACGTGCGAACAAAACCTTCGTCTCCAAGCCATTTTGTTTCAAACAACTCAGCGTCGTTTAGGCGCTCCACAGATGTTGGTGCTTGCGCGTTTGTGTGTGTGTGTCACACAATCGCAAAGTTCTAAGAATCGTCAACCCGCACATTCCATTGCATTGGCATCACCTCACAAGTCCTTTGTTCTAACTACGCTTCATTTGAACACGTGGCTGTCCACACAGATGAAACCGAATTCAACAATATTTTAATAAAATAAAAACCCAAATTTAATAAAATAAAAAGCCCCCCTTTTTGCCCCGTTACAATACCCCCCAATGAGAGATCTTCTGTCGAAACAGAAGAAATCTCATTGCTAAACCCCTAAGAGGACCGGAGAGGATATGGTGCCAACAACCCCCATTTGTTCTTATACATCATGGGTAAACAACCCCCCTGGCTCGGCGACTATGGCCGCATCTGAACGAGATCACTGGACTTCTCTATACGAGATCCCAACACCATAAAATCGAACAGACACACACCATAGCGCACCTAACCTTCTATCATGCCACCTCAAAATCCAAACCCCTGGCCTTATACCATGCCAGATCCTCAACCGATATGTTCCCCCTTATCATGCACACTGGGTCACCTTCAGCAATACTGGGCGCATACATATACTTGTTAATACCTACCAACAAAATTTATTTTCAAATTTAAAAGTTTCATTTAAATTAAAACCAAATTTTCACATTACCATTAATCTCAAAATCAAAATAAAATCTTTTATCTGAATCTATGAGTTTTCTTCATTACTCTTAATAATCAGAAAAACAAATAAATTGAACATCTACTTAAAACATGAACTCACTCATCCTAACATTTGATTATACATATATTCTAACCAAAACAATTCAATAAACAACAATAGTAATACACCTTAACAATAATACACTTTCAGAATGATCACTGTTGCACACCACTATATAAAAATTATTCCGATTAGCGCTTTCAAGCTTCACAGCTCATCGTCAGATCAGGAATAGACAGGAAATATGTGAAAACAAACCCTTCACCCCTCTCCCCCACCCTGCTCACACACAATAAACTAAAATATAAATGACCCTTCCCCACCCCCTAAACTCTGTCTCACCATCTGTACAGTTACATATTTTTCTAGCAAATTCCTTGTGTGTGTGTGTGTGTGTATGTGCATCCTTTTAAACTTACCCTCTTCCTCTCCACACACGTGGGTCAGTCACACACCCTTATTTTAAAACATCCAATTAGTACTATGCAATATAATTCTTAATCTTATCTATCTGCCCTCTATTATTTACTTCTTAATCATGTTATAAAATATTTCTTCATTATCAAATTTAATTTTAATATTAATTAAATTGTCTAACCCTTTTTCTCTTTCTTTCAATATTTCTAGCTCCTCTCTAAGCTTCCTTTCAACTGTGTTATTTACTACTTTTACAATTTCGTATTCTTCCAAAGGATTAACAGCGATCTGACGATGAGCTGTGAAGCTTGAAAGCGCTAATTAGTGGTGTGCAACAGTGATAATTCTGATTGTGATTTCAACCACTAACACAAATTTCTTCATTAAATAATACACTTGAAAATTAAAACCTCAATTAGATGGCAGGCACAAAAAATCAATTTTTGTTTTCAAAAAAAATTTAAATTTATTAAAATATACTTTTCTCAATATTCAGAAAATTTAAAATTATTTAAATCAATTAAACAACAAAATTGGCATTACTTCATTGCCAAAACTGGTCTAGTTTATAACATCAACCATCAGCTGATCAAACTGGGTCAAGTCAACAACCTTGACCTACATAGGTTGTACATAGGCTACATCAGAAAATACATTAAACATCTTTTAAAAATTCTATCTTCAAACACAACAACATAATAAAATATGACCTTTAAAATTAATACAGTCTTATTATAATTAACAATAAAATTGATATTTAAATTAATCCAAAATTACACATTTTACAACTTTACTTTATTCTCAAATTCTATTAAAATTTGTCACTTATTTCCATTAAGTTTATATTTTTACTATGACTCTCTTTCTTTACCATTCTCAATCTCCATTAGTTTGGGTGATTTAATTATTCCTAATAACTTGATTGTATCAACTTGGCATATATACATTTATAATCCCCTCCTGACTCTGTGTTATAACTTTTTATTGAAATTTAAAACTTAATTAATTTTTTATATTATTCATCGTTTAGTTTCTAATTTTTTCGGGCACCATCTTGTATTGCCACCTACAAGAAAAAATATATGTACTTACCATTTTTCGGGTTCTTTTCGGCGAACAGGAGATTAGAATGGTTTGTTTTCAGTAAATAACTCTTTTATTTATTTGTTACCAATGACATTCCCTTTTATTTTCATTTTCTACCATTAGTACATTTAACCCCTGCTTCAAAGCATTTTAACATATTTGGCCACGAGGCTCCATTGGTAAAACAAATAATAATAATTATCATCAACATTTTCTCGTTTCCCCCAAAATTACTTACATTAGATTATTTATTGAACTATATCGCAACCAGCACCTCTTAATTATATTTTGTACATTCACCCAGCCACGCACACTTTCATACTTTACATATTTAATTTCTTCTTCTTATGCCCAGCCACGCACACTTTCATACTTTACATATTTAATTTCTTCTTCTTATAACCCCCTTTTGAGCTCATGATTCTCTTTAAAAAAATTTTTGCATGGCCAATTGAATGATTACATAATTTAGAATAAACTTATTGTTTGTTGGTTACTTATCTGCGCATTATTCCAACGGTCCCACGCACTCCCGATTTATCCTCAGATTTCACTTATTTCCTTTTACATTTAGCGTTCTATTTCAAAACAAAATACTGTTAATTCACATTATATTAAAATTGTGGTACTTTACTTTTTACTTGTATGTGGGCGACGAGAACTTCGCCTAACCGGCTAGCCGGTGGACGCGACGGTTACATGCGTCCGTAAATGTTAGTTGTTTGTTGCCGACTGTCTTTGTTTTGTGTGTGTGACGAAACTGCTAGCGTTGACACTCGTACATTCCACATATTGATGTTCGTTGCTGACATAATATCGGGTGATGCCGTTACATCACTTGTTTACAGTTTTGTAAGTCATTGGGTGACCTTGGCACAGTTTTGCTGTCTGTTTCTATTGCGTTATAAATTTTCATGCATAATGTCACAAGCAGTGCTACCACTGTCGCTACCAATAAAATATACCTTTTGTGTTTACGTTTTCCCCAACTATTATTGTTTATCGTAAAAAATGGTAATTGCTTATATTCAAAATACAATTTCTTTATTTTACCCCAGGTAGGCCAAAATGTCCCGTTACAATACCCCCTCAATGAGAGATTTTATGCCGAAGAATAAAAACTCTCATTGACACACTCATACTTGCTAAAGGGATCAGCCAGGATATGTCGCCACAACCCCCTTGATGGTTTATCAAAAAAAAAATATAATTAACTCACCCTTGGTCCGGTGACTGTGACCGCACCTGAATGACAATACTGGACTTCTCTCTCGAGATCCCAACACCATAAAGTCAGACAGATACTTAACGCTCCTGCTCTGACACGCTGGCCAGCTCAGGACCGCCGCCACAGCATCACCAAACTCTCAAACAACACATCAAAATATCAAATAGTGGCCTTATACCATACCATATCCCCAACTGATCTGTTTCCCCTTAGCGGTGCTGGTTTGCGCTAAGAAGCACTGGTTTTTCCTCTTAACGTCTAACATATATATGAATACCTAACAACACAACATGATACCCATTTTAAAATTCCATAATCTCATTCTGTTTACTTTCTCTTGTTAACTTTGATTCCAAAATTCAAAATTATTGCTCTGATTCCCATCAGAAATTAAATAAACATTTCCCATTACCATATTACATATTTCTCTTATCCCCAATTTGCATTTAAAATATTTGAATTCATAAAATTCTCTTACACTAACAAACACAATACAACATAAGAAAACATAGTACATTCATAATTCACATTGCTATTATTATCTTAAAATAAACCATTTGTATTTAAAATTTTACACACTTTACATCATTATATTTGCATATAAAATCATAAAATTACCTTTTAATCTCAATTGAACTTTTATTAATTCATTTCCCAAGAAAATTAAAATTTTTTTTTTCTTTTCATAACATTGCAATTATTATTCCATTTCATTAACTTGGGTGATTCTCCGTTATTCAGTATAATTCACTTTATCAACTTGGCATTTACCCATAATCTTACCCCTTTTATTACTCTAACGCTCCCTTACAAAATCTTTAACTAGTATGACACCCCTCTCTATCAAAACACCTATCAAACAATTCTCTAAACCCAACTTACTACTAAACTCAATTCGCCACATTCTCTTGATATATAAAAAAAATACTCTCTAACCCTTTGTACTTAGGATAAGTGTTTCCCCCCCCCAAAAAGCTCATTCCCTTAATCTGGTTCCTGGATTTTACCTAAGGCAACCCTTTCCGGCGCTAAACGGTCCCTTCCCATCCCAACCCTTTTGTTGCAGACTCCTCCATTACACTATCCCCTCTTACAAAACTACCATCCCCAAATCTCATTCTTATTACCCCACTTCAACTACAACAAAATAACATCATCATTTATAAACATCAATATATCAATCAATACTCTACATATATTCCCCATAACTACTGTGTCAACATCAATACTTTTCAAATTCTATTACATTAACTCACAACAACATTTCATTAATTCAAAACAATATTTTCATCTCTAGTACCACTTATACTCAAATTCTCTATTACTTGTATTTCATCTCTTATTCTCTTTAACACCCTAATATATTCAACTTGGACTGACTCAAACGTTTTACTCAAACAATTACTATCACCCAACTTCTATCTTTTACAACCCATTGAAAACTTTTAATTATCTCAAATTTATTTTATTATTCATTGAAATTCTTTAAACACATTGAAAACTTATTTTATAAAATATTATCATATTTTGTAATCCTTATTCCTAACATACTACATGCAATTAACACAATAAGACATAATAAACACAATATAGGAAGTATCTAGTGCATCTATTTTTTTTTTTTCAAATCAAAACAAAATTATTTAGTAGCGAGTCATCATTATTAAAATACAACAAATTTCTAATTCGTTACCCCCCTGGATAACCTCCCTGCCACACACACTATGACCCCCCCTGGACTGTGGCGTCCAGTTGCGTCCACAAAGACTGAAATTTTGGAGGAATTTTGACATCTCCGTGTCCTTGCTTCTGCGTTAAATTTTAATAAAACTAGATATCATAATATCTAAATGTACATATTACACGCCCCTAATGCGGGTCTACCACCTGGCCTTGCTGTCCCTCCTCGGACAGAGTGGCAGCCGCTGTTTCATAAGTTGGTGATTCCCCTAAATTACCCCGTCAATTTCAAACTTCACCTTTACAACGATAACAGCTATGGCCAGTTAAGGCAGAACGTGACGCAATGAGCCCCAACCATAGGTGTTAAAGCTAAACCAATTCCACGGTCAGGGTTCGGTGAGGCCGTGACCGCCCGAAAAGTTGGGGAATCACAAGTAAAATATATATTTTTTAAAATTAAAATTAACAATTTACATTACATGACATTTCTAGTCTTGGTGGTGTTTTAACCTCATACATTTCTTTCTTAACTTTCCCTACCTTGACCTTCATTAACTTACAATAATAAGTACAACAAAATATTCACTTAGTCACTTAAATTAATCTATTTACACTTAACAATGTTGTCATTACATGGAAATAAACAATTCACTTTTTAGATTTACCAAAATTACATAACTTACACTTTTAATTTCATTTTCAAATTCTATTTACTCGTGACCTTTTTACATTTTATTATTGCATAATAGATTTTATTACATAAGAGTAAATTTTGTTTGAACACACTGCCTCACTAAAATTATTTATTTATACACCTAGGAATTCCACAAACTAAACAATTTAACATTTATTTGTTTATTAATTATTATTAAATTGAAATCTCATAAAATAATTTAAATATCATAAAAATTCAATTATGTAACATTCTAAATCAATCACAATATTTTAAACCTCTCAAATCATTTACTTCAATTAATTATTAAAAACACAACATATTTCAATTATTATCCAAAATTTACAAATCATTAATTACTGTCTTCATAATTATTTTATTATTTATTTAGACTGCAAAATATTAATAATATTATTATTATTATCACAACATTTCCTACTACATATACACATTGTTTCCCTAACATTTTACACTACACACAATTTAATTCACTACAAATATATTTACAAACTTTTGTCATTAACTGTTCCATTTTTTCACACTTCATTGTCCAAGTCTGCCAGGTCATTACCATAAATTACAATATTTAAAATTGTCCATTCACTGATTCTTTAGTTCAACCTCCATCATCATATACATAACGAATATATTTATAACATGCATCATTGTTATACACACTCAATTTGTTATTATTATTATTATAATAATCCATTAACTTTATTTCATTCATCATGCCATTATAATTTATAGGGTTATTCCCTATTAATATTTCATAAACCTTGTCAACATAAGTTATTATTGTCCAGTATCCATCAGTATTATTGGTCAACGTCAGGTAAGCTATTTTATCATCTTTATATTCCTCTACTATTACATCAGGTAAGTGTTCATAGTTTATAAAGATAATTCTCTATCTCTTTCAACCGGTAAATATTTTATATTGTTTATCTTCATCCCTTCTAATCTTTCTCTCAACTCATCATAATTTTTTTTTAACTTATATAATTCTATCTCTTTATCAACACACAATTCTCTATCTAACTTTCTCTCATCATAACACCATCTCATACCTTCAATATTACTCCAGACAGAGGGTATAAACTTATACAAATACAATAAACAACTCAAATCTTCTACTAACACGGGACTCTTGCCCTTCAAAAACAACACTTGTTGAGCCGTTAAATAATAGCTTAAACATATATATTAAATATATTAATATAATATAATATATTGACTTCCACCTACCTGGAAGGTTTCGTTTTGTATGGGCCAGGATCCTTTTGTACGAACGCTAGATACAAACATGTGTTTCAAAGGTTCTCGAAATAACTAATTCTACACATCGTTAAGAAGAGAATTGATAATTTTAATTCTGTCAAATCATTTAAGAAAACGGTTTATAAACTTTACCTTTGAAATAAATTAGTGAGAAAATATATTGGTTGTTACATGATCATCCTTAAACTAACTTACGGTACGCTTACCTTATCTTTTTCAAACACACACACTCACAAAACTGCCCAGCCTGCATATTCTGTACACACCCAAAATTTATTTCTCCCTTAACACATTTTTTTTATAATAATCCCCCTACGTCGACCACGCGGTCATCGCGCCCGCACCAAGTCCTCGTTCACGTGTCCAAAAACAAACGAAACTGTTAGTTCATCTTCTTCATTTCGGCTTACTCACAACGGTTGCTATTTCACTCGTGCACTTTTGACTAATATTCCGTATTATAACGGTGAGGTCGTCCGACCTTGGAAAGAAAACTGTTAACAAAATTTAGATGGACCGCATGCGGTCTGTTGGTAAGAGGCACTGGACAGAAGTTTTTTCTCGGTTCCCTCTCCACAGTTTTCAATACGGGAACTCACTGCCTTGGGCGTCGTCGCCGTTCATGCTTAGTTGTTGTGTGGTAACCACTTTATGCATGGAATAGAGCTGGTGTATGTGTGTGACCAGAGGACAATATTGGCTTCTGCTCTGCTGATGTCATTAATAGTAGGCGGGGCTTTAGCAGTGTTCCCGGATGACCGATGAAGAGATGTTGAATAATTCTTCGTTCTAGCCATCTTGGTTTTTATTCAAGAGCGTCACTTGGAGCGCTTGCGTGAGTGGTGGCGTGTGTGCACTGCCACACATGTACAGAGTTCTTAGAAATTCGTTGAGATGCAAATTCCTTAACCGCATTACACCACTGAAATTGTGTATCACCTTTGTTCCAAACGCTGTTTCTCAACACTGGTCTGTTACACGGAAAATAACGTTGTCGCATAATACAATTATTTCACAATATTTTATAAGGCTCCCGACCGAAAACGAAATAAATAAAATTTAATACCCCATACTGTAGAAAATAAAAACTCCCAAAATTGACACGCTACAATACCCCCTCGATGAGAATTCTGCTGTTCACAACAGAAAAAATCTCATCGATAAACCCCGAAGAGGACCGGTGAGGAACTGGTGCCATCAACCCCCTTGTTCTTAATCTCATGGGTACACTACCCCCCTGGCTTGGTGCCTATGGACTCATCTGAACGAGATCACTGGACTTCTCCGAAAGAGATCCCATCACCGAGAAATCGAACCGACAAGTACCACAGCTCACCTTGCCTTCTAACATGCTACCCCCAAGATCCTCCATCCCTGGCTTGAAATATTCCAGATCCTCAGCCGATATGGTTCCCCTTTTATGCAAACTGGGCTGCCTTTAGCAGGTACTGGGCTCACACACACTCACATTACATGTTGCCATCACTCATTGAAAAATAAAAAAAATTCTTTTAAAATTTATTAAAATTCAAAATTCAAAAAATAATATTTTATTAAAAAAATTCTCTT